>VWZX01003204.1:7410529-7795758 GCA_013399015.1 Galbula dea | reverse complement strand
TTTATATTACTACCACTTTTTATGTGAGTAAGAAGTCAGTCAGAGATTTGAGAACTTCACTTTTTACAGTAAGGAAATGTTCATGTCTCAAACATTTGTATTAGCTTAGTCTGTTCCTAGGTCTAAAAATAACTCACCTTTTTCCAGAGAGCTACCAACCCCTTCTTATTTCTTAGAATATATTTTTCCCCCCTACTGTTACCACAAAGCCACCCACCTGTTTCTAACTGTACTCCTGTCTACAAGTGCTGATGCCAAACACAATTGATATTCTTAATCCTTTATATAAGAACATACATTCTTGTTCCCACAGAATCTGAATTTGCCATGTATCCACATTATTACAAATCCTCTATACAGAAGTAAAGGCAGAAATGTATTGTCACCTTAATTTTCTTCAAACAAAAAACAAAAATGAAGAGGAGGATATGTGTGTGTGTGTGTGTGTGTGTGTTTGTCACTAATGTAAATTTCCCCTAAGGGCAAAGAAACTCTTAAAAATACTAAATTAAATTTCCTTTGCCCTTCAGGTTTTTATTCATTTTGATCAAAACCAAAGTTAGTTGTGATTGTTATCTATTGTTCAGCCTGGAGAAAAGAAGTCTCCAGGGAGACCTTATTGCAGCCTTTCAATATGTAAAAGAGCCTTATAATAAAGATGGAGACAGACTTTTTACCAAGGCTTGTAGTGACAGGACAAGGGGCAGTATTGTTACAGTATTGTGGATGCTCCATCACTGGAAGTGTTCAAGGCCAGGCTGGGAGGGGCTTTGAGCAACCTGTTCTGTTGAAGATGGTCCTTCTCACTGCAGGGGAGGTTCTTCAAAGGTTCCTTCTAACCCAAAACATTCTGTGATTCTCTGATTTTAGATTTCTCTAGTCCAGTTTTTAAGAACTGCCCCTCTTTGAACAAGAAAAACAGAAAACAGAAGAAAAAATAAATTGAAGAATGACCTTTGTTATTTTTAGATGAGGTAACACTCTGCTTCTTTCTTTATTTCTGCATTTCTCTCATATAAAGTCCATTTTTTCTCTCTGATTCTATACAAGATGATATATGCACATCTCTTGTACTGGGATGTCAGTTTTGTTACTGGCACCTGATACAGTTTTCCTTAAAACATCCAATTTCATTACAGCTACTTAGGGAGCAACTCTTTCCCCCCATTATTTCTCTTTCTTTCACTTAATTCTAAATTTAAGCTAAAGATAGTCTCTAATAATTACAAAGGAGAAGCAATTCAAGGTACAAACAGTTTGACTCTTCAATAGGAAAATGTCTTAAAGTATAAAGGACCAAGATTACAAAACCACTTCTGACATAGATGTAAGTTTCCATTTTATTATTGAATTTTAAAGCCAATAAAAATTGGTCATTGCAACAATCTCAGATGAGTTCATTGCTAAAGTGGTACATTATTTTCAGGTGCAAATATTTGGACTTTTGCACAGAGGTCAAGAAGCATTTACCCATCTGGAACACGTAGGACACTTTCACTTCATATTTCACAGCCTCACAAACTCATTGTGTTTTTTGCTTATGTATGTATTTCCTATTTAACACATCAACCCAAACTGGTATCCATTGTCATTAGAGGGAGGCCACAATCACACATTCTGAGTCATAACTCAACACTTTCCACCTTCAAAGCAGTTTGTGAACAATCTGAGTGACAGTTTCATGAAGCAAAGCAGCATAATAATTCCAGAGTTAAAATGGCTTAACTGAGGAAAAGAGATTTGAATGCTGTCACACAAGCACAGGCATTTGCAAAGACATGTCAACTTATCTAGTTTGGACAATTTTTCTTGGACAGAGAGGAATTTTACTCTGGAGGTGCCTGCCTTGTGCCTGTGGGGATCATGGATGGGTAACAGTTGTGGTATGAGTTAGAAGAGACTAATTCTTTCTAGTGATTTTACTTTTCAGCTCAGGCTCTTCTCAGTAATTGCACTTGCTGCAGTTAACAGCATGTTCTCCCAGACAGTGTCAGCTGCTAGCAGTGTGAACACTGGATGGGGAGAGTTAGTACCAAGGATTGGCATGCAGACCAAGGTCCCTCCTAAATCACATGTAGCATGCTGGGGGTGCAGTGAGAGGTGGCACCTGCAGGGAGGAGGGGAGAGGAGCAGTGACCCTGAATCCAGTTCCCATCTGCTACTGAGTCCAGTCTGGGACTTTCCCAGTGCCTGCTACAGGATCAGCACTGATGGAGATGGAATTGCCATCAGGGAGGTGGTTTCAAGATTGGGGTTTTTATATATTTGTATATATTTCATTTTATTGTTATTATTTTCATTAAAGTAGTTTTAGATTTATTTTCCAATCCTTAAGTCTCTCTCCCTTATTCCCTTTCTCTTCTGTTTGGGAGAAGTCTGACTAGTGGCCAGCCCAGACTTAACCCTTGACAGAAACTTAGGAACTTAGGTTGCTTTCAGGCAGTTAGAGTTCAGAGGGATGAATGTGGACCCCAGTGACTCATTAACAGAGCTAGGATTGAGTTGTCATTAATAAGATCTACATTAGATGCTAGAAGTTACTTTAAATAAGAGTGAGTAATGTTAAAACATGGTAAGCATATTGCATGTTTTGTAGCAAACAAGTGCTCAAGAGAAAGGGACAAGGTCCAAAGAGCAAGTTAAATTAGCACCCATGCACAGAGAATTGATTTATTCTTGTCCTGTGTTAGTCTCAGGCAGAGTGGAGAAGAAAGCTTCATCCTTTCCTTGGAAAAATAAATGTTAAATTGTCATGAAACTTTCCTTTTCATGGGTGTGCTTGAACTTTCTTTCACTGTTCAGGCTTTGAAGGATTGGGATTCTGAATAATTTTGAAACTATCTGGGACAGGTTCAGTGGTGCTCATCTGAACCAAGCAATATGTGCAAAGTGATGGCCTGCAAACCACCCCCAGACATTACACAGCATGGAAGTGACTCAAACTTTCACAAATGTCTTAATTCACCAAAGCACTAGTTATGCAGAACTCCCTCTGTTATGTAGCTTATGTCTGGGTGTACTTAAAGATGATATAGAAAATGGAATAGTTCTATCACAAAGACACAAAAAACCCTCACTCTGCCTTCACAGGCTCTTTGAAAATCTGTGCTCCAGATTCTTGTCATGGATCAACAGAACTTGAACTCATACCCTTCACAATGCAAGTCAATGAGATGCCAGAGGCTGGAGGAGCAGGTCCTCACTGAGGTCCTGTGTGAAACTCTTTCATACAGCCATTACTGTGTCAAAAATATCCTATGTACAATGAGGCACATAAGGTTTCATCATTGTGAATGCAAAATTATTTAGAATAGGATAGAGTAAAATAGAATAGAGTTTTTGTTTGTTCATAGTTTACCTGAACAGTAATGGCCATGGTGAAGGCCATTCAAGGACTCAGTGAGAAGGGGAAATAGTTTATTTGTGAACTGNTCATAGTTTACCTGAACAGTAATGGCCATGGTGAAGGCACCATGTGGTTTAATAGTCTGCACCTGGGCAGCAGGGAGAAAAGGGACATGCAAAGACTCAGTGAGAAAGGGAAATGGTTTATTTGTGAACTATGTTTATTTCATTACCATTGCCCAGCAGTGCTGGATTTTCTTACTTGGTTCTACTTTGTAGCTGAACATTTAGAAGTTGATTGTTTCATTGGAGTATTCATTTAAAAAGAGATGTGGGAGAATGTCCCTCTCTGGTCAAACTGGGGTCTTCTCACAGGATTGGTTTCTTCCTACAAGGAGAGAGTAATAACACAATAGTATTTCATCTAGGGTGATACCACAACTCAGCATGGCAAACAAATCTAGTTTTTATTGATCTTTTCACTCATCCTAAGCCTTCACCCTCTAGTGTGTATTTTATGACATTCCCATTATTCATTAATTGCTGAATTTCACATATAACCTAGGATAGCTTCTTTGGAGTTAAATTTGTTCTTCAGTAATTTTTAACTGTAGCTAAATTTTTTGGGATTAAAAAAATAGAAAGATAATATAAGTGAAGGTCAAGGGCATGTGACTGTATAAACCCACCAGAGTTCTGAAAAAGTTTTGTTGATGTTGTTTTATAAGGAAATCTGCTGCCATTAGCCCAAATCAGATCCTCTCCCTTGAAAAGTTGGAAGCTAGGCATCTGAAACTTGTTAAGAACAGCTGTTGCTCTTTTCCTTTTCAGTTTTTTTTTTAAGAAGTGGAATCTTTAGGTCATAACCTGTTGGGTTTAGCCATCATTTCAGAAAGTTTTATATTTGAATGTATAGGTAGGTCTGGACTGAAGCTTAAATTTGGAAGAGAAAATGTTTCTGCTGGTATTGTACATAGCTCACTTGGAATGATGCCTGACCCTGTAGCATCATAAGGACCAATGTTTTTGCAAAGAGCTGCAGACACATGCTGGGCTTGACTGCAGAAACCCACCTCCAATGCCAGCAGTACTTATCTCCAAAAGCTAAACCCAAATGACTCATCAGGCATATTAGATGTAGTAGAGAATGTTTTGAATCTGTATTGCACTTGCAAAAATTCTTATTAAAACCAGACCTTATTTGCTTATTTACAATCTTAACTTGTGTGTGTGCATATATTTTTGTAGTAAGGCATCTTACTGTAAGAATATAGAAATAATCCTGAGGAGCTAAGGCTTTATTCAGTTTTGTTGTGGGCATTAATTAGCCTTAAGGGAAAGGATCTTGATTCTCTTTCTAATGTCCCAGATCTGTCTCCTGTCAGGAGTAAGAAAGTGAACTTAGATGGCCCTCAGACCTAAGCCATCCTGGCAAAACTGTGTTCTTAAGATAGTTTCCATCCTCTTCAGGATATTGTGAGTTCTGCATTTTGACAGTGATCATCCACAACATACCTAAGTCATCCAAGAGACAAAGCATTAAATGTTTGCCTCCTACCCTGTGAAAAGGAGCCATAATGCTATTGTTTCTTGGCTTTAAATGCCAAAAATATCATTGGATACATCTAGCAAAGGATTAGAGACCAAGCACTGAAGCCCCCAAGCTAGTGACAATCCGAACTGGTAAATCCAGCATGGGGGCTTTGGTGTCCAAAACCAGTATAGTAGGCTCATAAGCTGGATTGTAGAGAAAAATCAGCTTTACTTGTCTATGAGTCTTACTGTCTCAGGCACAGGGGCAGATATGGCAGAACTGGTCTAGCCTGGAAGTGCTTTCATTCTGAGACAAGCTTAGGAATTAAAATCAGGCATCTTCAACATGCTGTCTGTTGAGGAGAAGTTGATTTCACAGAGCCAAAGATACATTAATTTTCTGTCTTTGACTTTCTTTCTTTTTTCAGAATTCTATTTTTTATTAGAATTGAGAAGAGCAAACCAAAACCTTTAATTAAAATACCAGCTACGTGAGATCCTGCTGTGCTTTCTGGCCATGATGAATCAGAGTTTTCCACCTTGAGCCCTGATTCAAACAGCACAGCAACTTCCATCTAATTCTCTAGGGGAACTCAACAAGGCAGAATGGCTCTGAAACAGACAAAAGCCTTTCCAGTCACTGTTCAGATTAAACCACTTTTCAAATCAGAAGCCAGAAGCTGATGAAAAGTCTATTTTTTGCTTATTGACACTTTCATAGAAATATGTTCCTTACTCAATTTTACTTGCTCTGTATTTTCTCCTTAGTTGTTTCAACAGGTTTCAAAGGTCTTGGGCAAGATAAAAGTCCTGTTTTTCCTTAGGTGTTTCACAGAAGTGGCTAATCTCTTGAGACAGTCTTAAAATAGCCAATACATGAATGAGTCCAAAACTATGTGATCTGGAACTACAATGAGATGGCACAGAGGAATAGAATCCTAGGATGATATAGATTGGAAAAGCCCCTTGGGATCATTGGGTGCAACCATTTGCCTTTCCCAACCAGGTCCACTACTAACCCATGTCCCTAAGTGCCACATGTACACATCTTTTAAATGCCTCCAATGATGGTGACTCCACCACTTCCCTAGGAAACCTATTCCAGGGCTTGACAACCCTTTCAGTGAAGAAATTTTTCCTCATATTTAATCTAAACCTTCCCTGGCACTACTTGGAGCTATTTCCCCTTGTCCTATCACTTCTTACTTGAAATAACAGACTGATCCCCACTGTGCTATATCCTCCTTCCAGGTAATTGTAGAGAGTGATAAGATCTCCCCTAAGCTTCGTTTTCTCCAGGCTAAACAACCCCAGTTCCCTCAGCTGCTCCTCACAGGACTTGTGTTCTGGACCTTTCACCAGCTTTGTTGCCCTTCTCTAGACACACTCCAGCACCTCAATGTCCTTCTTTTGGTGACAGGCTCAAAACTCAACACAATATTTGAGGTGTGGTCTCTCCAGATGATTTAAGCCTTGGGATTTATTCCTTCTGGCAAAAAAACAAAAAAGGTGAAAACAATCTCTATTCACTGACACATTTTTAAAGTCTCCTATGCATCACCCAAATGCAACAGAGTATTTGCATCTCACATATGGTGTCAGACTCCCCTCACCTCTGCAGCAGCTCCAAGTGGAAGAACAGATTAATCACAAGGTCCTGTCTTCATATGTCCACACTGGCATTTCCTTCTTTTTCATTCTCTGACAATTTTTAATTGGATTTTAACTTGGAATTCTTCTCTTACTTATTTTTAAATTAGAGTTCAACTTTTCCACTTGTGTTTCATTAAACCTAAAATATGGTTTTGGTAATAAGGAAGGCATCTTAAAAGGTTTGGCTGAAGATCTTAATGAAATAATTTGGAATGTTGAGGAAAGATATGAAAATATCACCAACTGTAAAAAAAAAAATGGAGAAAGTGGAAAATTAATCTTTCCATCTTTCCAAAAATTGGTAGACTAGGAAAACATAGCAATGAAATATTTGAGTTCTCAAACTTGTACCTTTATTTTCCAATAATTTTCCATAAAATTATATTAGGTCATGGACAGAACTGCAACAGAATACCATGCTTTTGTCTCATTGGGACCTTAGAATGACCTCCAGTTTGCATATGCAGCAGCTGGGAGAAGGGGATTTTACTGTCACATAAACATTTCTGCTCTTTTATAACAATCTTAAACTAAAAATAGTCCCTCTACTACTGTTTCTTCCTTCCTATAGAGTCATTCCTTCAGGATTTTCTGCATGAATCTTAATACCTTCATATTCTGTCCAGCAACAACCTTCCAGATCACTCAAATACAGACTCTCTGCCTTTTTTTTTTCAGTTGTTTCAAAGGATCAGGTTAAACTCTGCTAAAATGATGGCTGTGGTTTCTGCATCTGTATAGATGTTTGCAGTTGCATGAGAAAGTGGAGTTTAGGAAGCCTGAAGCCTATCTTTTTTTTTTTTGTCACACCAATAAATACAATCCACCAGGTGAAAGATAGTGCAATTGAGTTGGTATAATTAACTGCATCCATGTTAGCAGTTAGGTTTAGAACCTGAGACATGCAAGAGCAAAGAGGCAAGGTTTTAACTCTTTTTCAGATAACATTGAAAGTTTGGTCATGGAAGATGTTAACTAATTTGGCAAAGAGGCAGCAAAACACTTACCTGTGTGTTTTACAGAATTAGACTGCTCAGCATCTTGTGACATCAAATCCTTTGGGACTTGAAGCTATAAAGCACTTAGGTTGCCTTTTCATTAGAAGAAATCAACCCACACACTCTCCAAGGAATTATTTCACTGCCCAGTTAACATGAATGATTATGAGCAGGGCTAGAGCAGCAGAATTACCTCCACAGTGAGCTCTACAGGTCTGTCATTTCTGCACTCATGTTAGTACATCTCAGGCACACCCTGACAGTCAATCCATGAGATGTTTTCATCTTATGGATCACAAAAGGCTTTATTTGTCCTTTGCAAGGAACAGCTGAAACAGTTTTCATTGAAGAGTTAAGTCATGTGACAGCATAGCTGTTGTCGACACAGAAACCAGGACAGTTTTACCAAGAGCATAACAGTAGCAATTCCAAATGTATGTTACCTTTGGTTGTTTATTTTCCTTTGGTTTATTCTTTGTTTCTATGGAGAGTCACCTAGGTAACAGGCCAAGCTAAGTGCAGTGAAAGAGAAGGACATGGACATTTCAGTGAAGGACATTTATCTGAGGTTGTCCATGTCTCAGGTCAAAACCTTACTGGCTTCTGTACAGAAGGAAGCTGTTAGACTCAGGTATGCTCTCTCTAGTAATTGAGAAGTGAGATCACCATTTCAGAGGTCTTTGCATGGCATCTCAATAAATTGCATACACAGTTCTATAAACACTTTAGACTATTGTGAGTCAAATCACTTGAACGTAAGATTAGCTCCTGATTCTTAGTGTACTAAACCTTTAATAGACTTACAATTTTGGAATTGAAAAGATCAAAGCACTCATAAGCAGTGTGTATAATAAATAGTTTGGAAAGACTGGAATCGTTCTAGTATATGTTTTTCTTTATTTGTTAATCTGCAGGGAAGGAGCAACATTCTGTAATAGCAGAGGGAAACAGGATTTAGCTACACAATATGGCATTCATAAGTCAGTTCCAGCCTATTCCCTCCCCTTTCTTTACAGACACTCATAACTTCCTCAGAATAGATTTGAGGGGTTGGAACTATCCATGCTTGGGTTCAACTGAAAGGGAAAGGTTTGAGCTTTTATATTTTTAATTTTTTTTTAAGTTAAAATGATTGACTATGAATTATTCAAGAGTGAACCTAACACATTTTTGCTTGTATGTTTCAATTAAAAATCTAATTAGGATAAATAAAAAATTATTAACCATCAAAACTTGAAACACAGACCTGTGAACATGCTTAGGTGCATTTATATCAGGGAGCAGTATTCCTATTTCTTTTGAGGCTTCAAGTAGTTGCAGAAAGTTAACAATGTTTTAAAATTGGGGACCTTTCTTTGTTTTTTATCTAGTAAACTAAGTACTAAGCAAAGTATGTAGCAAAAAAAGGAATATAAAAAACATAGGTATTTTTCCTAGAGAGTTTTATTAAAATGTTTCCAAAGGAATTTTTTTTTTTTTTAAATTATTAATTTAATTTTAGTTTAATCTATATCTTGCCAAATTGAGGCAGCTGGAAGACTGCAGCAGCTGAAACAATTTTCCTCAAGACTCAATGAGATCTACAAAAGAAATCTAGTTTGAAGGAAACAAGTCAAGTAAATCTAAAGACATATATGTCTGAACTCAGCATTTGCATCCAATTTAGGAGAAACTTAACAACTGCATCCGAAACATTTCAATATTTCCTGTAGTCTGAGATAGCTTAAGATGACAACAATTTGAATAGGAAACAGGACAGGAATTTGTAAGTGGTGGTCAGATTATTCTTCTTGTATTCACTGACAAAAAAGAACAGAGGGTAAGAAGGGAAACTGAATTTTGAGCTGGAGTTAATTCTGAAGAATCAATCTGAAATGCTAGAATCTCTAGCTTCTCAGTGTTTGATATTTCAACTTCTTTTTGTTTTTCAAGGTAGATACAGAATTACAAATAAGCTTTTTTATGCCTAGTCAATCATTATGAAACTACTGCCTTCTATGATTTTGTACAAAACCAGGAGTAGAAGAATATATCTATTTTGCACTGGAGGCATACACACTGTCTCAAAATTCTTAACACCAGCAGTTTTCAGAAGCCATAAGTCCAAAAACAGGAGCTTGTTACAATGCACTTTTTACTGCTTGATAAATATGAAAAAAATCCTTGTGCACCTTAAAGCATGTCAATGTTTATAATTTACAGAGTATCAGATTTCAATCTGAAGTCCTATATTTGAATGCTACAACTTATATTTGTGTGATTTACCCATTTTTATCATTAGCATACTGGCAGAGTCCAAAGTATTCTCCTTTTTGTTGTTTTTTTTTTTTTAAACATATAGCTAAATGAGTTTTAGGATCTAACCTACAAATGTTGATTGATTTGGCACAATGACAGATTCTAATTATTTCTTCTTTTGTTTGTTTATTTCATCCATGTCACAGAATCTCTTTTTCCTGACTTGTTAAGCAGTCCATGATTAATTGGCCTGGTGGTACAGAGGAACATGGGGCAGAATTCAGTCTTTTTACATTTCCCAGAATGTCTTTGACAATTCACTGTGCACACTCCAGTACCCTGGCACTGCTCACTGGCAGAGCCCAGTGTGTTGCTCCTCAACCATGGCTAGTGACTTGTGCTCAGCTGGATCCTGCCATGAACGTTTCCAACCAGTATGTAACCCCCTTCCCTGCTTGTTAAGGTCTCTGCAAAATGTTTTTCTGTTAACCATTTTGATGTTGCCTTGTTTGCCTAACAGAGGATGCACCCTGGAAGTGGAAAGGCAACCCAGCAGATTATCAGTATTTAACACAAGGCTACCACATACTGCTGCACTTGCGGTCAACAGGGATGAAGGTAGTGATTTTGACAGAAAAGCCAGCGTTATTGAAATGACATTTACCACATGACTGTGGGTGCATGACTTCAAAGAACAGAGAGTTTAGAGATGGAAAAGACCTATTTTATCTCTTTATATCTTTTCCTTTTCTGTTTTATACTTTTTTTCCCCAAATGCATTACAGTCATTAGAGAGGAAAAATAGAACGTGGCAAATTTGATGGTACTCTAGACTTCAGTCAACCATATAGAACTGTGGTTTACAAAGTCTTCTCTATTTGTCACCATTTGTACGTGCAATGAAAACAGAATTGTCCTTTTTTAACCCCATTGGTCTCTCAGGGGCTCCTCCTGGCTCTTTAAATTAGTCAGTGAAGTAAACATGTCCAGTAAGGGTCAAAAGAATCTGCCAGAGTCTTTAATTGCTCATCTTAACAAGCAATTGAAAAAGTATCTTAAAGCCTTCCAAAATGGAAGAACTTTTAAAATGGAACATTTGTATATATGTTGTTAACCCAGCATGAGTGCATGGCTCAACTCTAGCCAAATCCAGAAAATCTCTCCCTGAAATACCAATGGTCTGTTATTAATCATGGATTGTGTTCTGTATATATCCAGGAAAATCAAACCTTTAAGGCATGCACAGAAATATATGACTTCTCCTCAACATTATTGCTATTTCCTATTATTTTTCTCTTCAGCTGAAAAGTGCCATCCACTCACAGTGCCTTGCAGAATTTCCCCCATACTTGTTGAAAAAAAAGCCCAAAACATTAAAAGATCTTCATCTTATATCAGTTCTGCTAGAATTAAACCAAAGCTGTATAAAGTTTCCTAATGTTGTGGTGAAACCAGCACAGAGGTTACAGTGATGCCTTTCCCCAGGCTTTTGGTTTTCATGAGCCTGCTGCTGCACTAAGTTGCAACCTCATGTGGACATTCAGAACAGATCCACTTTGCAGGTGCTTGTTGGTTCACTGGAGGATGTGGCCAGCTGATGATCCATTACTGGGATCACCCACAGCTGTGTAGCATTTGCTCTTCCACCTCAGACCCCTCAGCTGTTCTTCACCAAACCAGGATAAACAGTTGTGACCACTCTTGGTATATTTTTTTACTTTTCCAGGTGGATTTCAACTATGTTTTAACAACACTGGCAAATTTGAGAGATATGAAGAGAAATCTACAGAAAGTGGGTTGCAGACTCTGGCTGGTGTTAGCCAGCACAGCCTGATGTAAGGAAGGTTATTTTACATACAGTCAAGCAAACTTTATAACCCATAAATCCATCCTACTACCCAAAAAGGAACAGAAGATTAGATGAGTGAACCTTTGAAGTGAAAGGTGAGCAAGCCTACTGTACTGCTGTATGATCTTAAACCCATTTCCCTTTCCTGCCATGAAAGAGCTCTCTGAAGTGCATCCGCTTCATTTCCCCAATCTTTGCTGGCCTCACAACAGCTAGGGCTCTGGTTTGCCCTTCGAAAACAAACATTTCCTCATTAAAAAGAGGGGAGGGAGAAGGAAATCATTTAGCTCTCTGAGTTTCACATATGAGAGGTGGTTCGCAGGGACATGTCTCTGGGGCTCATGGGTTCCTCTACATGACTTCTGTCTTCCCTAGGGTGATTCAGGCCTCCTACTATGTGAGTCAGTCTCTGTAAGAGCTTATCGTTCCCCATTGACTACAGGGGGAACCACCAGCAACCAGGACCCTGATCAAGGTAACTCAGGGACTCCAGAAACCCAAGTGAGCTGAAGGACAGCCTGAGGGTTACTAAACAGATTGTGAACGTGGTGCTGCTCTTTAGGATTCAGCATTGTGTTTTCTCACTCAACGAGGCTGAACCAGGTCTGGAGGCAGAGTTCATTTTTCTGATATCCTGGGACATTACTCATGTCCCTAGACATGAAATATGTATATATAAAGAGAAAGGAAAAGACTTCAAACTCCCCCCTTCCTAAACAAGCTACAGCCTCAATCCCATGCTGTGAAGGATCTCTTTTGAAATGCAATTAGCCAAATGAGGTTTTGATAAATGATTATTCTACCATGCAAGGCAATAAAAGTCCACATCAATGTTTGTAAATTCTTTAACAGTCTTCTTGCTCTAGTGCTGCGGTATACAGTATTTCAGGGAAATGTACTGTGCCTTCTTTAAGGCAGGAGAGCTTGACAGTTATTTTGAGAATGGATATCATAGTATGAATTGTATAAACATGTACAGAAGCATTTAAAACCAGTAGGATCTGAGTATAACTTTGCAAAGTTAAATTACTGTAATGTCAGAAGGATGAGAAATGTGTTCAGTGTTATGAAATGAACAGATATCCTTGTGCCATGTTCAGTCCTTATCATTTAATGACATATAACAATGTTTTGCTGTTAGACAAGCAATCAGATTTTTTGTATGTAAATGACCTTGTCTTAAATCTATTCCGCTCTGATCACTGCATGACTGTAAAAAAAACCCACAGTGCAGCATCATTTTCAAATGGTTTTCTGTGTAGTAGGATAGGTGTCAATTGTGGGTGTCTTTCAGAAGGTAGAGGTTTTAATCTAAGCAAAGGAGATCAATGCACAGCACAGGAAGGAAAAGATACTGCAAGAGTCTTTAAGAAGTTTTAGGCTTCTCTTCCCCTCCCAACCCTTTCACTCCCCTGTGATACTAAACAGAAACTGTTGCCCTTCACAATGCTGTTTGTAAGTTACAGAGGAAATCTCCACATTGAAGTGAGAATTAAAGCAAAACTAAGTAGCAGACTTGTTTGAGGGCTTCCTCCAAAGCTCCCTGAAATCCGTGTAAAGGCTCCTGGGTTTTATTTTAAGGAAGCCCTCAATCTGTCCTCAGCATTCCCATTGAGAAGGCTTCAGATCCCTTCTGCTGTTTGCTTTAAGCTTTTGCTCCTTCTAGCCATTCTTCTTCACTTCTGTGGTCAAGCTAGTTGGGTTGAAGAGCTATAGAAATCACGAGTCCTGAGACTGTCTATACTAAGGAACAGAAGGTTTTGCTTTATCCCCAAACAGAACAGTTCTTTGACAGAAGGAAGTATCATCCTACTACAGTGTTTACTGAAAGATGCCCAAGTCTAGTTTGATATGCCACTGCAATACAGATGTCTTATGCTGGCATTTATCAGTGCATGTGAGGCCAGATCTCAATCTCTGGTGTCTCCTGAACACAGCAATTTGCTTTGCTTGTGATAATACTGAGAAGCTCTCTAGAAATCAGCACCTCACACTGAGAAAAACAAAGAGGCTTAGAGAGATTGCAGCCTTAACTGACAAAGCAGATGAAGGATGAGAGGGGAAATAGAGGCAGGAACAGATGAAATAACCACCCTGCAAGGTAGGTCCATAGAAGATGTGGAGCTGGACTTGAGATCTCTCAGCTGCTATCATGTTCATGCAACGCTCCCTAGCTGCATTGCTGAGGCTTCCGCTGCAATGCAAGGCTGAGACAGAAAGCACAATATAGTAAAGGTTATTACATGTGTTGCCTGGACTGTAAAGTGGACCATGGAACATGACAACCAGGACTGGACTGCTGGTCTCGATTCTGCTGTGTTACAACAGTAGCTTAGGACCAGCCTTTGTGTCAGCTTCATACTCCCCAAACCCCGCAGCTATAGCAAGTCATTCAGCCAAACCCTAAGATCCCAAAAGGTATCACTTTTGCTAATAAAGCACCATCTTTAGTTTTGTTACAAGAAACTGCTGAAGATAAGGTGTTTTCATGACAATCCCCAAAGGAGATTGACTGAATGGATCCATCTTCTTTAAAGTGGAAATAACATCTCTCAAAATGTCAGTGATCATTTTCTTGACTTTTTGTTCCCTAATTATAATTTTACAGTTTCAAATCCTTTGAAGGTCCATATTTTTTTCCCCTCTTGAATGTTAAGGTGGGAAACATTTTAACAGACTGTTAGTTTTCTAAGAACAAGTGTCCCTTTTTGGTTTTTTTTATATTTGTTTTGTTTTGTTTCAAGTTTGGTTATAAAATGATTCATAACTATACTAACACCCACAGACAGTACCTCTAAAAATGATTTAAACAAAATGTATTGCATTTTGCACCTTTTTTCCATTGTTCTTAAGAACTGCATTTTTTCTTATTAAGTCTTAACAAAGATCAGATTGAGCTGGAACTTGGGTAAGAGAGGTGATAAGTTTGCAGATAATAATGCATCTCATCAGTCGTGAATTGCACAAATTAATCTTCAGATAGGGGCATGTCATACAAGAATTTACATGCTAGCACTTTAATTGTCAGAAGCTAGTTTCTGTTAGGCAGATGGACTGTGAATGAGTAACAGCATTTCCCATTAGTGGAGGGAAAAAGAAAAATGAAGGTAAGTTCAAAAAGATTAAGAAAATGCTTTAATAATATTGTTTAACTTAGCTTGTAATGAGGAGAAAGAGCAAGACCTTAAGCGAATTAAGAGCAAGTCTGCTTTGTTTAATAAATGCTTTCTCCGTGCCTAGAACAAAAGAAGCATATGGAAAAAGACAGTGACTAAAAGAAGCATTATACAAGAAAAAGCATGTAGAGAAGGAAAGATCTGTTTAAAGGAATACTTTGAAAAGGGCAAAAGAGAATTCTGTGAAAAAGAGTGCCGATTATGTTTGGGTTTGGATGAAATTTGAATATTTCATTTTTTTCCAACCAATGCCAGTAAAAAGTGGGTTTTTCCCTCCTGTACCAAAGTGGTCCAGAAGGGCCTTTGCACTCTGTGTGGTTTGATTTGCATAGGGAAAGAACCTGCTTGCCAAATGCAGGCCACAGATGGGTCGCTGGTTTTATGCTGCCCTTAGGTATTTTAGCATTTCAGAGCATGAATCAATCACCATGTGGGCTCAGAAAAGTCCATGGCCACACCATAATGTGTCCTGGAAAAATTCAATCCTACCTTCATGAGATAATGACCCTTTGGACATTGACTGGGAAGGGAGTGCTTGTGGCTCAGCCCAGTGATGCTGAGCTTCATGCTGTTGTATGCTGCTGTTAAATAACCAGAACAGTCACTGGGGCATTGAAGAGTCACCACAGACTCAAATTTCTGAGAATAAAAGGATTTGGGCCATATCCTCACTAGGAATAAATTGACTTCCAACTGTATATATTAGTGAAGAGCACAAGTCTACAACAAGTCAGAGATTATATTCTACATAGGAGCTGTCTTTGTCATTAAGGGCTTGTTCTGTTGCTAGACAAAGCTCTAGTCATTATGGTAATAGCACTTTGTACTATTGTGCTTTTCAGTTTTCATCCAAGAGCATTTTTAAAGTATTTATAACACTTTAAAGAAAAATTACAAGGCAGCAACCTGGAGGCATCTCAGAATTATTACAACCTGTTGTTTTGCAGGTGAATAAAGGGAAAAGAATGCATTTTGCCTAAGGTTACTGTGAAACAGAAAAAAACCTGAGGATTAAAATCAAGGTGATATGACTACTAATCTTTGGCTTTAATAACTAAACTGCACCAGGTCCCACCTGTGCTCAGGGTTCCTGCTTGTCATTTAGACAAGTAATTGAATAAAAGCTAAAGCAAAGAATCAATCCTCATCCTTGTTACATTCAGAGGGATTTCTTATCATGGATCTAAATGTGACGTAAACCCCTAATGAATCTCCTCAGCGCTAGGATGTATTCTAGATAATGTTTCCAGACCAGGGTTGAAAACTCTGGCCTTGATCCCTCAAAGTAAAGAAACAAATACATAAACATACTAATCTTTTTATTTAAAGAGGTGACAAATTGTTTTTATATATGCATATATATATATATATTTACTGTTGTATTTATTTGTGTTTGCAGCAGCAATGTTTCAGGACTTCAGAAAGAATTTGTCCCTTTCTTACAGCACTGTCCAGATAGTTCTGTTGCCATGTTTTGTTCAAAAATCATATATATACTTTACAGAGAGCATTGCAGCATTTTATCTTAGCACATGAAAGGAGAGGCTTTTGGGATTCTATCCCATTATTTTATCTATGATTTCTCTGATCAGCTTGTCTGTCCTTAGTATATGTGGAAATGCAAGACAAACTCTCTATTTTCATTTTAATTTCCTCTAAAAGCCCCATGGCTAATCTGTAATTTCTTTGCTTATTTTTAATATATTTTCTATGGTTCCTTTTTGCTGAAGTTGCTTGGATTTGTTTTGTTTTCTATTGGTTTGTATTTTTGATATCTTGCTGTGGGGTGTTTTTAGGTGAAATATACTAATAACATTCCAAATATCTAATAACATTTAATGTCTTAATTACAAATGATTATTTATACCTTGAACTGATGAATTATTTTGCCTGAGAAATACTTTTATATTACCTCACAGAAAATATTTTCATTAAAAATATATCAAAAAATATCTCATTTCTGAAAGTTTTCATAAACGATAAGTCACTTGGAGCAACCAACATTTTTATCCTTAAATTCTATCTATGAAGCTGTAAAACTTTTTGTACCTTTCCCACTTCCTATCAGAAATATTAAACTAGAACAATGTCTGGAAGAATATTTGGTCTCATTTTAAGAAAAGAGAAAATGGCAAAATTCCATGATCATTATATGTAAGGATTGGATTACATTTTCATTCCCTATTTTAAAAGATGTAATTGCAATAGAGGTTCTAAGGAGAAGTATATACATGAACTGATACTTTCTCTTTTGGTTCTTCTGCTTGTTATCTTGTAAAACTTCACAGTCTTTAAGAGCTTCATATGTATGTATGAAAAAATGAAGGGAAAGAAAAAGTTCTAATCTTACTGATTTATCACTAGTTCTAAAGCATCACTCATCACAAAACCAAAAAAAAGCTAAAGAAAAAAAACAGTAGAATACTCTTATTTTATTTTATTTCTATTTCCCCTATCTCCCTGTGATTTTTCTGGGCCCACACCATGTAACAATACTTTCTTTTAGGGGTTATTTCAGAGCTCATAGGAGATTCTCCTGGGAGAACAAGTCTTGAGGGGTGGCTGAAGGAACTGGGGTTGTTTAGCCTGGAGAAAAGGAGGTTAAGGGGAGACTTTCTTGCTAAATAAAAAGAGGTTGTAGTGAGGTAGAGCTCAGTCTCTTCTCCCAAGTAACAAGTGACAAGACAGGAGAAAATGACCTCAAGTTGTGCCAGAGGAGGTTTAGACTGGATATTAGGAAAAATTTCTTCATTGAAAGGGTTGTCAAGCCCTGGACCAGGCTTCCTAGGGAAGTGGTGGAGTCACCATTGTTGGAGGTATTTAAAAGATGTGTAGATGTGTCACTTAGGGACACTTGGCAGTGCTGGTTTAACAGTTGAAGACAATGATCTAAAGAGTCTTTTTTTTTCAACTTAAACAAACAATTCTATGATTCTATCTTCTGGCCATCCTCTCTATGGATACCTACTTCTAGTTTAGTCTTTGAGAATAGAGCATGAAGATAAATGAGCTCTTCTATAGCTTAGTCAATCTTATTTTTTAAAAAAACAATCTTCTAAATGAAGTCAAATGAAGCAAGTACCAAAAGCACCCATTTCCCAGGGTGACTAGCACAGTGTACATGTGCACACACAATCATCCACCCCACAACAGCTTCTTCCTGTCTACAGCAGAGATAAAGCTTATCAAACAGAAAGCCACTTCCATGCACCACCACACTTTGTGCTGCTGGGAGTTTCATATGAGTAGGAACATCGTAAGCTGTGGCAAGATTCTTCTTTCTGTCATGACAGGGTATTAGGGTGGTGGCTGATTTCAGTTTTTTCCAGTGACTTCAGTAAGATTTAGATCAAATGCCAAACTCCTTGCTCTCCAAGATTTTTTGCTGAGCATAGAAAATCAGCCCCTTTAACACACACAGAATGTACAAACAGCAATGTATGCATGGCTGGAAGAGATACTATATGCTAACAAGTAGGATTAATTCGACTCACAAGATGAGGTTATGAGTCTGTGAGAAAACTTCCTCCAACATCATTAAGATAGGTAGTTAAACTGAATTTCCTAATGGACATGTTTGAGATAATTATGCTTTAGGTCTTGTTTTGCATTTTTGGTGAAAGAAACAGCAGAGCAGCAGAGCACAACCTTTATTCAGTGGTAAATAAGATACACTTTGAGCACTTGAGAGCTTACAAGGAATGAAAAGGAGCCATTTCAGGATCATCAGTGGTTAAGGTTGGTAGGTATTTGGTAACTAACCAGAAAAATTGTGCTAACAGCCATCCAAAAACCTGTTGTAGCCAAAACAGGAGTTGAACACATTCTGCAAAACAGAATGGTTACAATCCCATCCTTTGTGTATTTGTCTCCAAGACACCCATGTTATAAACCACAGGCTGATAAATAGAGCTAAAATATCGGGGAAAGAACAGAGTTTTTAACCATGCCTAACACAGAAACAAATTGTTCAACTCACTCAATTCTAAAGGCCTTCTCCATAATTTCTGCTAATGCAAAAGGCTCCTGAGGCAACAAGACAGCTTACCTGCCAGCTTTGACATTTCTATAACCAAAGCAATATTTCAGAAGCCCTATGCTATAAATCTGATGTTGATTTGAATTTCCTGAAAGAAATAAATGATCCAATTAGAAAACAAAGAAAAAGGTGAAAATAATTAGGCTGTTTATTCTTCCATGATGATAAGGTGAGCTTGACAAGACAGAATGCTGTCCCTAAACCCAGAGTCTGTGTGTGCTTGCAATTGATCTTAGGAGTTAAAGGTTTTGTTTGCGTTTTTAATACGCCAAGTTAAAATGTATTGCCTTGATAAAGATGTTAAGAAGCAGTTTGGCTACAGTACCTCATCCCCTTCATTTTATATTCTTCTCACTTATTGCAGAATTTCAAAGGCATTTGGGGATATATTATCTATGGAGAAGTAAGTCCCACACTGCAAAGATTTACAGTAGCACAGCTGTTAAATTCCTTTCTCAACAGCTCTTTTCTGCACCTTATCATTCACAAATTGGAATTCCTGCATTGTTAATTAATTACAGAGATTTTGATTATTTTTTTAATGAAAAAAAACCCCACAAAAAGCAAGAAGGCCAGTCTTCTATCTCCCTTTTAGCATTTGGAGGTGAAATCAAAACCAAAGGCTGTTGTTTTGAGCATCACAGTTTGCATTCCTGTATTTTTTTTGATTTTCCAAGGCTTGATTGTGCACAGCTTGTAAAAAGCAAAGGAAAACTTTGTGCAGCATTTTCTGTGTACATTATTGAGTCCAATCCAAAACCAGTTATTCTTCAATAGTTGTGGGCACACACTTTTCTTTGGTAAAATTAGGAGTCACCCCTCAAAAAGCACTAACAATTGCAGGACTTCCCAATATCTTAGAAGTTTCTTACAGACACATTTGTTATGTGCATTGTTTATTGGGTTGTTTCAGAAACAAACAAAAAAAGCAAACAGAACAAAAACAACACCAAAAGAACCCCAAAGTAACCCCATCTTAGACCAACTAACTGTCTCACTTTTTTTATGAACTGCATGTGAGAAGCACTTTGCTGAATATCTTCAACATCTAGGTCTGTTGTGGTTTCTATTTCATACATTTGAGGTGAAATGAGTGATTTAAATAAATTTCATCAAAATAGTAAAAGTTCAGAAAATCCTAAGGATTTCTTTAAAAATAGGCAACTGAGTAAAGAGAAAGCCTGAAGGAGTCTGGACTGGGGGAAAGTCCTTGGTAATGACTTGGTGTAAAGGAGGTCACAGAAGACATAGATATTACTAAATGCCCAACCTGTAGGAAATCTACACTGAAAATCTTCAGAAACAAACTTCAGTAGTTTCACAGGTCACAGAAGTTGCATAATAAGTTTGTCATTTGCATGTGCAGTAGAAAACAGACATCTGAACCCATAATATGAATGTATCAGTTTTAATCTAGTAATAATAAAACCAATAGCATCTGTTTAAAAGCAAACAAAAAAAGAACACTAGAAAGGTGTTTTTAAAAAGCTGATCTGTTGTTTTGCATAGAACCATGGCCATAGGTTTCCACTGTGCTGTCAATGTATTTATTGGCACCCAGCAAGGTAGGAGTAGAACCCGGGTGGAAGACAGTAGTGATTTCCACCTACTTTGCTCTCTCTCTGTGCAGGGCACAGGGCAGTGGTGAATCAACCCCAGTAAATCCATTCCTGAGCACTCAGGTGGCTCTAAATATTTGCAACACCAAGTTTTGTTTTGCTGCATCTCATAAAAAAGGCCTCACATCTATTGTTCTCAGAGCTTTACTGTGTTTTCCCCACTGCACCGCTATGAAAATTGATTCATTCTTATTCTAATCTTTTGAGCTTCAAGAATAGATCCTCCTGCCTAGCATTCCTCAGAAATATGGAAAAGATGCCCTCTGCAGCAAGCTTAACACTGCTATCATCTGCATAATAAAGATAGGCAGTATGTAGAGAATATGCATACACAGGTATAAATTTATACTGATGTATTGTGTGGGCACTAAGATAAACAGAGTAAGCATCGCACCAGCAGAAAAGAGGAAGAAACCTGTAACTCAGTGACTGGCATCAAGAACAGATCTCATCTGTCAAATAACTGAACTGAGAGGCTTTTATGAGCATCTAGGACAAAGTACTTTATATGTGGAAAATAAACAGCAACCTGATAGTGTGTGAGTTCTACAGGAAAAAAAGTTTGTTCTTATTCTTTCTTTTATTTTTATTTTCCCTTAGCAATTTTCCTCACCTCCTCTCTTAGAACAAATGAAGTAATTATTCTTAAAAATACATGTGCTAGATTTTGGAACTCAGTATGGGTAAAATTATCTACTTAGTCACAAGCTCAGGAACTCAGTATTTTCAGGCCTGCTGTAAACATCTCAGAAATAATTAAAAATAGTATAATTACACCAGAGAAACTTTTCTTCCAGTTCTGTGGGGAGTTTGCTTGTGTGATTTCTATGGCTTTTTCTTAAGAGACATAAAGCAAGGCAAAGAGGTGAACAAAACTTCAAATTTATCAGGATTATTTCATCATTGTTATTTCCTCAAGCACTGTCAAGAACCTGCTAAAAAACCCTTTTCCTTGCAATCAGTTACAGAAACAAATACCAAAGGACTTAGTAAAACAAGGCAAAAATTAAGCTTCTAGTGGAAGTTGTCTGATGGCACATCTTCCAGCTGAAGGTTTTCTCACTGGCATAGGGCCCTGATTCAGAAAGGCACTCACATATCTCACTTTATTCATATGATTGTGCCCCAGCTGAACTCAGTGGAACCACAAACATGCTCAGGTTTCGTGCGGGTTTATGAAGTTTGCTGAATCAGCACCTAAGCAGTAAGAAGAAAATGCCCTTAACTGTGGAATCATATTAATGACTCAATAAAAACTCAAATATTCTCAGCTAAAGACTTTCTTCCAGGAGGAGATACAATATTCTGTGCTTTGCATTGCATCTGTTTGCATTAAATCTCTTTTCCTCTTCATCTGATGACTTTTTCCCATTTAGTAACAACTTATGTACCTATTAATAAATCCACTCTGTTTCTGATCTACCTTTTAGCCAGATTAGGCTTCAGTAGCCATCAACATGTACTTTCTTGTTTGAAAACAAGCCTTTCTGAATGGACTTGACTTAGTGCAAGCCTCATTTGACCAGAATGGATGGAGGCTCCTTTCCAAAGCTGAGGTTCAGACACCACCTTGCCACCCATTAAACATTTTTGAGTCCCTAACACCACAAAAGCATCACCAAAGGAACTGAAAAGTAGGATTTCTTTGCAACAAAGTCAAGTAGAAGAAACTCCTTTTTCTTTTTTGTTTTAAATGGAAGAAAAAGAAGGGTAAAAAAGAAAAACAAATAAAAGAGTTGGATATGCTTATGTTCTTTGAAGGTTTTCTTTGTAGGCAAGGAATCAGTGTGCAGAGAGGGGAAAAGGAACCAAAAATAATTTAAGAAAACACTGAGTGCTGTCTTTGAATTATATGAAAGCAGCTGCATTTGATTTAATTTTTCTTTAGCATAATGTGCTGTATAATCACTGGCTTCGTCATCCCCTGGGCCCAAGCTTCCTCTTAGCACAAGCTTTGGGAGCTGTGCCACAGAGTTCAGTGGAAGCAGAACTTGACCCATGCTATGCTTCAAAAATAGACTGTTACCTCTGGTGCTGCTCTTCCTTTTAGATCCTCTTTCATTTGAGACACTGAACAGTCATTGCTTGTGATGTCATCAGCCTTCTCCCTCAGAAGCTATCAAAAGGAATTGCTTATTTACTGAACAGGTAGAAGTCCATACTCCTGTGGCTCATCAGTTGGAAGGATAAATAGATGGAAGGAAGAGAAATATTGCAATCTGCCAAGGGGACTGACTACTTGTTTCAACTCCAGTTCTTAACATAGAGCACGATTAGGGGAGAGAGGGAAGAGAGAGGAAAAGGATGAGGGACTACATGGAGGGAGATGAACTTGTTTCTCAGTACACTTACAGGCTGGCTTTCTTCCAAGATAAAAACATTTGCTTTTCATGAGGGTGAAAAAAGGTTTTGCCAGGGGAAGATTTGTCCCTAAGAAACCATTAGTGAGAATTTGAAACTGAAAAAGAATGTTGAAAAAATGTTGACATTTCTTCAATTATCAAACAGAGCTAAATGCTATGTTAGGGTGGGGTTTTTTCACCTCTCTCAAAACCCAACCAGAGAGGACTGTGGTGTTTTGGAGATTATTTTAGCTATTAACCACAGACAAATAAATATTAATTGACTCTTCCTCCATATGGAGCAAGTAAAAAAGTTATAGCACCTTTACTGAAAGTAAAATCAGAACAAAACATAGTAATTTTATCCTTTAAGCCTCAAAATGTAAATAAAATAAGGAACAACAAATAAATAATAATTTGTCTCTCCTGCCACCTGGAGAACTCAAAATGTGCTCTCAACATTGTTTAATTCAACCTCACCAGACCCTGGTTCAGTAAAAGGAGAGTTATTTCTTAACTGCTTGTTTTAAAGGAGAGAGCCTGTGGCCTTCAATTACTATAAATTACACAGAGGGCAAGCATGGACAAGCAAGGATTCAATAGCCTTTAGTCAGCCTCATCTTCACCTCTCAGGAAAGCAAGGTTCTTTTTACAGTAGGGCTTGACTCTGCAAGCCCTGAAGTCATGGTTAAAGATCCCATTGACTTCCTGGGCACAGACACAGACTCACAGTGCCCATGGGGTTAGGGGTTAGCACTTTATATCAGAGCTGTTCTACTGCACCAATACTTTTTTCTCTTTTTATTTTATTTAACTTTTTTGAAGTGGATTTCCCCCCCCTTCCCCAACCCATAGTTCTTGACGTGGTTTCAATGTGCACATCTTCCTGAGATCAATTTTACCTGATAAAACTGCAAAGCCATTATGGCCTTATTTGTCAATTTGGTGTGTGTGGGGAGAAATGCTCAATTGAATGTTGAGGTTCTGCAGCAACTCCAGCCAGCAGTGATTCATTAGACATTATGTGGTAGGTAGCTGCACTCTGGCATGCTCTAGGCACCGTATATACCGCCGTTAGAAACAGAGCAACATAATAAATCCTTTTGTTAATAACTCTAAATGATGACTTATGCCCTGGAAATTCCTTTTCCTCCTGGCACAAACAACTATAATCTCCATGGAGCTGCAGAATGGAGTAGACACCCTAATACCTTTACTGGAGGTGAAACAATATGTACCTCATTAACAGGCCACAGATCAAACTATTAACAACATGGTGGGAAGTGAGCTAGGATTTGGTGGGATTTATAAAAGGTCATCTGAAGGCAGCGTGCAAAAAAAGCTTTTTTGGTTCTGCAAATGCCTCTAATTAACCAATTTCCCACCCAGTGGGCACAGGAAAGACATTTTATCCCATTGAGCAGACTAGATTGGCAATGGTTATTACATGGGCTTAAAGCTGTATGCATCTTGTGAAAGCTGCAGCAGTTTCTCCTGGTAAATTAGCCTTAGTGTTTTGTGACAGAGAAGAGGAAACCCATCAGATCATCTTTGTTTCCTTTGCTCTTTATGCCTCTGCAGCGTTCACAACAAGAGGGTGAGGAGAGCTAGAAAACTCTGCAGTATCTGTCACAAATGAATAATGTGTAGTCACCCTGCAGTAGCCCAGAAAGTCAAATCCTTAAGCCAGATAAGAGATAACCAGGGGAGTGTTCAACAGCTCAGTGAAGTCTAAGATCTTCCACTTGGTGCACTGTAGCTGCATTAGCCAACTGAATCCTTAAATGAATCTTCATGATTGTATAATTGTATGCAGTGTTTCTTCTTAAAACAAACCTATATCAATGTTTGCAAACAAGAGGTCAGCATTTTTATTCTGCCATATGGAAAGGGAAACTGAGGCAGAAGGCCAATTCACTCAAGCCTATCTTGCACAGCTTGCAGGTGCTATACAAACATTACCACTCATAAAGCCACTGGAGTTTGACTGCACAAGGAGAAAATATTTGTAGTATCTTACCTTTCCCATTCCTTGCAAGGAGAGCCATGCACCTTGCTAAGTTCACCAAGAGAGAAGATGGCCTTTTGTCCTATGTGTGCATATTTTCCAGCCCTGGGAGCCCCTGTTTCTCCCTAGACACCCCCCAGAAGTTTGTGCATGTTCTCCCAGTCCGTCATGTATCTTCTGTAGAGAAGCATGGTGCTGGTGTTTCTCCTACCTGACAGAAGGAGTAAGATGTAGGATTCCCTGCCTAAATTCAGGTCAGAATCATCCTTACTGGTATAACAGAGTTTAATTATCAAATATTTTTAAAATGTGTAGATTAGCTCCTGGCTATGAGATTTGTCTGGCCTTTGGTTTATTCCTCTCAGCTCATAAAACAACTTTACATGCAGATGTAACAGACAAAGAGCCAATGAAAGGAAATCTAAAGCTTAGCTGCTGCTCATCCAGCTTTGTCTTAAAACCCACACTCGGGAAATTCCTTTTTAATTGGTACCTCCAAGGCCTGGAATATTTATATGTATGCATAAAGTGTTAAGATCTGAACACACCAAGCTAAATGGTCCACCTCATTTGAAAAAGACCTATAGAAATGTTTAGACAGTTATTTCACTGAAGTCTATATCAAGAAGATGTTTTGCCATTTCAAAGGACAGGCAAAGCCCAAGAGAGGAAGGAAGAGCAGCTCTCTGATAGCTTTACTAGCGAGAGTGGCGTGACAGAGACAGCAGGCTCACATTAGAAAAATTAGGTTCCTTTCCTATCTAAGCCTGTTACTGAGACTGGTTTATTTTGATCTTTCTAGGTTTCTGTTTACTCACCTGTAAGACAGAAATAATGTTTTTCTGAAATTCCTTAGAACTCCAGTGCATTTTTTTTTAAATGACTAAACCCTTTCAGTTTGACAGCATCTTTCTTCTGTGTAACTTAGGGGAACAGGAGAGAAATTGGCCATACAATGTATGTTTAGGCACTTAATTCAATTTAGATGCTTAAGGAAGAGGCAAGCTACAGTGGGATGGATAAAGAACACCTAATGTAAGGAGCTGCCATCATCAAGGAGCTTGCATTGACCTGTAAGGGATTTCCAGAGGAAGGAACAGGACTATGGGCAGAGCAAAAGCAACAGTCTCTGAGTTTATGACAGCAAGTATCAGAATCAGTAATTCACTGTTATTTGTAAACTCAGTATTTGTGAGGGCTCTTCCCTTCCCACTCCTTGATCTCAGGCTGAGCAATACCAAGGCTGTTCTGAGTCACTGTGCTATCACCCAAGGGAAGGGATGGTGTAATTCTTCCTTCTAACAGCCTACGCAGAGGTTTGCTGCTCGTGGCAAAATGATTGCAGTATTACCTGCATCCATGGACCCTGTCACTTTGAGCTGAGAGTATGGGGCGTGCTCAGGGTCAGTCTTGCTACAGTCCCATATCTCCTCCTTCCCCTCACAGGACAAGGTCATGAAGGATGCAAACATAAATGGAAGAGGCTTTGACTGCATGTGCGTTGATAAATACATTTTTCTGAGGTAGTCTCTGTAACCCTCATAAAATGGTGCAAAGTGTCTGGTTTCAAAGAGCTTAAAGCTTACCATACAGCCACTGTAGCATGGTCCCATGCCATGTTTCCATCTCTACAGTCTTATTTCCCAAGTAATGCCCTGCAGGCATTAAACATAATTGTGTTTTGGGTTTGGTTTGCTTTTGATAGGGTTTTGTTTGTTTGAGGGGTTTTGTTTGGTTTGGGGTTTTTTGGTTGGTTTGGGGTTTTTTCTTGTCCTGCTGCTGGTTTATTTTTTAAATTTTCTGAAATAATGCAAGGGCTATGCTGAAGTCCATCAAAGCATTATTTCCACATTAGATCCTGAAAAGAAGTGTCCCCCAACTGGCCAGTGCTAAGACCCTGAGTGAAGTGTGTGAGAGTAGAAAGGTCACTGGAATAGTCTTGAAGGACTGCATAAGGCAAAAGAACCCAAATCTGGAGCAATTTCATCCTTGCAGTGTTTCACTTGCTGTTCATGGAACTGCAGATGTGCTTAATTCTGCAGAGGACTTACTTCACACTCAGAGAAGCCAAGAGCAAAATAACTTCCATGAAATATGGACACTGAGGACACCAGAACCAGGAAGGAAATGAAGATCTATTCTTTAACCAGTGGATTCTGGCTCCGAGGTCCCACCAATATTCAACTCTGCTTGAAGCCCTGGGGACAAGATTTGGTTTCTGGGAGAGTAACTGTTGGCAGAGGAGGCATAAGGTAGAGAGAAAAATAAACAAACTAAATTTCTCCCAAATGTCTTGCTGCACCTCTACTCTTTGATTTTCTATGGTCAGACAAAAATGGATGGCATAGTTTAATCAGTGTGTAAGAATAAGGTATGAGGAAGAGATGCCTGTACTACATCTGCCAGCTCTAATAAAATTAAGATAACACAATTTCAGGATGTGCTAATATTTCAGTACACACTTCTGCTTTGGAAGCATTCAGACATCAGCTAGGTAAAGGGCTCTGCAGAGTAATTTCCTTTTCAGAAAGGGCAATTAAAACTGCCGTACTCTTATCTCCTCACAACTTATATTGTTTTAGAACCACAGGACAAAAATATTACTGAATTGAATTTCTGAGGGATTGGTAGAAATCAATATAATGTATCTTTTGTGTTAAATGCCTTAGAATCTATTTTCCTGCAATATAAATACATTTATATTATCCCTAATGCTGATAAAATATCATCTTGATAATCTATTCAAACACCTAAGAGACTTCAGTTTCTGTTCTGACATGCTCTGAAATTCAGTTTAAAAATGCATTCTAGTTTAACTGTCATCAATAGCCTAATACAATCTCAAAGAAACAGGCATAGGCTATTCAAATATGTTTCCAATATAAGTCAGAGATTGTCAGACAAAGAAAAAATAGCTTCATAGTTAATGACATAAATGTCAAGAAATAAAAGGAGGAAGAAAAAGTGTGAGAAATTCTGATTTTTTTAATTACATTTTCCTGGTTTGGGTCAATTAATCATAAATCATCATAATTTTAATAAAAATACTCTACAAAGCACAGTTAAAAAGCATGACTTAGTTCATCAAGATCTAAGAGGGTCTTTCTTTGCTGTTGAAATTTTAATTATTCACTTTCAATACTCACAAGTCAGATCGTTCTCTAAATCTTGAGGTAAGCCACACAACCATGAGATTTAAAAACAAGGAAGACAGTAAGTTTAGGGTGCTTTCCTATATTGAAACATTACCTTTTATTTTCTTCTATTTAGGTATTTGCAATAAAAATTTCTCTCTCTGCAGTCTTAAGTCACAAAAATTGAAATTCTTATGTAGCTATATGACTTCAGTGAAAATGTATGAATCATACCAGGTGTTCCACATCTCTAAAGAGAATTGTGAGCTACAGTGTCTGATTGTTATTACAAAGTGGAGTGTTACATTCTCTAATGATAGTTAGATATCTAATGATAATTCTCACAATAGTTATGATATTAATATCTTAATAGTCCACTCATCAGTGAAATCTCAATTACTGATTAAAACTCTACAGAACAAATTATAAACATTACTAGAACCATGTAGATTTTTTTGTTTTAAAGCTCAGATCACACATTTCAGGTTGTCCTACCTAACAAACTAACTTTACAAAAAGATATGATGCTTCACCCTCTTCTTCCTTCTCCTATCAGACAGTTTTTTATTTACAGTCAGAGGACTGAGGCTTGGGACAAAGCAAGTCGTTGAGTAGCCTGGCAATTCTTAACTGTCACAGTAAACCTCTTCTTTGTAGGGAATATTTTGTTTCAAATCTCCCCATTTTGTAGAAAAGTAAAGTTACAATATCAGACTGAATAGGTGTGCTGTCAGTGATATCCCTGTGTAGATGGAGAAATCTCACCTTTGAAGGACAAGATTGGAAGGGTTGTGTAAGACATAGGTAAGATTCTACTGCAAAAATATTTGAAAGCCTTGCAATCTTCTTGTTTTGGTTTTTTTTTTGGCTTTTTGACAGCCCCATAAAGGTCATGCTCAACAGCCTGAGAGACACAGAGAAGTTGTGGCAATTTGCCTTGAACAGAAGATGTGGTTCTGATAGCAGGATCACATAGCTCAGGAGTTTCATCACCCTTTTGCATCTTGTAGGGGTTCCTGTTCACCAAAAGGAACCTTTAAATTTTGGGCTATTCTGCGTATTTCCTTTCCTGTTAAGTACATTCTGATTGGTGCTTGGGTTGTTTGGGTTTTTCACTTTGGCTCACTTTTTTGTTGTTTTTGTTTTTTGTTTAACTTTGTGACTAGACTTTTCCATGAGAACCAGAAAGTTTCTAGGTTAAGTTCAAGATGTTAATTTTCACCTTGGTTGTTCCCTTATGTTCTGCTTGTTTACCCCAAATATTGCGTCTTTTTGGTGACACAACTATGGGCTAACTGGAGCTCTGTTAGCATTAATGAGAACGAGTTGACATGTTTACTATGTGCAATTTGAATTTACTTTTCCCTTCTCTGAAATATTCCAAATAAGATAACCTTCAAGTCACACTGAGTATCTCTTTCTCTATGAGTCTGGGAGGGAATTAGAGTGTCAAAAAATAGTAAACTTTCTTTAATAAATTGAGAGATCCTGAAGGGCCCTTGACATGTGTAGAGCAGAAGGATATTGTGGGACCTCCCACAAGGAAACAAAAGAAGTTTTCTTGAGGAAATTTCCTAATAGAAGCCTTCATAGAAGGATGTTTCTGCATTTAAAAATTTCCAGAAATTTGAAAATCAGAAGGTCATGAAAACCACAGGGAATGTGATTACCTGCAACACAGAAGCCATACATCTCCCCTAGCAGCATCTGAATGAGAGGGAGGAACACAGTGAGAAACACTCCTCATTTTGAGCTTGAGTTCAGAAAAGCCCAGGCACATAATTTTCATGCTGCCTCCAACCCACAAATATGTGATGGTTTTCTTGTCAGGGTGGTACCTAACTTCAGTTTCTAGGCATTAAATTTTGTGATTTTTCTCTGCTACATTGAGTAGGCTTCTTGTGCATTGCTTCCTCTATGCTGCTAATGGTAGAAACATGCTGATGTTCTTTGGCTGTTGTTAGGCTTGTAGCAGAGATGCTCTGTGAGGATGGATGGCCACTGTTCTTCAGTGTTTCTGTCCACCAAATACCATTTAGATTTATGGAAAGCATCCATTAAACAAATCCTCAGCCTCAAATGACAGCTCATGGAAACATAATTCAAGCAATTAATATTAACAGCTAAATGTTTGCTCTGCCTACATTTGGCTGAGGAGACCTTTCCTCCTACAGATTTCTTTACCTACTTCCACACTGGTAAGTCCCTGCAGAGTGTGGCCAAAGATGATATTTTTATAAATGAGAAGCAATAAAAATTCCCCACAGTAAGTTTAAATCCTGATAATAGTGCACTTTTATTGCATTGTACTGAACTTTTACCAATCAGTCCAATTATGGCCTAATTCATTCTCATCACTTTGGAAAGGCTTTTTTTTTTTTTTTTTCAAAGCCCTATCTGATTTTTTGTGTGTGTGAAATGCTTACAAAGGGAAGTTAATAAAAGAGCAGTTCATCTACATATACAAAGGAAGATCATAATATAAAAAATTGCCACATTAGAGAAGTCTAGACCTTGACTCTGTCGTGTGTTTTTTCATAGCGTCTTATCACGGTGCTATCTGATTAAGTAGTGAAATGGTTAAGATAAATGAGACTTAATTAGCGGAACTGATACCTGTCTATTGCAAGTCTTAAATTTGCATCTGGGAGCTCTGATTTTCAGAAGTGGGAAGCACATGCCTGCAGTCCTTCTTCCCTTTGAAATCAATGGGAGTTTTCCCTGCAGTGAAAAAAAAATGTTTAAGGTTTCACCCAAAGCAAACTGAAACTTTTGCTGTCTTCTCATCTCTTTGACTCACAAGCTAAAACATGGGGAGATAAGCACATACTAGAGCTCTGAGATGGAGGGAGGAGAGGAAGAGCCTAGACTTGACTTTTAATACATCAGGTTGCAGAGCTCAGCAGCATGCAGAGATAAGAAAAGTTGTGTCAAGAAAAGAGTTGGTGCAGATTATTTTCTCTCTGGAACAAAAGTGACCAAAATGTGCCTTGGGTTTTTTCAGCTTTGCTTGTGGAGCAAAGTATTTACATTTGGGCTCAGGGATTAGATGGCCAGTTGCCATCAGGCTCAACTATTTGGGTAGGAATGGGCTGCAGTCTAACTTCACTGCCAAACACTCTCTGTGCAGAACAAACGATTTACCACAGAGCTCAAGGATGGGGTATTTACATTCATTTAAGTTTGCTATAAACATTTACAAAACATTAGGACAAATACCAGCATTCTCAGCTAAATGTCTGACCACAATTATTTCTGATGAATAAATGGCTTGTAGAACAACTCTGAGACAAGAGGGTGGGTTGGCTTTTATTTTTCATTCTTTTTTTCCCTCTCAAACCAAAGGACTTTGAGAAAAAAACCCTGCACTATGCAGCTAAGCACACTGTGCAAAGGTTCATGTAGCGTTAAAGAAAACCATAGATGTTTGTGAGATTAGAGGGTATCTAGATTAAAGCAGTTTGTAATGTCCTTCATCTGCTCTTCTGTTTTTTCCTTCAAAATCTCACCTTCAAATCTGACCCTGACAGACATGCCTAACTCAGTGAAGATGCTTTGTGCTGAACAAGTAGGTTTTAAAGCAAACAACATGAGCTGGCCACTGTAAAGGTACTTTTCCCACTGGAAATGGTGGCATGAGGGCTGTTGACTACAGCATAAGACACTATTTACTAAATATTTCTCAGAGATGTTTGACTGTGAGAATAAGAAAGCTACTCAAAGATATCTACAACTACCTGGTCTAAATTGCACATTTTCTCATTAATTTTAGCACAATAGACAAAAGTATTCTCCCTCACTCTTCTTTTGTCTAGCTTTGGGGGTTTTTTTAAGTGTACCATAAGCAAAAATTGCAGATGCAAAGATTTCTATTCAGTGCTGTTTGTGCAGCCCTGTTTCTCATGACCAATCCATCTTCATGTTAGAAGCTACATTAACTTCTCTGGACAGCATCTTCTAAAGGGTTCAGGAGTAACACTCCCTCTTATCTACACTACAGCAAGGGTTCACTTACCTGGGAAAGACAATTTTAAGGCAACACTGAGAAATTAGACTCCAAGAATTCAGAGTAAGACCTGCACAGGCACTTCCTAACTTAATCTTTTAAGAAGAATAATTGAATTATAACCATTATGATTCCATAAAAAAATTAAATATTAGTGTTCACAGTGCTGTTTTCAGAGTATTTCTCAGAGCCAGAGCAGTCCAGCATTTGTAGAACTCACTTAACATACCAGAAACAGTTCTGGTTTCAGCTGTGACAGAGCAGGGCACTGAACCTGATTTTCAGGCATCTTGGCTGAACGTGTAATTATGAGTCTGTTGATTATTCTGGGATGTGTCTCTTGGATGAGAGGTGATTGTGTCTGATATTACACTAATTTAAATCATTTCTTGAAAACAACATATTCATAGCTCAGCATTTCTGAGTGAAACTGCATCCTCTTTTTCTGCAGCCCCCTCAGTTCCTTTGGGGCTGTTCTTCATCTAAAACCACTTCTCCTTGTGAAAATAATGGGTACAAGGTAAATAACTAAAATCTCTTGGCACTCCTGACCATTAAAACACAACTCATTACTCCTTTCCCCAAAACACCCTAACTTGAAAGTATTAATTGTTGATCTGGTTGAGAACCTAGATCCCACGAAAGGCAGAACCTCATATTCAGTAGGAGACAGAAGTCTCTGAGACTCCTGCTGGTGTTTGGAAGCATCAGCTTGGGTGGCATCAGGGCCTGGGAGCATCAGGGACTTCATAGCAGAAGAAGATACCTCCAGATAGAAGGAAACCTCATCCCATGGGGTTTAAAACCATAAACAGAGACACAGATGCAAAACAAGTTTTTGTTCTGGATTTGGATTTCGTACAGCTCTGTGGTTGATTAACCTGAGCTTTGAATTCCTGATGTCTACTCTTAGCACTGACATCATTTTGGATAGGAACATATTATTTTATTAAAAGAGACAAAAATATCACTAACACCCTGCATCACCTCATGAGCTATTGGGGTCAAGTTACTTCCCAGGGTTTAAAAGCAGAAGAAAATGAGCTCCAAACATTTAGGTGAGGCTCAGATGAAAACTGAGGCCACTTAGCTCCCACTTACCTCTCAGCACAAAGAACATAAACTGGGTTTCAAAACATGACTGCTTCACAAATGTAGCATTTTATACTCCTTCTCCAAAGGGGCAAGAGACTGCATGACAGCCAGAGCAGTGATGAATCCTGTCTGAAAAACTGCACTAGCATCCAGGGAGGGGGTGTGGGAAGGAATGTTAATGAGTTCAGGGTTTCTGTCTGCAGTAGCTTTAATCATCAGGTTCCCCCCCCCCTCAAAATGAAGAATATTCATGCTTACAATAATTAATACTGAACAGGAGATTTATATCAATCTGACAGATAGGAGATGAAATTAACTGTGCTTTCATGTACAATTTTAAGTAGGTCAGATAAGAACATCTATTGTAACCAACTTTTATTTTACAGATAGATATACTCTGACACGCACAGACCCACACGTACACATTATGTATGTCTATAAAAATCTCACACACAGAGCAGAATCTCCTTAACCTGACATTTGCAAGCTACCCATTTCTTTCCCTGGAGCTCACCATTCTTCCTCTCATTGATTCATAGGTTCTAAGGTCAGAGGGGATCCTTATGATATAGCCAGATGTTCTGCAAATACAGGGCTTGGAAAATCACACAGTAATTCCTACATTGCCTCCTGCCAGTTGAAGTTGGGCTCTTCTGGGCTATCTCTGAAGTGTTTCCTCTTTCAATAGCATTTCCCACTAGGTAGGGAGAGCAATGGTGAAAATAGAACTGACACAGATAAAAATAAAGGTATCAGAATATGGTTTTGATGTGCTGGGTTTTCAGTTGACTTAGTTCTCTGAAGGTCTTCATTAGTTGTTGGTAGCACTTGGTGCTTCAGAATCGAATTCCTTTGACAGATAATAGACATGTAGAGAAAAGATGTCTTTATCCCTCAGTGTAATCTACATGTACATTTTTAACATCAACCTAAGTTAAAAAAAAAGAAATTAACAGTATTTTGTTTCAAAGTATGCAGGCTCCTTTTTAGTGATGCTGTTTTACCTCTTTTCTAAAATGAAAAATTTAACCTGTTTTTAGTATTTATATGACACCTTAGCTATTGGCTGTGTTAAGGTATGGCTGCTTGAGTAAAAGAATTTATTTGTGTGTGAATCATCTAAGGAAAACATTAAAACCTGAAACCAAACTCTGAAACATTGTTTGCTAATAGTTTAGGTTAAATGTCTTGCTGTACTTTTCCATCATCTGATTTCTTCCTTGTTGAAAAAGAGAAAAGAAGGGAAACTGGAGGAGGAAAGAATGAGAAATATCTCAATAGACACAATTTGGGAAGAATCATTGCAAAAATTAATTTACTTGATTAAAAAAGCTGGCATTATTTTTTAGGGGAAAAAAATAGAAATCTTGTTTTGAAATACTAAAGTAATCTCCTGGGTACATGCCTGAAGTTATACAAATGCTACAGCAATGTGACATAGCTACATAGTCACTGATTAACCCTGTGGACTCAAATAATCATGCACATAATCATAATCATGTCCTTGATTACTTGCTGAACTGGAGACTAGTCCAAAGGCCTCCAACTCTGTGGCAAGTCTCTATGTGGGATTTAAGTTAGTTATTCAAGTGATTTTCTAGTCTCATTCCCAGCTGGAGAGAAAGATACAACAGAATCAGAGATATTAGGGCCCCTCACTACAAGAAGGACATTGAGGTGCTGGGACATGTCCAAAGAAGGACAACAAAGCTGGTGAAGGGCCTAGAGCACAAGTGTTATGAGGTGTTGCTGAGGGAACTGGGTTGCTTAGTCTGAAGAAGAGGAGGCTCAGGGGAAGCCTTCTCAGTCTCTACCATGACCTGAAAGCAGGTTGTAGCAAGGTGGGGGTACTCTTCTCCGAGGTAACTAGCAACAGGACAAGAGGAAATGACCTCAAGTTGCACCAGGGAAGGTTCAAGTTGGATATCAGGAAAAATTTATTCACAGAAAGAGTTGTTAGGCATCAGAACAGACTGCCCAGGGAAGTGGTGGAGTCACCATCCCTGGAGGTGTTCAGAAAACCTGTAGATATGACACTTTGCAACAACATGGGGTGCTGGGTCAATGGTTGAACATGATGATCACACAGGTCTTTTCCAACCTTAATGATTCTAAGATTTTATGATTTCATCCCACTGGCAACTCAAGTGTCCCCCAGACTGCACAACTCTTGTGGTTCAGCTCCAAGAAGAGGAGCCTGCAGTAGTTGTACATTGGTTATTCCTTACCCTGAAGCTGGAAATATTTTGGGGAGTGACTCTCCTCTGGTTGAAGAGTGTGCAGATGGCCATGGGAGCTTGCAGGAGAAAAAAAATGGTACCCCCACTGTTCAGTAGGTAGGGAAACTAGGTTAAGTAGAGTTATGTTGAACATTTAATGGGACTGTTACTCCTAAAGAAGGTTCCTCAGTTAAGCATCTGCAGGTAGGTGGAATGAAGACCTACATTACTGAGCTTGGGAGAGGACCTGAAGTATCCAAATCTTCAGCCAAAACACTGAAGGTAGTAGCTTGGGAGCCAAGCACTTGAAGTGTGTGATAATTGCCTGCAGTAACTCCCCTTGTGTGTGACCAAAAAAAGTAGCACAAAAGCAAGGGGAGAAAAAAAAAATAGAACAAGTGGGTTCCTTTTGTGCTGTATTTTTTTGCTTTTGAGAAACTTCATTTTTAAAAAAAGTCCCCTTTGGTAGCTGCAACCTTAACTTATCAGATGAGAATCAACAAATGAAACCAAATGAGAAAGGCAGCACAGTGAAAAGTAAATTGGGAAGTTAGCATTATTCATTTTTAAGATGTCACTTTTAGATCATTAGTATCCCTGTGAAGCATCCAAAGCCATTTAGTATTTTTAAAACAGTAAAGTCCAAACTGTGTGGTGAAATTGTACAAATTGACATTAGGGAGAATGCAAGTCTACTCTCTTCTATTCCTTTTTTTGAGAGGGAAGTCATGTGTAAAATATATATTTTTAAGAAAAAAATTAAAAAGTAGAATGGATATATTTCTCTTCATTTCTTCTCCTCCTCTGTAGTTATGCATTTGAAGTGTGGAAAATGAGTGTCTGGGAAGCTAAGAACAAGTATACCTGAAATTAACTTCTGATTCTCAGGGAAGTTATTTTCTAAAGGTACTAAAAATATTAGCCCTCAGAATAGCACGAGCTGACTGCTGCAAACAGTGTAATTTAAGGACTTTTGTGCTCTTGGGTCACATTTAATAGTTTCATGTGGGTGTTTTAGGTTTTTCCCATGAAATACTTTTTCTTGAGATGCAGGCTTTGGTTCAGTTGACAGAAAAATGATAAATTCAATAGTGTGTACATACAGGCTTTCTGTCCTAAAGATGAGGGCAAATACTCAACAGAGATGCACAGGTCTCTCCTCCCAAAATAAAACAGTGCTGGGGGATTAGATCCTTACCTGGCTCTGCAGCTAAATGAAGCTACATCTCCTAGAAGGAGAAGTGATCTGGTCAGCAGGTAGATGACTGCTTTTGAAACCCATGTCAGCTCAATGGCAGTGCTGAGCATGAAACCATTTGCAGCCTGTTCTGTCTATGGCCCAGGCCCTTGGTGTATAGCCCCTGGTCTTCACATTTTACCTTTGTTATTGCAGCATCAATGCAGCACCTATCATTTTGCAACATAGCTGCTGGAATTAAAGTGTTGTAGTATCACTGCTGGAGCAAACTCAAATGCAGTCCACACCTTCTTGCCTTTTGTTTTTCTTTTTAACTCCTCTTTCTTTTCTTCCTGCTTCTTTTCCCAGAGAAACGCTAAGTGAATAACCCTGGAATCATCTAAACATCATCAAGGCTTGAAATGTCTCTGTAAGCACCCTCAGCATTCCAACAAGGCAAAAAACCACCCAAGATGACCTAAGACATACTTTATGGTTGTTTTTTTTTCTAGAAGGCTTAGTTTTACAAGGGATCCACCCTTCATATTGCCTTTGTTGTTATTTATTATGATCAGGGAAGAAAACAAACAGTTCTGTATACAATACATAAGAATACATTAAGAGAAGCTTCGAACAAGCTAAATCACAGCTCCTCATTTGAAGGGAGGGGAAGAAGTAAAGAAACATTAAAGTTTAATTTGGTTTCCTTGCTGCTTATGGGGAGGGAAAAATGCCCAGCTCTCATAAGATTGCACTACCTGTTGTTTTGAATGTGATAAGCCTGGAAGACAGTAAGGAGCTAAGGATTGGCTTGTATATTAAGAATGATTTTTCTGTACAGGAAACCTGTAAACTTTATTTTTTTAATATTTTTTTTGGTGACTTTAATGGGTTTTGATATCTAAAGTTCACAAAAAAGCCATGTAATTGGTACAGAACTTTTTCACTTACATCAAGCCCCCTAATCTTTGAACATTAGAATAATTTTGCATCTAGCCTGGGGTAAATTAGTTTCTTCAGGGTTTTTTTTTTCAACTTTCCAGAATTATTTATTTTCAATTTGAAATTCTTTTAATATCAAAGTGGGTGTAATTAATTCTCTGTTTCTGATGATCTGAAAATTAAAATGAAAAATTACAAATAATATATCAAAGAACTTTCATAAAATATACCTGACCAAAATAGTTCAGGTTTATTGAACCTACATATCAATTTTTGCAGGGATTTTTTTCCCCCAATATATAAAAGTCATGCTTTAGTGCCATCTAGTGCACTGAGAAACTGCAAAACAATCTTCCCTGAATGTTTATGCTCTTCCCTTGCAACAAACACTTTAAACCCTTGGATTAGAGCCATGGTTATCATGTTAAGTAAACACTGAAATGACTTTTAATTACCTATTTGGAGCCCGACTATGTATCACCAATGGTGAGTGTAAAGCAAGAGTTTCAGGTCTTTTCTTACCAACCATCACTGAAACTGAAACAGACTCAGCAGTTCAGATTTAATCTCTTTTCCTCTGGAAAATTAGAGGCATCTCAAAAGATTTCTAGCTCTCAGCTAAATATCATGAGTTTGATATCTAACTGTGGGATATACAAAATGCAGTGTGCACAGAGCCTGGGTTTCTCCTTTTCCATAACTGAACATTAACTCTACTGATGAAGAAAAAAACAAATGAAAGTAAAAATGCCAAAAGCCTATTGGGGCACAGTACAGCTAGTGCAAATTGAAATGTGACCACTTAATGAGTATTTCTCTTCTTGTAGGATCTTTTCAGTGGGTTTTATTGTTTGTTTGTTTGGGTTTTTTTCCAGATGTTGTCAATGAAAAAAATGAAACCTGAGTTTGCAAGCCCAGGACAAATATCTAAACCATATATCAGGAGGTGAGAGATGCAGCCTGCATTGCTCCCTATGATATTCTGCTCATAATAGCTACCCCAAGAGGAGAAACTGGGCCTCAACATCTGTCCAGATTGTTGTCTTACCAGTGTTCTCTTTGAGTTCTGGAGTATTACATTAGTGTGTGATTTGTAAATAGCTGGCAAGGTTTGAGAGGTCAGAGGATTTGATTAGATGATCTGAGGTTAGATATTGGTATTGGAGAGGTTAGATGATCTGCTGAAAGCATTCAGATCTTTGGAGATTGAGACATTGATTATTGGCACAGCTTTTACAACAGGTACAGGCAGATTGTCAGGTTGGACAGAACCAGTGCTTGCAAACAGGTGGAAGAGTTCTTACCCCAAATCAGGGAAAAATCACTTCCCTGGAACTTTTACTATCTAAAAGAGAGGTGATAGTTTTGATCAAAAGGGGAGACTTGTTCTAACAATCTTGCAAACCTGATAACCTGTGCTGATTCTGTGTGTGTCCCTGCTAAAGGTTACTCCAGCTTTTTAATATTATAAACTTTGAGTCTAGTAAAGCAAAATATTTTAGTGTGAAAGCCAGATATGTGCTGTGTGGTATCTGAGTTCATTGCCTGAGTGACTCAGTAACAGCTGAAGATCAGGACAGAGGTGTAAGAAAACTATAAAACTTCCCCAGAAGGAAACCAGCCACAATAAGTGGCAACTTCAGCATCATGTTAGGCCACTACAACCCCTTTCCCAAGTGATGCTACTACTACTACTACTACTACTATTACCACTGGATCTTTCTTCTGCTTTAGCCCTTTTTTGGTGACCAAAAAGCAGAGCTCAGGAGATGGATCTCAGCTGAGGCACAAATTCCCTCTCTGAGATGGGACAATCTGCATCACTGTGTACCTTCAGGATTTTCTTGGACTTCTGGGTGCAAAGTCATGATCATAATCCCCTTCTGAGCAAGTATGTGCTGGGTAGCAAAGCTGGGGGAGGATGGGGAAGAGAGGAAGGAAGAGGGCAGTGTATCAGATGATGCCTCCACTTCCCCAATGGCACAAGGGACCACGAGTAAATTCTTCATGCTGACATTTACATGACTTTCAGACCCCATGTACTGGATGTAGCAGTCCTGAAATGATAAGATCCTTTCCCCTCAAAACACAACCTTCAAGAGAGTCAGGAGCTCTGCTTGCTACTCTCTGCCTTGCTCCTGCCTACTGAAAAGAATAAAATAAAGGCAATCTTGTTAAGAGAAATGCATTTGTCAGCACTCTGAATTTTAATGTGAACTGGCAGCGGATCTCAGTGATAAAGAAAAAGCCTAATACAGATGGTAATTTTGCAGAGACCTTGCTAACATGTGTTATCCACTGCCTTTCTTTTGTTCACTGCTGTGAATTATCAACTGACTCAAGGTAATAGAGGGAAAAAAAGTTCTATTTCTCACTGTGTCACTTTCCTAACGTCACCCAAAGCTCATTGCAATAATTTAATTTTGCAGAGAAAGCACAGGCTTTATTATATTTCTCCCCTCCTCCTCCCCCAGAGTTTTGGAGGCATGTATTGAACAGTGATTGACCAAAAGCTGTGATTCATGGTTGGCTGCAGGGTTCCACCAAATGCCTAACAAATTCATTACTCTTACAACAAGAAGAAACCAGCATATTTCCTAATCCTCCAGAAAGGAAGCTTGATCCAATGTATGATCAGAACCAGTCATCACCAAGGAATATACAAGAAGTCCTGAAGAAAACTTGTGATTAAACAACCCAAGAAAGATTTTCCTATTAACCTTTACCAATTATAGGTAGAGATAGGAATATTTTTCTATGCAAAACATCCCATTTTATACTGGGTTTATACAGCATGAATAATCCTAACATGCTGAGATTCTTACTCCTATCCTTTTGTCAGCAAATGGGAACCTTTGGTGATGATCTGGAATCCTTTTTTCTTTGCTAGCATCTAATTGCAGAATTGCAACAAATGCACAGAAGCAGTGTATCCATACTGTTCAAATGATGAAATTTTGTTTTAAGGTGTTAGATGCAGGCACACAGTTACAGAATGGAGATGTAGTTCCTTCATTTTAAATATCCAGCAATTTAAGTTAATTTCAATAATCCTGAGCTGTTCCCCTGTATCTTGCTTCAGTTTCACTGTGCAGTAAGGAATTGCCTTACTGTTCCTTGATCAACCATGAATGTGTTGTCTTCCACCACTACAACCACCAAAGTTGTCTTAGTACAGCTTTTGATGTTAGCCACAGTTTATCTCAGCCATCAGAACTTAGCCTATTGACTCTGTACCCTAGAAACCCCTGCTGTCCAGCACCCCTCATTTAAGTGCTACTTGTGGAAAACATGGCAAATAACCTTTAAAGTCATCATTAAGAGTATTGTTGGGAGTGTCATATAAATAACTTATTTACAGAACCATTGAATCCCATATGTTCAGAGGAAGATGTGCCAAAAAGTGCTAATTACACCATTACTTAACACCAATCAGGTAATTACACTCAGCCCACTTAAATACACTCTGCAATCTGGGTTGCTTCAGCAGCTGAGAAAGGATCAGTGCCCTCTCCTGAGGGTCTGCTAGGCTCTAGGTATTGAATCAAAATTCTGAGTATGAACCCAAACCTCACAGCACATTAGATCCTCTCTTCCTCCATTTTCTAGACGTTTTGCTTTCTACTCTACTCAGGTATTCAGGAGCCAACTCAGAAACATCTGCAATAATCTTTTTGCTCCCACCAACTCAGAAGCACTTGCAATAATTTTTTTACTCCTTATTTGCTCCCAGCAACTTGAAAACACCTGTAATAATTTATTTCTCCCCCTCCTTTAAGTGCTTTCTAGCCTTGTAGGACATACAACCTGCAGGTTATGTTCTGATTTCTGGGAGAGAGGTGACTGTCACTTGCTGAACTTGAAAAAGCCTTGAACAGTCCTTTTCAGGTTTACTCAATTGAGTATTTTTTTTCTGCACCTTATTTTAAACTACTTGCTTGGCATGGGTATGCTGTGTTCAGCAGTGGGATTTCTACTCAAATCCTTTTCTGTTTCTCTAATTTCTTGTCAGAAAACCATCCAGGAGGCAAAGTACAAGAATATATAAGCATTTATAGATAACTATAAATATAAACAAATATATAGAAATTTATCAAGTACATATAGGAATATTGTACAGAATTTATTTCTCTTTCATATTTGTTTAATATATATAACAAGAAAAATAAGATCTACAGATATGTGAAGCCTTCCTGCGAAGTGGCATAATTTTACCCTGAGATATAGCTCTGGAGAAACCCATCAATGTTATGTGCAAGGTTGATCAGCAGATCTAATCCCAATCCTTTTGCAGGTAGCCAAGCCACCAGGTGCCCTGATTCTGAGCATCATACAGAACTTCTGTGCAAGAAGTATGAAACATACTCAGTAATCAGTGGCAAAATTTGTCATCACTGTAATGCAGCCAGGAGGCAATCGGAGACAGTTGAACAGATGTTTCCATATTTAAGCCAGAACAAACAGAACAGATTAATTTCTCCACTTTCTCCTCAGAAGCAAATGCCAGAAAGTTCTGGGTCTGAAATTTCACTGTGTAACACAAGGAAAAAAAAATGTTTTGATGCCGTCAGCAGCAAAGGCAATGTATGCAGCCATGGTGAGCTCAAGAACCAGAAGCCAGACTGCTAAGTTCAGGCTGTTCCTTGGGGATAACAAGGTCATAGTGAGGTCTGGTAGTGCCTGATCACATAACTCTGAGTACAAGCAATTTAGGAATATTACACACTACTACTATTAAATAGATACACCAAAGCAGGTTGTCTGTAACTAGAATGAGAACATCTCAGCCCAGCATCAAATTCACTTTTTCTCTTCATCTCTGGGGCAGGTTGAACTTTTTCTCCCCCTACATTGCTTGGTTTTGCCAGAAAAGGATGAAACTTTGGCTCACTTGCTCTGCCCATGGCATCCCACTGACTGCAGAGGGGTGTCCCAGGGCACACAGCAACCATGAATCCAGCCCAGAGGTCACAAGCTAGCTCTCAAATTTCAGGACTCCCACACTTAATTCACTGCTCTAATTATACCATCAGCTGTCATTACTGCTCTTATTTAGATCTGTCATCCAGACCTAGCAGGGAGGGCTGGGGGAAAAAGTTGATGCTTTGGGTCTTGTGGAGGCAAAAAAGATAAGGCAGGGCTGTGACATCCAAGGATCTTGCACCTGAGATTGCAAATTGGAGCTGTTTTGAAGCAGCTGGAGAAGAAACTGCTCTGGCAGTGGCTTGCAGCCTGCTTCGGATGGGAGGTGGTTTGACAAATCTGCTTCCTCCCTCCGTGAGGGTGCATGAGGGGTTGTTTTTCTGATTTTTCTGGCTCCACATGTCTTGAAGATGACTAGAACTGGTTCTTGAAAGCAAAGAAGTCTGGTCTGATAATGATGGATAATTAGCATCACGCAAACAACTGTGTAATTTCACATTGTTTTGTTTTATTTGTAGCCTCCCCTAGGAGCTGCTTTCCGGCAAGCATTAGGAGGGCAAACAGGGAGAACAAAGGGTTAAAGCTCTTACCTTCCCCAGCAACGACGAGTTTGTGTGGGTTTGCTCTTTCCTGAGCACCCATTGCTCTCCACCCCAAACGTGAAAGTTGTGTACTAACCCTTTTCTCAGCCTTGACTCAAAGGCTGCCAGCTCAGTGATTCACCCCAACTTTGCCACCTGCTTTCTCTGGAACTGTGAGCTGAAACCCCAACCAAAAGCAGGCTGTGTATGGGGGCCAGGAGAGCTGCTGTCCCCACCAGCCTACTCCTCCTCCCTAGGCTCCCAGTCCCGGGTGACAGCTGGAGGGCTATATTTATCACAGGTGTGCAGTTGACATCTGACATTAAAAAGGAAGGGAGAAAAGAAGGTGTTCTTCCTTAGTGGCAAGATTTCCCCACCATTTGCTGGTTTGAAGGTTTTACAGTCATTAGACAGTCATCTTCACAATTGCCTCACCCAAACTTTGCTGGAGCTTAAGTACATCTTCCATATGACAACGATTTCAGCCCTGGCAGGATCTAAAAAAGGGTTTTAATCCTAGTTATTTTCTGTTCCACTTAATTGCCTTACCCAAACCTTACACTTCATATAAAGGCAATCCATCTTTCCCCCACTTACTTCTGAAATAATCATTATCCTCCTCTGCAGAAATTAAAAAAAAAAAAAAAGAGAGGAGAAAAAAAACCTGATAGGGGTTAGGAGGAAACTTGACATTGAAAACAGGCACCCAAATTATAGATGTCTCTGAATAATCCAAAATATTTGTCATGCACTTCAGAGAGTTCCTTTCTGGAGCTAATAGAGCTTTAATAAAGGATGTTTCTCCCTCTTCCTTCTCCATGCAACTTCCCCTCCCCTTTCCTCTTCCACTGTGAAGTTTCCATGAGTAATCCCAAAAACAATATTTAGAAGACTGAAACTTTAGAGCATAATGTTACTGCATAACATACCATGACCAGAATTTTCCTCTGGGATGGAAATCTTTTATTTTCAGAATATTGAAAGAGAAGTAAACAGTAGTAGTAGAGAGTAAAAATGGATGCTTTGAAAAGTTATTTTACATTTTTTGTCATTTTCTTATATTTCTGTCAACTTTGTTGGAAGCAGCATCATCTCTCCTAGGGTGAGATGGCAATAGAGCCTAAAGGGTTTCTAGGGACAACCCCCTTTCTTTTAATGACAGGTGTGATCCAATTCAGTCATACTTGTCATGACCTCCCTCCTCCTCCCTTCTCTTTCACTTGCCAGCAGACAACCAGATCAGGTACTGTGTATGCAGTGTACAAAGAATGCTGATATGCTTAACCTAGCATTCAAGATAACTCAAACTCCTTCTGTTCCCTTTATTTGGAATTTATGTACTCTCTCAAACCACAAAGTCAGACTCTGTCCTTGGTGAACCAAACCTTTATCCATAGTGCAGTTTATCAGATTAGTATTTTTCTTTTCAAGTTTAGGCTTTTAAAGATTCCCAATCAGAAAATGAATAGCTAAAATATTCCCAGAGTTGCATGGAGTTGAGATCCATCAGGGAGAATGACTCTACAACAGCAAAGCACTTGTTTGAGCAAGACTGAGATGATTTGGGGGCAGCTCTTTGCTCTTCCCCAGACTTTCTGTTTGACTGTGGGCAAACCCCAGCATTTCACCAAGCAGCAGCTCTCATCTCCAAAATGGGATTAAAATAAGAGGTTATTTCTATGTCTTACAGACAGATGATGTGAATAAATCCACAGATATGTTCTAGGCATGTCTGCTCCAGAGAAACTGTGGTTTTGGTGGAGATTCCCAAGATGTCTCTAAAGTGGCTCTCATGAGTACTGACAACAACCACTTGTACAGACCACACAACAGGTCTACTCTAAAGCTAGTTCAGGTACATCAAAATTATAGAGCAGACACAACAGTGAATCATGTAATATAAGGAGAGGGTTAGAGATGGTTACACTGCTTCTCTTTTAGACTCTGAATCTATACAATTAATGTGGTAAGAAGAATAGAAAACCTGTTATTAACAAGTTTTGTTTTCAGAATCAACCTGCTTCTGACACCTATTAAAAAGCTCCTGGTGTGGTGAAGTGGTCTTGACAGGGGTGGGGTTTATTTGCTTGCCTTTGCTTTAAATGTGGCCACTAGCAAGTGAGATTTCCCACTGCATCAGTGTCTTGAGCAAAGGAGATCTTCCCACAATTAACATTTAAAAAGAAATAGCAGTGGAAATTTGCAGGGACCACAGGCACTTTGCTGACCTTGTCATCTGGTCACCTTTCCTCATGCAAAAGGTTTCACGTGAATGTCTCCTCTTTTATGCCTTGTAACATTTTTGTGTGACTCATGACAAGTGATTCATATTTCTTTGGTATTCACCCAAGATCATACTTAGAAACTGGATTCTTAGAAATTTTTAATTCCCTTGTGTAGGAGGGACTGTAGGTGCTTTGCTCAGGTTCATTATGATAATACAATCTCAGATGGTGTCTCATAAGCCAGTTTACAGTAATAAATAATAATAATTATGAATTCATTCAAGGCTTCAACTTCTGATTTGAAAAATGTACAGTAATGCCAGGAAAAGCCTATCTGAGAGTGGGTTTGCCCTTTCAAAAGTAGTTGCTCTTACATTTAAAATGTGTGAATAAAATAAACCCAAATAACCTCAAACTTGGAGTTGTAGGCTGGGATAGGATGTGCAGGTTTGAGTCTTTGTCTTGCCAGTGGACTTCCAGTGTGACATCAGACAAATTACTGAATCTCTGTAATTCTATTATTTCCTACTGAATGTGCTACTTGCTAATGTTTTTTGTTTGGTTTGATCCTAAATTATTCTGAAAGAAGGAAGATTAACAGCTGAACCTACACAGTGGTTTTGCAAAGGTAATAAAGTGATGAGAAAAAAGGGCTAGAAGATGCTCATGATTTCAAATGGGAATGCTCAATACTCTCATGCTGCTGAGATACAAATGCTGAAAACATACAAATTTTCAGAGACCTTATCATTAAGGGAATGTTTTACCAATTAAATATACTTTGAAATTGAAACTTGGTGTCATGTGGTCTAATTTTAGGTGCCCAAGTGCTCTGCACAGCCAGATGTTGAACAAAGATTTCCTAATCCAACCAAATTCAGCCTTTTTTTCACTTTTCAATGGTGGAAGACACAAAAAGTGATGAAGAATGAAGATGGGGCAAGGGGCATGGGGTAGGGAAGTGTGTAAATTAAAATAAAGACCAAGGAAAAAGAAAAGAAAGAGAAGAGAGTGGTTTTTCCAGCTCTTCATGGAAATTCAGCTTTCAGATGAAAGTTGGCTGGTGTTTTCTGTTTGGTCTCAGTTTGGTCTCAACCCATGCAATTTCCATGTCTGTCAATATAGTTATCCTGTGTTAAACCCCCAAAAGATGCTGATACATAGAGCAGGGATGATGGGACATTCAGCTAGAAGAAGGGAGGTTTAGGCTTTGATCTTTGCTTCCAGATCTTTATGTTTTCTTTTAAAAAGTCACTTGGTAGACTAAGTTTATTTAAAGAAAAAACTTAACACTTTTAAAGCACTTAAGTTCTCTATTGGATCTGGTTTATTGACATGGCACACTCTGAAAGCTGAGCACCCTTGGGCTCCTGACAGCTTTGCAAACACTAGTGTGTCCTCACTGCTTGGACTTCTCTTTGCAACTGAAGAAATCACATAGGGATGGAGATGAACATAATGTTGATTCCATTGCTCTTTCTGTGTAAGTAGCACAGTTTACTGTGACTGGAACCAGAAAGATGACTGTAAAGTTTAGGACCTTTGCCAGAATGACCATAGAAATCAACTATGTGAGAGATGCATCTGTTAGAGTAAGGTCCCCCTATGCTGTGACCAGCAGACCCCTCCAAACTCTTACATCAAAACCTGACATGGAAGTGTTCCCTAAAGTCCTAGTAGGTGCCTTTCATCTTTGCCTGAGCCTTAACTTTTGATTTTCAGTGAGAATTTGGACCACAAAAAGTGACCTGTAAATGTTCATTGTGAGGAGAATCATGGTTTAGTATTTTTTTCTGACCTGTTCACCAATTTATACATTCCAATCAATGCATTTGGCTTTGTGCAGCTCTTCAGCTTCTCCAAGGCATATAGGACCTGCTGCTTTGCTCTTGCTGGATACACATTACTTATTTATTGTGTTTCACAAATACAGTAGTAAATATGAAAGAGTTTTAAATTTTGTGTGTCTCAACTAACAAATTGGAAGAGGATCTTTGCTTTTTGGAGCAAGCATTAGGGGAAAATCAACACTCACCACACAATCCTCTCTCTCTCTGGTGTTTTCACTTTCTCCTTTTCTTCTACATTTCTGCTGTTTTACTTAGAAAGTATTTAATAACACAATATTAACCTTTATGTTCACCAGTTAACTCAGAATCATTTCTTTAGAGTCAGTAGAAGGTACTGTCCTCCCAAATAGCTGTCAAGTGACAAATGCATTAAAGGTTAAGATAATGTCCATGGCTCCCTTAGGTAAATACTATCAGTCTGAAATCTCCTTAAAAGGAGGAGATAACCAAACCCACTCAAGGAATAACAGCAAACAAAGCAAGACAAAGTAAACTCACATTAAAAGAAATTAGTACCTAACAAAACAGGGTAACAGCTTAACAAGCTACTGGGGCAGCACAAATCTCCTCTAAGTACCAGGAAATAAGCCATTGAAACTTCATCACTAAAGTGAAGTCTCCACTTGTAAAACTTCAGATAGCTACAAACTCCTTTGATTTAATGCAAATCAGAGGTCATTTTTTCCCCCCTTTTCCTTTTTTTTTTTTAAGGTGTTACTTGCTTGTAAGGTATCTAAGCAGCTGGTGAGCTGAGAAAGACCAGGGATGAGCAAACACAGGACAGAATAACCTCCCTGTGCTTATATTTTCCTTGAGGATGGACAAATTTGAAACAATAGCAACTCTTAACTGTTTACATTTCTGTTGATCTTCTCCTTTCATCTTCTTGCATAGGGTGGTGTTTTAGTGTGCTATTTTGTTAACTACTCTGAAGCCTTTCTGCTCTGTAATCTTTACTTCAGAGTTACCTGGTATTTCCAACTTTAAATAAGGCATTATTATACACACACATGGAGAGGTAATATTAAAACTTCTCTTATGACTGAGGATAAGGATGGATTCCTTTTCAAATTACATCTTCCCTGCTGTATGCACCCACTGCTCACCATCTGGTCTTCTTTCTCCTCTGTACATGATCTATGGACAATACAAAACTGTTTCAACTCTCTGTAAGAGGCTTAAGTCTGGAGCTCACACTATAGGCTCCCAGAGAGACTTTAAGCTTTGAATGGACTGTTGGATCAGCTTCTCTGACCTTCTACACAAAGCAAGCCCTTACATTTCATTCAGCTACCTCTGCAAGAAGAGTTGCAGCTTGTTTGACTAAGTCAGGACTTCCACCTTAGACAACATATCTCTCAGGATGTGCATTCAAAACAAAATCCACCACTTTTTGTGATATGTCCATGCTCAATCAGCCTTGCCTCAAAGTAACCACCTACCTCATAACATAGATCTGTCTACTGCCAGCTGTTTCTCCAAAGGTTCTAGACTAATCTGGAGATGTTTAGGACACACCACCCTAGGATATGACCTGCCTTGATGTGTCTGTAAAGCTTCTTCCATATTGACTTAATATTTTCTCTGCTTTCCTTCAGTAATAATGAGTCCTTTAAACTGTAGGGTTTCAGGTTATCTATTCTTCAGCTGTATCTTGCTACTCATGGCCTTTTGGACCTTGATGAGTTTCTATTAACTTGAAATCACTCTGAAGTTGTGCAGTTGAAGCAGCACTCCAGGAAACATAAAGCCAGCAAGAAGCTGTAGAAACACTGCAATATAAAATAAATACTTTGGGTGACCAAATTACTCAAATCACAGTGAAAAGTTACTTTTTTTTTCCCTGTGTATGTAGGACATGCACTTGATGCAAGGTTCAAAAATAAACCCCTTCAGGTACCCATTTCATCTTGGTTATAAAGAGGCAGTACAATGAGCAGCAAACCTGGTACAGTTCCACTGTGCAAACATAGAAAATACCAAAAGTCAACATTTTTGCTGGTCTCAATATCCATTGATTTAGTAAGGAATACTTACAGGGTTTTAGGTCACAGTGAGCCAGTGAGTATGAGCCTATATAAAAATACTCAACTAGACTCCTTCATGGTGTAAAATTTCCCTTCTTGTTGCCTATGTAAATGCAGGGGTTTGTGCCTGGTAAAACCAAGAAGGTTAAAATAATCTAATAGGAGAGAGAGTTAAAGATTTCTGGGGAAGAAGTTCATGTTCAATATGTCATGGAGTTGACCATCAACTCTGCAAAGCCGTTGCTTGGCTTAAAGTGGAGTTGGCATTCTTCTGCAGGAAGGCCAGCAAATGGGAGCCAGCTCCAGCTGGGTCCCTAAGGATCTAAGATCTGTCATTATGTCACCACTTAGTGGAATAATGAACATTGATGGGTTGAAATGAATCCTGGTCCCAAGAGGTTGAACTTTTTAGCCTGTCCTGTATCAGCCATCTCTTCATTTTTACATATAGAGTTTCAGTAAAGCAGAGGGCAAGGCCAAGTTCAGAATGGCACCCTGAGCAGAGACTGGCATTAGGAAGATCAGTTTTACTCATTTGTCCAAGGGTTTGTTGTTTTGTTGTGTGGTGTTTTGGGTTTTTTTTCAGTGGGTTGGTTGGAGTTTTTTTGTTTGTTTGCTTGTGGGGGTTTTTTGGGTTGTTTATTTGTTTTTCTGCTGTTTACCCAGCTAATCCTTAACCAATTTAAAAAAAATCATCAGAATAAAGCTGGATTTGCTGGTTGCATATAGTATACATGCAGAACAAGTTATTAATGTCCAAGATCATTGTGAAACACTTCTGTATTGTATCATCTATCTCTAATAATGGAATTAATGATATTTATCTTGCAGTATTGCCCACTGTTAATTTCTGATAGTGGTCTGATAAAGTACATTACTGCATGGCAGAGAACGAGCATTTTCAGTGTGGTTAAGGTGGGACCAGTTTACTTTCTGACTCATGGTTTTGACAACTCATCTCCACCCTCCCTTTCTCATGTCACTGGAACAAACATCGTCCACTGGAAAACACAGGTCTGTGGCTAAGTATGTGGCTGTATTGCCCTCTAGTGCTGACCCTCAGAGGAGAAGTGCTAGTGTTACTACAAGGACAAGTCCAGCCCTTTTAGCAGATTATAGGTCCTCAGATCCACTAATGAAAGGCAGTGTGATTTTGTCTCAGAAGATGTTATATGTCCTGTGGAGTAGGAAGTTCTAGAGTAAGAAGTCCCAGAAGCCAGTCAAAAAATATCTGAAGTCTGCTTAAAAGAACCTTGAGTGTCTTCTTGCACAAATGAGAAGAGGGTTTTTTGGTCTGATTGTTTGGTTGCTTGGTTGGTTTGTTGTTGGGTTGAGGGGTTTTTTCCCTTTGGGGATCAAACAAGACAAAGGCTTTTCAAATGTCTTTCCCTCTTTCTTTCTTTCTTTCTGACAGAAAACATTCTACAACAGCAACATCGACAATTGAAAACATCGACAATTGAAAACATCAGAGCTAACAAATGTGGACCATGGAGGGAATGTTTTCTTTAGCAAGGATGGGATTCTTTGTTGAAGTGAGGATCATCCACCACTACTCTTGCAAACCAGTTCTTAAAACAACCAGAACCTACAGGGAAACAATAATGCATGGGACAGGGAAGACCAATAGTCAAATAAATTTTCTGCCTGATTCAGCACAGAAACTTTCACATCCTCTATCCCAACTACAGTGTCCTAAATACAAGACTATTGGTTATTTTAAGTGTAAAGATGACAGCATGGGGGATAGCTCTCATTTTGACCACAAATTTAATTTCTCTTTTCTTTCTCTGTTTTTCTTCTGTCTTTCATCAAGCCTTGAATTTTTTCCCCTGAAATTTTAAATTGTATTTCATTATCTAAGAAGAACCATGACCTGTGTTAAGATAAAGTGCAGTCTTGCAGGCAGTGTAGTTAAGACACTGACTATGGTCTCACAGGACTCATAATATTGTTTAAAATCTGTCACTGTTCAACACAAGCACTAGATAACAGAGAGCTGTTTCTAGAGTGCAACACAAAACGTGTTGGGGGGGCTCAGCTGTGCAGAGAGATGCATTCTTTGACCCAATGGAATCCAAAAGACAGAAGAAAGAGTGGCTTTCTTTGTCCTCTTTTGCAGGGACAAACACAGCAGATAAGTCCCAGGCCACCATTTCATGTCCTTTTCTGGCTGCACATACATTTTGGTGGCCTGAGGGCCATATGTGACCTATTGAGTTATGTATGTGTCCTGACAGCTGCAGAGCCACATCCCAGAATGCATTTTAAGGTGTAATGTTTCCCATAAACCTCTCTCCTCATCATACTTGAGTCATATAAATAAAATCTTTCATTTATATAATTACAGTTATATATATCAGAGTAGATGCAACCAAATCTGATGAAGGTGTTTCACAGCTAAGTGGCTGTGACTATGTCACATGCTACTCTATTCAGCCATTGTCCCCCATCCTGGTAAGAATTTGTCTGATCAGGTAAAGAATTGACAATTTTGTCCAAAATGTAACTATTAATTCATGTGCCCACATATTTGAGAGTTCAGTGAGAGTTATCCCAAAAGCTAAACTACTGTTCCTGAAAGCTAAGTCCCAAAATTGATTCAGCATAAATCATTATTCTCTACCATTGTTCTCCTTTTCTTTCCTCTTTGGCCAAAAAAACCACTTGAAGGACAGATAATCTATTAAAAATGAAAAAAAAAAAAAAAAAATCTTAAAATCCACATCAAAACAAAAATATCCTGTAAGAAAAGCAAAGAAAAGCAAAACTTTCCAAACTGTTTGCTGAAAAGCTGTTTCCTTTTTCCCAAATACCCACTTTTCATCCTGAAACAGTAGTAATCAACAATCTTTATTAGCCCTACCAATGCTGTTTTTTTAAATGGCAGCCATTCACTTGATGTGATTATCACTTCTCTTTGAAACCCCTTTGCTGTAGAATCACAGTGTGTACACTGTGCAGGTTACATCACAACACAACAACTGAAGCCTCTTCAGAGGCTTGGCTGTGAGACATAAGGAAGGAGAAGTGTAGGAAAGAAGCTGTTTTCTAACAATGTCTGAAAGGCTATCAGAGGAACAGTTGTTAAAGAAAAGAGGTTACCAGCAAACATGTCTGCACAGGATATACTAACTCACTGAACAAGTTAATAAAATGTGGAATAGTATTTTAGCAGTTTACTTATTATTAACAAGGGACCATACCCCACACGAAACATGACTCAGCCAGCTGCAAATAAACCCCTCTTCGTCCTCTGAGGTTTCTCTCTTTGATGCTCAACTTATCCAAGATACTTCCCACTGCCTGCCTCCCATTTTTCCTCTGTGGCAAATTGCTTAGACATGACTTAAAAACACATTATGGGCTATGGAGTGAGATAAGATGGAAATCAAGCTCATCCAGTCATTCAATCCAAAAATAATATGCTGTCGTGGTGGGATATTAGAACCTCTGTAGGATCCCAAGTGAGAAGTCTTGAAACAAAATCAAAGTTATTGTTGTTGTTATTATTACACTGTGCTGAAGAGTGGAGAATCCTTCCCTATCTGCAGTGGGCATCTTGTATCAGGTTTCCCACACTTTGGAAACCAAAGCAAACCCTTTGATTAGAAAGAATAATACACTGTGGTGTTATGTGGTGTGGTCTACTGCTGCCTTGTTGTGCTGAATCCATGCTCACACAAATGCTGGGCAGGTTGACTTGGGTTAAGTGAAATTTGAAGAAAAATAAAACTACCATGAAATTCCTTTGGAACTTCCTTAGCTTAAATGCCAAAAAAAGCCATGTCCTGCAATTACTGGGTTCTTTAGATAGGCTGTAACTTTGGAGTTTATAATAATAACCTGCTAGAGAAATGTAATGAAGGGAAGATTAAATCCCCACGAGTGGAGAGAACCAAAGCTAAACTCCTCACCAGCAGTAAAGATGAGGTATGGATAAGTATGATTTGAATGATCCACAACAACAGATATATTAAATGTTATAGTTGATATATGCCATATCAACTATGATATAAATTATCCAAGGCCTAGAAAGTGGTAAGGACTGGAAACTCTTTCCTTCTAACTAATACCACTTATTATTTCTCTGTTGACAAAATGATGACATGTTGATGGATATTCCTGTGAAAATAAATAATTAAATGTCAGTTCTGCTTAGTATAGTGGCCAGATGAGAAATTAATAGTCTGGAGAAAGGGTGATGTCAGAAATTCTGCTGTTTGCCTTCTTTCTTCTGCTTCATTAATGATTAAATATATCAATATTGAAATTGGAACATGTCTGTAAACTCTGCATCCAACTTGCCTATTGCTTACTTTAAAATTGTAGGGGTTAAACAAATGCAAAGCCTGAATGAGGCCAAAAATTAATTCTGTCCTTAGGAGAGGTTCTTGAAAAGACATAACCACTTTGATCTTTTAGAAAGCCCATGACATCCAGACACATGGTTGATGGTCATTCTCCAGCCCAAACTAGCTTAACCTTTCTATAGACATTCTTTATGTCAAGGGAACAAAGTGTTCACATGATCTTCACATTTTTAGTATCTTTTAAACACTGGTCTTTGAGCACCTTGAGAAGGAAGCAACTCTGGAAGTGATTTGCTGCTGCATGACAATCCCATGGAAGAATGATCATATTTGTGGCTGAACAGAGGTCATCTGGCACCCTCTAGTATTCATAGTGGCTGAAGGATTTGCAAGGACACCATTTGGTGTGAAGCACAGCTATGGTACTTGCTAAAATCATCCCAGGAAAGTATAAAGTATAAAAACAACCAATGCCAAGCAATCATTCACCTAGATGGAACAGGATTCCCTCACCTACTGAAAACAGGAGGAAAAAGTGAACTGTGGACCTTACTAACAGAAAATACAGAACTGGGAGGAATCTCACTACATTCCTGACCTTTATGTTGAACTAGAAAGTTGTGGATTTCTGTTCTTAACGAAATGAAACTGCCCTATGACAAAATAATTGATTATGCTGGCAATCAATTAACCTCTGTCCTGCTAACTTCTGTCACCTGTGATCATGTTAAAGAAAAGGTCACCTGTTCTGGCTGAGAGCAGAAACTAAACAGTCCTAACCCATGTGTTTTGTTATTTGATGTCTCAGGTCCTAAATGGTGAATAACAGAAGGTGAATGTGATTCAACCCAAACAAAAGTTGAACTCTTTCCCAACACTGCATTATTGTCAGACATTCCTGATTAAGTGGTACAACCTTATGCAAAATCCAAACAAGCCTAGCATGTGAAAATGACATTTAAGCCTGAATAAAGTGTTAAAATAAACGTATTAGGCAGCAAGGATATGTTTTGTAAACACATCAGGATTTGTGAACAGATTGTCATATTATGCTAAAACCATTTAAAACCCCATCTCATAACATTTTTTTCTAAGTGGCTAAAGAGATATATGTGTTTAGTCTATTAAAGGAGAGAGCAGGGGAATGCTAGTCCATGTTATTGAGTCTGTGTTACAGCCTGTGCTAGCTGGAACTCATGTCACCCACCACTGCTGCTGGCACACAGACAGCATCCTTGAGCTGGCATGGGCAGCCTTTCACTGCTAGTCACCTTGCTAAGCACAGATGACCTCTTCTGCTTTTAGTTTTTAACAGACTTCAAAACTGATGTCATGGTAAAATAGCACTCTGACTACCAGAAATGATGGCTGGAAGTGTGGTCCAACTAACCAGTTGGGCATCCATATCTTCAAGCCACTACTCAGCAAAGCGTGAACACATACCCTCAACACTTCACCTCATATACTGAATTTAGATCACTCTGTGAAATAAGGATCAAAGACCAGAGACCCTTCCAAATTTGCAATTTTCTTTCTTACACATTCTTTTCTTAGGATTTTTTTCCACTCTTTCCATGAAGCCCAAATCTTTCAGACAATCCTTCAGGCTGCCTTTGCAAAAATTTATGAGAAAGGGAAATCTCCAGAGACCTTGGAGGTCTTTGAAGGGGTGGTGCATTCTCCATTGACTACTGAGGGGACAAAGACAAGCAATAAAATGTGACTTTTTGATAAATGAAATGAGAGGAAATTAATTGCACCTGCACATTTTTAATTGTGTGGGGTTTGGTTTTGGATTTTGGTTTGGTTTATTTTTTAGTTTATTTTAATTTTATTTGGTTTGGGTTTTTTTATTTTTTGTTTGGTTTTGTTTTTATTTTTGTTTGTTTGTTTTTTGTTTGGGTTTTTTTGTTCTTTTTTTTAAAGTAAAAAGAATCTCCTACAGACCAAGATTGTTAAATTGCACATTTTGGAGTAGTATAACTGACTTCTGTGAAGCTTCTTTTTAGTAGTGCCTCCCCTGTTGGCAATAGCTGAGGATCTGGCCCCAGATTTTCTTACTGCAAATGAACAAAAGCATTAATATTAAAAGATTCAGTCATGGAGAGCTTGCTTATTCCAAGTTAGCTTTTGTTGCACACAGTGTTGTGAATTTCATTCACTCAAAATCAGGATGTTGGCTTAAAAAAGAAAAATAAATTGCAAAATAAATGAATGACAGGATCATGTTTCTGTCTGAAGAATTTTGTATACATTTGGATCCTTTTCCCCCTGAAATATGGAAAAAAAAATAGAAAAGCTAACAAGCAGCTGCAATGACCTTATCATAAATTTATTCCAGGAGCTGGGGATTTGTATAAAACAAGAATCACCCCAGGAATTTGCACAGGCAGGTGTGTATTACCACTCAGAGCTTAGCAGCACTGGTCACTCAGACGTGGGCTCAGGAGCTGCTCTGGCACACCACAGTGTGCCAGTAGCTGTGAACGTTGAAGGCTTTGTTATCAGACTCACTGAGATCTACATTAATTATTTTACTCCCTTCCCAGCCTGGTGTTTCCAAGTTTGTTCACTAGCTCCAGCCATTGACTTTTCACAATAGAATTTCAGTCTAGCTGAAGTTAATTAATTTACATTTGGCTCTGGCTCCTGTTCATGTCTCATTAAGCCACCCCTTTGCTCTGCCTCAGCAAAACCCCATTACCTCATCTTTTGGATGGATCTTCACAGGACAGTAGCCAGTCTGGACACAGGTGTTAACCCTTGTGCAACCCCTTAGTTACCTCTGGGATGATTCTGATGAATTTTCTCAGATGCAGTGATGTTAGAAAAATGCACACAAAGCTTGTTTGTTTGATCACAGTGCCTGCAGGAGGCATGGATATTTTAAAGGAGTTATGATGATTTACAATTGCAGGGAAGCTGACCCTGAAAGACTTATTTTGCTTTTAGAGTAAAGCTCTACCACTGTAGTAATCCTATTGTAGCATTGCAGGAGGACTCCAAATTGGAGAGACATCCTTACACCCATTGAGATCTCTTCCAGGGTGAGTGGGCTGCTGAATTAAGGAGTCAGGCCCCAGGTATCTGCTAACTATAGGCAGAAAATAAAAGCTGCTCAGACAGCAACCCACCTCCAGCTCTTTCTACACCTTCTGTTTCCAAAACTGCCTCTGTTTTAAATTCCAGGAGCATTCTTTCAAAGATGTCTCTGAAACACAGAGGCTCCTGTTTGGAATATTAACTGTAAATAACCTTCCAAGATAAGCTTTATATAGCAAACCAGAGAAATTTCCTGTGACTCTGACTTGGCGATGCAGCACAATGTGCCCTTACTCTGAAGTTCTCCCGTTCATGTATGCTGCTGATATGTCTAATGAAATGTCTTTCAACTCCACAGACACTTGCTATATGGATCCTTGTTAAACCACCCTGCCTAGCCACAGCAGACACATCTGCTGGCACAAGAGGACAATCCAAACGAGGTGACGTTGTGTTTCTCCACTGCCACCATCCGGGAGGAAACACAATGAGGTACAGGCGAAAACTCAATTAAAATTGCCATTTTAATTCAGATGATTTAAGAATCTCCTTCTACTCCTAAAGATGGATGAAAAGGTTTCCTATCTTTACATTTCAACCCCCTGGCTGATAGATTCAAGGCACTTCTTGTCTGCAGATACAGCTAGCTGCAGAAGCTGCCATGCCATCAGAAATGACTTGAGAGAGACAGCCAGGGATTCAAGCTGCTTCTTAGCACCACTAAATAGGTTGATGCCTATAATTCCTAAAACCATAACAGCTCACTAGTAATTTCTGTCATTTCAACAATATAGTTTTAGAAGAGATTTAAAAATGTATCACCACTATTTCATCAAATGCCACATTTCACCTTCTGTAGCCACTATTTTGTATCCTTCTTTGCTATTAAATTGACTTCAGTTCTTCAAATGACACATCTGTTTAAGCCTTATCTGTTCAAAGAAAGCTAATAAGCATAGCTAGGTTTAAAAGGATTAACTTGGATGGGAATTCTAAAAGTTTTCAAACATTCTTGATAGTATTTGCTATTAAAAAGGGGGAAAATGAAAAAAAATGCATTTACCTTCTTAAAAACTCCCTCCAACTTACAATGATTTAAGATTAATTCCTTAGCAGGTCAAATGGAAGAGGATGACATTTCTGTGCTTAAGGAAGCTCCTGATTGCTATCTAATGTTTCCCTGAGTACTTTTAAAGTTAGTAGTGGAAAATCAGAAAAGATGTATTTCTTATTTGGGTAGGAAAATTCAGAATAATACCTATACATATGTGAATGCTCTTTTCAGTTATATACAGATACATCTGAGTTGCTGCAAAACCACAAATGCTATGAAGTAAAATGTAGATGTTCAACTCCCTTGATTAAAAACAAAAACAAAACAACAAAACCACCACAAAAGCTGTTTTCCTGTTGTTTTCTTATGTACTTATGCTCCATAGTGTAGACCTTGCTGTGTCTCCAGCATATCTTCAAGTGAGCATATGTGTGAAGTTGAGACAGTAAGAGACAATCTGAAATACATTCAGAATGATTTTAGATGCAGAAGATAGATAAATTCTCAACAATGGTAGACAAGCAGCATGAACTGCATGTTGGGCTCTGGATAGGGCTCTCAGTTCTGCTGAAATCAGCCCTATCTTCCCCGTGAATCCAATAGCAATGATGTGAGATGAAGGAGGTGATTTGCACAGGAAGAGATCCCCACATGCATGCATAGACAAGAGATGGATGAACTGTGTAGAACTGTGTATTAAATTGACTTGAGAGGGCAAGGCTGCAAAATTTGTCCTCAAGATGGGTTGCCTCAGAAGATCAGCAAAGAGACAGTGGGAAATTGTCCCAGATCCTACAATAGCCAACCTCAACGTATTGAACTAAACAAGAAATAGCTGACACTTGAGAAATAGTAAATATTGTTACATTTACTTGCTGTCTGCCACCAGCAACAGATCAGCACAAGAATAAAAAAAACTAATTTACTTTTTAAAATGAAAATTGAAGGCAAAAAGCTATTGCCACCATTTCTCCAGGAGAGACGGACTCTGACGAGTGACTCTGACTCTCTCTGTATATGGATTTTAGATGCAATTACAACTGCAGAAGAGAGAAACCAAGCAAGGCAGACACAGGTGCTAATACTGTATCTGTCAGTCACAAAGATGAATGGCTCACCTCTAGCTTCAACCAAATTAACACATCAGTGACTTATGCATAACTTCAGGACTTTAATTCGTAGCTTGACAAACCACAAACAAGAAACCAAGGTACAGGTTTCATACTTTTTCAGTAAATGTTTCAAAGGCAACTGGAGTCAGTGAATAGCCCAAGTGATGCAGTAGATGTGTTTGCAGTGGCAGAATATCCCAAATCTTTTGGTGCTCTGGATTTTCTTACCATACAGAGGTAGGTCAGGAGGTACCATACAGAAATGTATAAAGACAAACACAGCTTTTGATTTGGCTTTAGATTTATCCCAGAAACAATCTAAGAATCTCTCCATATGTTTTCTGTGGTAAAACTGTACAGAAAGTGAATCAATTTTGGATCTGAACCAAAAGCCAGACCTCATCAGCTGGCTCAGCCTCAACAATGCACATTAGTATCTACTTTCATCAGAAAGTCAGAGTGGGAGGCTGAGATCCTGCTCTCAGTCTTTATTCTTGTGTAGGCACTAGGGAGAGATATGAACCCACTCAACATCTAATCGAGAATCTTTGGAAATCTTGTTTACTTTCCTTCCTTATTTCTGCTTTTTTTAACCTTCTGAAAGATCCAGACCTTAGCACTGTAATCTGACCATTGACTTCAAGGGATTCATCATGATTCATGCTAGATTAAAAGAGCTGAACTTTTATTTAACCTAAGCTAAATATTGTTTTCAAGTAAAGATCATTTAAACAGACATTGGTTTTGGATTAGCAGCCTTTTGAAGTCGGCTGTGAAGCTCCATATGAACAGTATGGAAATGAGCCTTTCCATAAAAGTCTGGATCCAGTTCTGTGTTGAAATTCTAATCCATTTCCCTTCAAAATTCATCATTGTTCAGCTCCAAAGATATTGCATCGCTTTAATTACTAGTGGAAAATGATCATTTTACCCAGTTAATCCAGTTTGTCTTTGAAAGTATAACAAAGTACTATCTAATAATAAGCTATGTGCTTATCATCTGACCAAGCTTCTAGCTAAAGTACTGTTTACTGATCTAATGATCTGGCTTTGCTTTAAACAAAACATCTAAATATAAACACTGATTCTTCCACTTGATCTTCTCCACATTTGATTTTATGTAGGTCATTAGTGATGTTGGTAAGGATGGGCTTTAATGTATTTAAATAAAATGAAGTTGGAGAAGCATGTGGGAGACCAAGAATTTAGCCCAGCTGTTGAAGTATGTTTGCAATAACTTCAGTCAGTGCTATGCATAATAGCTACCTGTCCATGAGGCAGGTGTCTTACTTGGATGGGTCACTTCCAGCACGTCATAGATTTGGGCTGAAAACTACAGACCAGGAGACCCATCAGTACCCAGCTGGCCATTTCTAATACAGTTAATAAGACTACTCATTGAAGAAAGTAGCTACATCAATATGAACAGGTGTATAGAAAGGATGTGAACCAAAGTCCAAAACAGCTCCCTTTTTTCCTGCAACAAGTCAAAGATATTGAATTTTGTCCATGTTGAATTTTCAGGTAAAACTCCAGTATCTTCACTGAACAAAAGGACCTATGAATTCTATGTTGGCAATTCCGCATGTCAGTAATCAACAAATAGCAATTACTTCTCATCTGTGCACTTCATTCTGTGTAATGGAATTTAAAATGTTATGAAGAAAATTATTTGGCAACAAAACATCACCATACCTGAGAAACTGTGTGAAAATTCTGGAAGTGCTAGTAATGGTGCTGCTTGGGCAGCCTCTGTCTCTCAGAACAAGAGACATGGCAATATCATGGCAGATTCCCTGAACTCTCATGGTTAGAAAAAATAGCATGCTATCCCATCTTTCTTCCCTGCTTCCAACCATGCTTGGGTTCGAGAAGGTACAATCATGAGATTCATACAGAACCCCGTGTAAATGAGGTACCAGGTACAAAATCTGTTTCCAGATACTTGAGGAAAAGTGGTTTGGTTCCATAGTTAAAATCTCTGACCAAACCCCAGGATTTCTGGGAACAAGAATCAAGACATTGGGAAATTTGTTCATTTGAGGAAATTTGAAGCAGACAAGCAAAGTACAAGACCAGCCACAACCTCAGAGATAGCCCTGGTAGGGCAGAATGTGGCCTTCTGAATAAAGTAGATGTATCCTATATTCCCAGCAAGTCTCTATTGCTGTAAGCCTGTCGGTTAAAACACCACTGAAAGAACATTTTAGGTGTTTGGAACAACAAAATGAAAAAAAAAAAGAGAGAACTACAGTTCTCCATGGCTTGAGGGTCACCCAGAATCTGTTCCCACAGTTCTATTTAGCTAATGAAGTCATACAAACCCTGCACAAGTGACCCCTGTGTCGCTGGATGCCAAACTTTAAAGGTAACACGATAATGGTTTTGGATGTCGAAACAAAGAAAGTCTATGTGCAACCACATAAGCAGAGGAATGACAAACAAAGATGCTATAGAATGGAAATAGATAATTTCAGGCAAGGAGAATGTAAAGTAACCACTCCTGCCAGTTCCACTGCTCATTGCCATGGAGGCTTGGCTTTCTGTTCTTCTTTGCTTTTCCACCTTTTATACCCAATAAAGAGATTTGTTTTGTAACATGGAGCAAACACACATAAACAAAGTTACTAATTCCCTCCATTTTTCATGTACAATCAAACACACAAGTATCCTAGTCAGGGCTGTGAGACATAATGTCCTCAGCATTTGAAACCTCAACAGAAGAAACTCCAAGGACTCCTTATTAATTTTCTCTCCCTATTTGTGTATGTCTGTCTTTTTCTTTCCTTTTCCTCTTCTTTCTTTCCATTATTTTTTCCCCTTCCTTTCTTGATCACTTTCTTATTCACTCTTTTTTTATGTGAACTTTGAAAATACACATATAAATAAAACCATATATGTATGGCAATGTATGGGCAATTTGGTTTCAACTTGAAAATATGTAAAATCTTTGACTGTAAAAATGACTCAAATAAATTTTGAATGTAAAGGACAAAATGAGTTCCCTTAAATTTAGAATAACTACAAGAAAAATAGTTTTCTATGTCAGAGGACTAGAAAGGTACAAATTTCATCACTAGTTAAGACATACAACATTCTAACAGTATAATTAACAAAGGAAAATACACTAAACACCCAAATGTCATAATTCTGTTTTACTTTTTGATTTAGCATAAGTATTTTTACAAAATAATATAAGTCAAAGAGAATAAAAATGTTTATATTGATTCTAACATAATAATTATGTTACATCAATTATTTCATGTGATTTCTTTTTTCTGGAAATCACAGTAGCTGATGCTTTCAAGTCAGAAGTAAACCTTAAAATACACTTTTTCCACAAAAGCTGTGTCTTTTAGTTTTTAATGTGCTTATTTTTAGAGCTCTTAGTAAAGAATTGTTGTGATCCCCATCTTACAGCTGGAGGCCTGAGACATGGAAACACTCATGAAGCACCTCTCTCTCGCTGAACCACACAGGCGAGCCTTGTGCTCCAGCCCCGAGGCCAAGTGGTGCAGCCTGACTCATGTCCACATGCCTAACCAGGGTGGCTGCATCCAAATAGACTATTGAGAACAATGCTTGGCTTGTGCTAGCCCTCAGATTATGTCTGAGTATTATCTGGTAAGAGTTTTAACTGTCCCAGCCCAGATCTGTGCAACAAAGTATGGTGATGGCTGGACCAACTAGACCACGGTAGAAACACTCCATCCTGTCCTGCTGCTGGTAGTTCAATAGCACAGGCACAGCTACAAGAACTCCCAAAGAGAGCAGGATTTGGAAGTTTAAAACTCTAACTGTTATTCCAAATTCTGAGAAATCCTTCAGATCCTTTTCCTGCATAACTGGAACATCTCTCCTATGAAGAAAGGCTGAGAGAGCTGGGGTTGTTCAGCCTTGAGAAGAGAAGGCTCCAGGGAGAACTTCATGAGTTCTAGGAAGGATAAGGACAGCCTTTTTAGCAGGTTCTGTTGCTATATGATAAAGGGTAATGGGTTTATACTAAAAAAAGGGTAGATTTAGACTACTTATAAAGAAGAAATTATTTATAATAAGGGTGATAAAAAACTGGCACACGTTGCCCAGAGAAATGGTAGAGGCCCCATCCCTGGAATCACTCCAGGTCAGGTTGTCTGGGACTCTGAGAATCCTGATTGAGTTGAAGATGTTCCTGCTCCCAGTAGGGGGTGGTGGACAAAATGACCTTTAAGTGTTTCTTTCAACCCAAACCATTCTATGGTTCTGTGTTTCTCTAAGTTTAATGCAAACAGGAGCCAACTTGCAGAACTACTACATTCATGCTAAGTGTCTGTTAAGGCAAAGAAACAACTAGCTAGCACATTAGCTGACTTTAATTTGGAAGTTAGCATGGATGCACCATCATGGTGTTGCATACAATCTTTACTGGGAGGCCCATGTTGAAAGAGAACAGTGTAAGCTCATACAGCTGTATAGCTTTTCCAGACCAGAGCTGGCTTCCAACTGCCCAGCTTCCTGCAGAAGAAGATTCACATCCTTCTATATTAAACTTTGAAGGCTAGACCCTCTGTTGCAATTCTGGGGTCTGCTCTTAGCATAGCTCAACTTTCTATTGTTCCCTTCTTTGGGGTCATAGTAGAAAACAGACATTTAGCAGTTTTGGTCAACTGCCTAACTCTTGCATATATCTATTAATATATAAATGTTAAAATAAATCTGCATTGCTATAAATAAAGAATATTTTCACAAGACACATGAGCAATGTTTCACTCAAAATCTACCATCTGAAAGGACACATTTTGTCTTAATAAGATATGTGGTGGGTTTCCTGTATGTGACATTGAAAATAGTGAATGTTTCCCAAAGGACCATTTAACTACAATAAATCCAGGCTTGTTCCTTATAAAGAAATGTTGTCAGCAACAAATTGTTTTGCAGTTGTTCTAAGGTCATGCTTTCTAAACCCACTTACTTCCCACAGTATTTATGGCACCACTATTTAATATAGTTAAAATGTGATTGATTGTACGTGTGTGTGTGGGCATGTATGTGATTATTTTCATTAAACAAAATAGTTCTGTTGCCATCTTATCAGAAATTGCAGAAAGAACTGAATGAAAATGAACTGAATTAATAATAAATTGAAGGAGGATTGTGCAACATCAGGGTTGCTGCTAAAGGCAAGATGAAATTTAACAGGAAAGGTTCTTAAAAACACTTGGTTTTGGGACACATTTGGGATCAGTTTCTTCTCTTTTTTCAGTGGGATAGTAGACTAAAGAATCACTGGTGCCTACCAGTCTAGGGACATGGAGGTAGATGGAGACAATTCACCTCTGTGAGGAAAACAGGTGATTTGGTCTGAGACCTAGGAAGTGCTTGTGTCTGAGTCCTACCACAGCACCTAAACCATTGCCCCAGGTTTTTGTTGATGCAGAAACCAACAATTCTTGTCAGCACAGCAAAATAAATGTGTGTCAAACACTTCTGGCCTTGGGTACACTTCTCTCAAACTCTTGTTCTGCTATTTCCCACCTTTACACGTACACGAGGCCAAAATTGCCCCAGTTACTGCCCTGCCAGGCATCTTACCAATCCAAAGGAGCTATTTGCTTTCCATAGTTTAAATAAATCTCTTTCAAAGGATTTTATGACTGTGCACTGGACACAGATACTAAATATTTACTTACATAATAAAGTGGAACAAATTTACCATACAACTGCTGCTACCTGACTCCAGAGCACCAATATGTTTACCACTACTGTAAAGTCTCAAGTATTGAACAACTTAAATATCCATTTCACAGAGTAAGAGAACTAGCCTCTCTCTCTTTGATTAAACCTAGGGCTAAAATGGTGTAAATTGGTTCACACTCAGTTTTAAACTAATCGGGTATTAGGATTATTTGAGGCAGAAGCTTGATGCCTTTGTACAGCAGATGCTTTATAAAGCACTTTATTCTGTGTATCCAAGTTTGACAGTATTGTCCTGTGAATCTTGAATGTATGTGGAGCATCTCTGTCTGTCTCTGTGCACTGGACTGGAGAACCAGCAGCTCTAACCACCCTGAGCCTACAACTTCTTACTCTGCGACAGAGCTCCAGAGCTGTTCTCAGGCACATGGGGAGTACTCAGGTGAGACAAGCAACAAGTCCAGACCTCTTCTATCCCACTAAATTAACTTGGTTTTATTGTTGCCTCATTCCCCACGCTCCCAGGCCAGCTCCCACTTGTCCATTTAATATCCACCATTGAATCTTGTCTGGCATACAGATGGTAAGCTCACCAACTCAGGGGCTCTCTCTCCTCACTTGGTTATGGTATCCCCCATCTGGTGAGGCCCTGATTCTCCACTGGATTTCTTAGCCTCCTCTCTATTAAAATGAGAAATATTAAAGTACATCAAGATTTTGCACGATTAGTTCTCTGTAGGCAGGAAAAACACCCAACCCTTCAGAGTCTGGCTTTATTATTGTTTCTAGTACTTTTGCAACTATAGGCCATCAACTAGACTGAATCTACTGCCATCTACCACAACCCAAATTAACTCTAGCCAACAGGTTTTGAGCCAAAGAGCAAGTTAAAATAACACCATGCTCGCTTGCGTAACAGCCTTGCACATGCAATGGTCTTGCTGTAGAACCACACCTCTCGACTGGTCATGAGCAACATGTTGAATAATGGTCATGCTCTTGGGTTTTAAAGGAGAAAGCAGGGGAAACATAATCAGTCATTATGCAAGCAAATAGGATAATCATATATATCACATGTTAACAGAAAACAAATATGTGACTGGCTGGCACCTTCCTTGATTAAACTCCCAGAGTAAAAAGCAGACTATTTTTTTGTTACTGGCTGTCAGGGGATAGAGCTCCCAGTGGGATAGACACTATATATATATATATATATATATACACTTATATATATATATGCAAAATGAGATGCTATTCCCTCCTTGCCCAAGAGCTGGCAATCTTCAGGCATAGACACATTGCCTGGTCACACAGTCAATCTGTGCCAAAGCTTTCAACTCATTAGGACCACACACCTTCTCTCATATAAAATCTGTAATGATGACTATATTATTAAAAATGGACTTTTGCCATAAAACAAGCCCAGCACATTAAGCAAGACTGCATGAGGAGAGCAGCTTGCAGCACGACCTCCAAAGCTTGTGATGCCAGCTGTAACTAGAAGCTATCTCTTTCTGCTCAGCAGCTCACTAATAATTCAGACAACCCTTGTTCTCACTAAATTATTTTTGTGAGCTGAACTGGGAGAGCACTTGCAAGAGGAGAGCATTTTGTTAGTCTTCAGTGCTGCTCTGAATGTGACTGGCAGCATGTTCTGGCAGTCCTCCATTTGGACAGCACAATGGTGTCACTTCTAATAATGAAGAAGGTACAGACATTTCATGAGCTTTAAAGCATCGCTTTGCTGCAGACTTCAGGGCCCTCTTGTTTCCTGGAAGTGTTAATAAGTACAATGGAAAAAAAAAATAGGCTTTTTTTTAAAGGGAACTTAATGCTGGATAATCTGGCATGACCAAGGATTTTTTTTGTAAGGAGGATGGTAATATAGTTTGCCTAGAAATACCTTGATTTTTGATTAGAATTTAGGTTGCTCTCTAATCAGATCTGAAGAGTTTGGTGACTATAGGGCTCATCACTTTTTGGGGGGAGTTGTTTTCCCTCTCTCCTCCTGCTTTTTGACTGATTTGTTTAATTATTTTATTGGTTTGTTTAATCTACATCCATGGAGATATTCAAAAGCTGTCTGGACATGCTCCTGGACAGGCTGTTCTGGGTGGCCCTGTTTGAGCAGGAGGATTGAATAAGATGACCTCCAGAGGCTCATGCCAACTTGAGCTAATCTGTGTTTCTGTGAATTAGATTTCAGGCTTTTCAACAGAAATAATATTTCTCACACAGTTCTGCAACACACAGAGAAACAATTTAAGCCAATGGTCAAATACTCCCTTATTTAAGTTGTGGCAGAACTGGACATCATCCATCATCTGAATGCTTTATTGTTATTTTGGGATGTAACAAATTAATGTCACCTAGTTTAGCCTTTCTTTGAGAGGAGGATTGGTCTAAATTTCCAGCAGCAATTTTCAACCTTAATAATTATATGATGCTGCAATTGTAACTTTATCCTCAAATTGGATTCTCCAGATCTTCCTCTGGAGTCCTTCTGTATCTCACCTTCTTGTTATGATGAAGTGTGTATATATATATATATGTGTATGGATATATATGGATATAATGTATCTGTACCCATGTTTGTTTGAAGAAGGAGGCTGTCATTACATTCAGGTAGTCTAATTGACAAAACTGTTGGATTAATTCATCTAAGTAAAAAGAATGAGTAATGCAAGAGATCATATTCCTGAGAAACTTGGATATATTCTGAGTCTTTAGGTATATTTAGACCCCAAGTACCATTAAAATATAAAGTGAGATTCCTCCAATCAGTCAGCAACTTCTCTTTAATATACAACTTCACATTTCAGTGTTTACTTAAGTATGGACTTCTGCTTTTTCCAAACCAAATAAAAATATATACAATTTTGCTCAAAGGCAAGATCTGAGATTTTGTATTAGCTATGTTTACCCAGAAAATATTTACTCCTCTGGCTTGGCTCAAAAAATTAATCCTCATTGTTGAACAAAGTTACATTTTCATGATCTTTCAGGTAATACCCACAGACTGTTTTAGCAGTGTGTGTGTTTACCCATATCCCTCAGTCAGTGGTGAAGAAACCCATGTCTAATAGCTATTCTGCAAGAAAGACAGAGCTTGGGGACCTCATTAGGAGCTTTTAGGCTGATAGTAACATTACTCCTTTATCACTAATAGGTATTCTGTTAAAGACACAATACATGAAAAATAAACACACCTTACCAGTATGTAAGGTGATCTAAAAGTAATGCATTTTCTAGCAGGATTTTGATGATACTCTTGGTCAGATAAAACCTTGTACTTTCACATGAATTCAGACCCAAGCTTCCATTGTTAATTCAAGCTACTATATTCTCTCCTTTTAACTAGCACTTATATCTGACAGCTGTAAAGGCTTTCAGCCATAATAAATCTCTCCCTGACTTCCCAAAGCAAACAGTGTTGAAGTGAGTGATCCCTCCAATAACATTTTGTCAGCTCAAATCACCACTGTGTTGTGAGTTACTCAGACAGTCTATGCTGACTGTTTGCTTCCCAGATTTCTTATGGTCCTTATTTCCTACATTTGCTCTGATCCTGCTATGTTGTCAATCCTAAAAAGGTAGTTTGCTGCAGCTATACAGGTTGATTGGATGAGCTACTCTGCTACTTTTAACTCTGGCAAGCTTTAAATTTCAGCAATTCATCAGGTCCAGGTACTTGCATTCTCCCCAAAGGCATTAAGTGGGTTACTAGATCTCATTGCAGAGAACCTAGTCATTCAGCAGAACCTGAAAAATACCCTCGAATTATTGCAATAGAGACCATTTGATTATTTGCAACTGATCTAAAACCCAGAAAAAACATGAGGTCTCTTGTGTTCCTGATAACACTGCAGTGCATTTAAGTGTTCAGAACAACTCAAATTCTTCAACATGATATTAAGACATAGAAAATGGAAAAGAGAGTAAGAGAAATGGAAACCAGTCAAAACTTGAACCTGAACATCCCAGCTAGTTACTGGCTTCAGAAAGGTAATCCCTGATGATTTACTAAGACATCCCTCTATTTGCAGCTCTGATTATTATGAATATGATCTCACATACTTCATACTCCCTTTTTGTGTTGTAGGAAGTTTCTTCCATGATATGAATCCTGCACTGTGGCTAGTGGGTGATAGAGAGGGTCTGGTGTGCAGATAGCACATCTACTGAGGATAACATTGCCTCTTTAGAGGCATTAGATGAGCTTTGGTGGATCTTATTACCCCAACCACATATCTAAATCTGTCAGTGTGGGAACCACCTTGGATCATCCGTGGGTACCAGAAGCTTCATGAGTTTCTTAGACTAACTGGAAAGGATCAAACTGCATCAGAAAGGAAAATGCTATGAGAAAATCACATGCCTTCACCAGTTATTCATAGCACCTTGTGAAGCCTATGGCCAAGAGCACAAAGAGAAGCTAGCTGTTGAATGCTCACATGAATATATGATTAACTTATCTTTGCAGACTCAGTATTTGTGGAGAGTATTTTCGCAAAAAAGAGTTTATACATTGCAACTCCTCAGTTCTCTAAAGAGATGATTTAACATGAATCATTGTAAGGAAAAACATTGAAACATTCCTGAAAATTAATCTGAGGTGCAAACTCACTTTTCCTAAATAGCTCTTTTCCAAATGGTTGGGTTTTGGTATCATCCCGGTCAATGTGTGCTAGAGTTTATAAAACAAAATGGGGCTCCCTAAAATGATCTGAGGTAAATCACTATATCCACAGCTATGTTTTGGTGTTTGGGTGAGGTACTTTCAACTGCCTTGGTGCATATTGTAAGGTGACTTTAGCAATGCAATCACTAAAATCAGGAAAGAAAATCAAAGTAATGCTTGGGTTTAATGCTCTGTGATGTTTTCCAGGTATTTACAGGTACTTCATAGTCTCTTCTAGTCTCTGCCCCAATTTCTAAATCAAACAGCTTCATCAACAAAGACATAGATGGGAAGATTTTGGCATCTTCCTTCACAACTGTCTTGCTGAAAAATGCTATCAAAAAATCTAGTACTCTTATAGGTTGCTAAAGTTTCAGCCCTCATTATTTACTGTGTTCACCCTCAGCTCTCTTTTGCACATATGCAACCATATAAACATTCACATCCACCCATCTTTCTTTCCATCTATTTCTTTATTTGCAATATGTCCCATAGTGATCAGCTACTGCAGAGAACAGGTGGAGGTTTCCAGATGTTAAGTAGGTTTGTGTTGCTCAGAAAAAATATTTCCAGGGGAAAAAAAAAAGGTTGATTGCTTTGAACACTGGTGAATTCATAAGAAAGCAAGTTCAAAACTGGTTGCCTTTGGCAGGTAAACATACTGTTTGGCTTCAGGCAAAACAAAGGGAAAAAACCTGCACTGGTTAATTTTTTATAAGACAAAACATTCAAAGAGGAGAAAGTGGTTTTGATCAGTGACAGAAGGCTGCCTATAAAAACAGTCAGGTTCAGCCCCATATTTTAATTAAATGTATTTGTTTTATGGTAAAGAAGTTATGGAAATACATAGGAACTGGGATTTTCCTTGGCTGCAGTATCTCTCAGATCTATTTCTCCTTCTCAGGTAAATGAAGAATTGTCATGCATTCTTGCCCCAGGCTTGAATTCATCATTTTCATAGGCAAGTTGTATTTTTTCCCCCCAGTGTGATCCCAGTAATGAACTTTTCCCCCTCCCAACAACAAACCAGAAATGCATTCATTTTATTTGCTTGTTTATTTGCTCCAAAACAATTGAGTTGGGGTTGAAGGGTGCCTTGTTTTTCACAAACCTGCAGAAACATGATTTTATTTTATTTATTTTTACCAGTAGTCTATTGGTTATGAAAGGGTTTGTTCAGACTCAAACAAAACACCAGACAGGTTGCAACCACAAATGAGGCTCACACATCTTAAGAAAAGTAAAGTAGAACAGAGTAAAGCAGAGTAAAGTAAAGAAAACTGAGGAAGGGAAAGGGAAAGGGAAGGGGAAGGAAAGGAAAGGAAAGGAAGGGAAGGGAAAGGAAAGGAAAGGAAAGGAAAGGAAAGGAAAGGAAAGGAAAGGAAATCTGATGCAACTGAAGCATCATCCATAAATATATATTACATTTTGCTGATTCTTCCAAAATTCCTTCCCTGCCCCTACACTTGCTCCCATGGGAAAATAACTTGTGCCACTTTTAATCGGTCAGGCATTGCTTCATCATCCCTTGCACAATTTCACACAGCAAAGGAAAGTTGTGCCAAATTCCATCCCTGTCCACTTCTCTCCAATCCAGGATGGAACTCATGGTCACAGAAAGCAAGAAGGAACAAGTCAGATTCTTGCTGAAGACCTGCTGTAGTCCACAATCAGCAGGACTGGGTGTCTTGTGTGATTGCACAGGCTAATCTAACAAATATGAGGCCTGGGGAGGGGTAATTTAAGAGTTTATTGTTATTGCAGGCCCAGTGTTCTCTGTCTCTGGAAAGTATCAAGGCCAATCCAACCCATGGTTCTGCTGTTATTGCAGCTGAGAGATGGGTACATGAGCAGGTAACACAGGAGATCATAAGATGGTGAAATTCTGATATCAAGTGAACAAAAGTTCCTGTTCTTGGATGCAATGTTTGCCTGAAGGAAAACATATGAAAAAATGCACCTACCTGGTATAGAATCTGCTTCTGCCCTTTGAGCATATTCTTGGGAATCCCTGCTTAACCTCAACCAAATCATTTAATGACTTGTCTCAGGACTACTCACTCTAAAGACACATAGTAAGACTCCAAGCCCTTTGAGAGAAGTGGTTTGGAATAATGGACTTCAAAAAGTGGCCAGGATATTGTGCTCATCCTAAAATGTATCTTGACATGACATTGTTAAAAAGGGTTGTTGGGCTGGATGGCCTGGCCCTCTATGAGGGGACAATTCATAAATAGTCTGATGGCTATTTGTTACCATAATATTTTATGGCCCAGAGTGAATATGAGGTTTATGATTCTTGTCATTTCAGGTGTGTGTATTTGTGACTTGATTAGAAAATCAATAATGGGAATGAGAGAGAATATTTTTCTTACTGAGAAAGAATTTGGTCTAATTTCAATGCAAAACAATAGAGCAGCATTATATTGATCAGATGATGAGCCAGAACTCCATGATTTTTTCTATTATTTTCTATTTTTGTTTAGATGTGGAGACTGAGAACAGGTAAATTGGAGATGACTGATGGAATAACATAAGTACTCTTGGAGAAAACACAAAATTTTTTTTCTTTTTCTTTTTTCTTTTCCTTTTTCTTTTTCTTATTTTTCTTTTCCTTTTCTTTCTCTTTTCCTTTTTCTTCTTTTTTCTTCTTTTTTCTTTTTCTTCCTTTTCCTTTCCTTTCCTTTTTCTTCCTTTTCTTTCCCTTTTCTTTTTCTCTTTTTCTTCTTTTGGTTTTCCTTCTTTTTCTTTTAGTTTTTCTTTTTTTTTTCTGCTTTTCTTTCAATTTTTTTCCCCAAACACTGTAAAAATCCATATAAGGGCTGACATTTTACCCTTTAGAAACTCCAGCAGGTGGTGACAGCTTTCAGCAGTTCATGCAGCTCCAAGATAAATGTTCCATTAGAGCAGGAAAAAAAAAAGAAAGAAAAAAAAAAAAGGAAAAGAAAAAGAAAACAAAATAAAATTGAACTGCTTGAGTGTGCAGGCTGAAACAATATCACTTCCTGGCAGGAGATGATAATCCACTTAGGTCTCAGTAGGCAACCTTTGAGGTCAGTAAAAAGCATGCTGATGAATTCAGTGAGTGTAGCATCATTTCCCTAGCAAGCACTGCACATGAAGCAAGGTGTAGAAACTGCTTCTGTGGTGAATTGCACACTTCTGCATACCAATCAGGGTGAGGGGAGGAACACAGGTGTACAAATCTTACTTATATCCAAACAGGGAAATGTTGGCTCCAGCAAACTGCTGACAAATGGTTTCAGGAGTGTGGCCATTGAGCTTGGCCAATGGATAAATCAACCAATAAAGATTATGAGCTCCAAGAATGGGCAAGTGTTATCTACTCGAGAAAGAAGCCTTTGTGCTTGAGCTGGTGCATGGAGGGGAAGAAGAACAATCCATTACCTTAAGAAAGAACACAGGCTAAAGAAAGTCTGTCCCTGGGACAGCTGCTTTCAATGGCAGTACTGAAGTTTGCTCAGAGTAGTTTAACACTCACCTGGGGAACTGACTGATTTTAACTAATGTTGATAAGCAGAGAAAAGGAGAAAATCATCTTCCTTGACATGCTGGCTGCCCTTCTTTTTTTGCAGCCTAGGACACTTTTGGGGAAGAAGGACCTAATCCTCCCTAGTGACTGTGATTTTGGACTACAAGCTCAGGTGGAAATAATATTCATGTAGAAGATTCCAACTCTATTTGTATTGTACATTCAAAATAAATCCCATCATTTATCAGTGTTTCTATTACGTCAGTACTTATGGGACCCAACAAAAATGTGGGGTATATTTTAAGCCAGCTCCTCTTTCTCTCTGCATGTAGACATACCAGTGTGCATATGTTAAAAGCAGTCTGCAGAACACTAAGGGTTTACCTCCTAAATAGAGGTGGATGAAAGGCACACAGTGCTATGATCCCCATTTCACAGAGGTGGAAATGAGACGCAGACAGATTTAGGGACTTGCCCAAGGCAAAACAGGAAACACGTAGCATGACCAGGAATCAAACCCACATCTCTTCTGTGCTTTAGCTAGATGACTACTGTTCCTCTTGGTACAGAGCACAAATAAGATGGGAAGTGGCACTTTGAAGCACTTTTCTTGAGATAACGTCACTGTTATTGTTATAATTTAGCAATAGATCTTATCAATATAAAAGTAAAGCCGGTTGCAATTTGAGTTTATCCTTTGTAATGACTCACTTCTTCCACACTGCCCACAAGAAGTGAACTAATAACCAATTATTCCCCCTGGATTTCTCAGTATGAATTGTCTCTGTGTAACTTGCTTTTAAGCTACAAGACAGCTTTCCAAACCACCCCAGCAGAGTCATATGGTCCTACCAAACCCCCCACTAGACCTCTTGGTGACCTCTTGAGGGAGCGGAGGCTACAGACGCATTCAGCTGCAGCATGACATTCCTTGGTGGTCCATTATTCTGACAAGAGACTATCTGCATTTAAGACTGATATACTTCTGAGGTGCATGATACACATTGGCTTCTTTAAGCTTTATTGCTTTTGATGAGCTTAAGCTTGCACAGCTACCATGACTTGCTAGCACTGTATTTACATTGTCTTCTGCTGGAATAGGACCTAAAAGGCAGACTGTGTGGGTCTATAGGGAGTTTGTATTGAGCCCTGTGCTGAGACACCAGTTTAGACAGAGCTATTACAACCTGAACTCCTCCAAACACAGTCTGTGTTCTCACCTTGTCAATTAAAGTCTTGTAGGCTGCCTGGCTATTGCCTGGCAACAAATGTTGTCCAGCTCCCATTGTCTAAGTGAACAGTGAACTGCACAATGGCAACGATCTGTGAGCAGTAAGAAAGTAGAAATACTTCTCAGTAACAGCTTTAGGAGGCCAGTAAAACCTGTTAGGTTGGCTCAAGACTATAGAACCGGAAATCTACTTTGCATGGTCCTCTATCACACATCTCAATTTAAGCACATAAATAGTTTTAGAGATGCAATATTTTAGTGATATAGGTTTCTTTTTCCTTACTTCAGAATGTAGGCTGTAATATGCTTTGATTCTCTGGACCAGTACTTTTCCTTAGTGACCAGTGAATTATGAATGTTATGGGTTTTCCTGCATGAAAGTGTCTGGAAGTATGTTCTAGTCACACTTCATCCATCATGTTTGGATCAGAGAGGGCAGTAGCAGGAAGACTGTCACTACAGGTCACAGAAAACTCATTACTGCATGGAAGTCTTCTGAGTGTGTACCCATGAAACTACAGAAAACTCCATTGTTATTACTGAGTCGGCTCTGTCTACCTATTTTTTTACCTATTTTTTTCCAATGGAATAATGAATGGAGGCACTTCTTCTGGAGAGCTAGACACACAAGGCTCTAAATACTAGGCAGAAGAAAGACATCTAAGACTTGACATCTGAATGTTTCCCATGAAGTTTGGGAAGCAGATCTATGTCAAGTTTGGATCATATCACTCATCGTATCTAATAGGACTTTTGAATCTGTTAATTCTATGGTTTTTGATTTGTGTTTTGGGGCTTGGTTTCTTTTTTTATTAGTGATGTTCTAATTTGTTGGGGTTTCTTGGTTTGTCTCTTGTTTTGTTTGTTACTTTATTTACATTTGTTTTGGTTTGTTTGTTTTTTAATATATAACCGGTTCTTTAACACAAAGTAAGCATTTAAGCATTGTTCCAAGGTGGGCAGTTGCTGTTTTGAATGAGGATCCTAATGCTTTGCTGAAATACTTACAGTGATATCAGGTAACAAAATAATCTGTGTTGTGCTTTTCCCATTCATATATTCATTAGAATATTAAAATACTCTAATACTCTGCAGAATTAGAATAAACTTCATTCAGCATGCACACCACATATAACCACTTTTGAAGAAGTGGTTCCTCCTAGTTATCTAACAGCCTTGCAAAATGTCACAAGCAACATTTGATTCAGGGAATTTATCTGTGGTTTTTCCTTGTAGTTTGTCTATATTTACATATTTTTTTATTTTTTTCCAGAATTTTAAAAGCTAGTTTCTGAAAATGCAACATTTTGTAGATTATCTCACAGTCACTGAAGATCTGTTGTGTTTTTTTTCCCAGAGACTGGTAAAATCACACTGGCTCCAGAGGTTCAACTTTCTGCCCCTGCTAAAGGAGGTCATCAGTTGCATGGAGTCAACTTTGGATATCTCCCAATCAGAAGCAAATAAAAGTTAGCCCACTGGGACATTAGCAAGGCTGTATCTGCCCTGCCAATGAACAGTTAAGCTTTGTAGTGTGCCTGCTTGAGAAACAGCTGTTTGTCTAACCTCTGAACTGCTCAATACATTAATCTGAAGCATAATTTAGCTCTGTCTGAGCTTCCGAACATGGCACCAATAACTGGCTACACAGATTTACCAGCCTTAAAAATAATCATTTCTGAGGTTTGTTTTAAAAAATAGTTCTCCTTCTGTCTTAGATTAATTAGAAGTGATAATCTTTGGAAAGAACATAACTAAGAGAGAGAAGAGTTTATAGTGTTCTGAGCGAGATGCTCCCCTTTGAAACCTTTGTGTTACAGTTTGTTCCTGTTGCTTGTGAGTCAGCTGGAGAGGCAGACCCTGTTCATTTGTTGGCCTTCTGTTTGGGGAGCATGGCTCATCTGTGCATCACCATGTTGTGCCTCTGCCAGCTAAGAACAAAGATCCCATTGGAAGGATGGGAAAATATAAAACTATTTTGAATGAGGAGGAGCCAAGCTTTGATGAGATCTGGATATCTTGAATCTTCAAAGTTAGGAGACTCCTGGATTCAGTATGGGCTCATCTGTTTCTGAAATCTGATTTAAAGCCAGTGAGTGTCAGTGTGACCACTGACCCCTGTGAGACAGCAGGGCTTAAAAGAGGGAATAAATAGGGAAAAATAAGGAGGAGAATGAATGATTGTGAAAAATAGTAAGTGGCATACTTTTGACTGTTGAAATGCTGAGTGATGCAAGATCCAATATTCTCCTCTCTCACAGTCACTAAGTTCTTGCTTCACTTTATGAGCACATACACACTCCATTCCCCAGATTGCCCCAGAGAAAAATGGCAGAAAAATGGATCACTCTTCCAAGAATTTGGCTTCTGAGAGCTGGTTTTATGTATCTCTGTATCTAGGTCATTAAATATCTGCCGTGATTCAACACTGAAATCTTCCAGTAACTTGAACTCATTAGGGTTTGGTTCCTGCACCATCAGGAGAGATGGGGGACTCCAGGTTGAGGTGGTTCTCACTGAGGCAAATCCAGCTGAAAGGAGATGAAATGTAATGAATTTTTCATAGCATCATCATTGTAGAAAGTATTTCATTTGCAGCTGAGGGAGCTTAGGATTTAATAGGCAATGACAGAGCTCTGGGAACTGGGCAAGTTGTAAGCTATGTTATGAACACTATCCCTGTTGCAAGGAGGTTAGAGAAAAGGTAGGATGAGATGGACACAAACAAGTCAACAATGAATGTGATGTTACCCTTTTTTACCAGATTACTGATTTACTGGCAGAAAAGATCTGAAACTTAATGAGGGATTTATTCAGAGAAGGATGTAATTTTTCATCTGGAAGCCCTTTGGTGAAAATGTGTATTTGACAACATCTATTTTCCTGTGAATTTCTGTCAGATGAACTAAATAATTCATTAACCAAACTGAAAATATATTGAAAAAATATTTTTTGTAATTAATTACAATGAATTTTTATCTAAGATTGTTTAAAAATATGTTTAAACTAGTGAAACATTTGATCTTAATCATAGTTAGGTGAACATATTTATATTTTCAGTTCCTGCTTTGCCAGTATGGCCCAACCTTTATATTCTTGCTCAGCTTGATGGTGGTGATAATGAAGATTATGAAGAACTAACAGCAGAGCACAGAATTTGCCATTTTCCCAGCAGGCTTCCACTTGAAAGACAGGAAGAAGTTTGTTGTGACAGGACAAGGGATGATGGTTTTAAACTAAAAGAGGGTAGATGTAGACTAAATATAAGACGTTTTTTGCAATGAAGGTGGTGAAACACTGAAGCATGTTGCCCAGAGGGGTGGTAGATGTCCCATCCCTGGAACCATTCCAGGTCAGGTTATTTGGGGCTCTGAGCAACCTGATCCAGTTGCAGATACCTCTGCTCAGTGCAGGGGGTTGGACCACATGACCTTTAAAGGTCCCTTCCAACTCAAACCATTCTATGATTCTATGATCTTCCTTTTATACAGTCCAGTTTTTGTTCTGCACCAGGCAGCTGAAGATCACAAGGAAAGAGGCAGTGAAGAGGCCCCACTTTCACCCTTGGCTTCACTGTGGTTGTCTTTCATTATCTGTCATGCTATTCTTTGTTTCCTGGACAATGTTAAAACATGAGGTAAAATCACTTGTGTGCTGCTGCAAGGTGTGCAGTGAAATACAGGACTAATTCCCCTGCCTGAAGCCTTCCAGCCCTTTTTGGGGCAGGATCTGGGCTCCTTTTTGCATCTTCTTGGGATGAGAACAACCATAATCCCCCAATTCACAAAGGAAACAAACTCCCAAGGATGAGATTCTGAGCTATGATGGTTACTGGATGGTGGTGGGAGTGACTAAGTGCCTGGAGAGAGAAGATGCTTTGCTATGAAATCTCTAAGAGCTTGCTGTCATGCTGCACAGTGTCTGAAACACCCAGCTCTGGGTGGGGGATGCAGCGTCAAGCTGTCATCGGTGCTGTTATGGCACCCACACCTACTGAGCCTGACAGAGCTGTTTAGCCAAAGTGCATCACATTCCCTGCTGCCCTCATTTTGCTTAATCTGCATTCTTGCAGATCAGTAATCCTCATGGGAGACTTCCTATAAATAGTACTTTGGCAATTAAACCCACTCTCCTTGCAAACTAAGCTTTAATTGCTATTGGCAGGTAGCTTGCAGAAGTATCTCCTATGGAGGAACTAGAGGATGAAACACATTTTAAATAATGAGGGTTTATCTTTCTGAAGAAAGGAAAGTTTATCTTAAATGCTAATGCTGCTATCTAATCAGGCATCTAATGTTTTTCTATGCAGTTTGCCCCTCTGAGAGCACCAAAGAGCAGAAATGTGAGCTGTAAAAATCCTGCTGTGCTCGTCGAAACCTCTCATACATTTTCAGGGAATCCAGGTCAAAGATTACACCTCTGCAGTTTTTGGGGTTTCTTTTGGTGATAGATATTCATTATTTTTAAGGCATCTTACTCAGGTTTCAGTCAGAATGATATTTAAAGAAAACAACAAACCACAATAAAATATCAACCCTCTACCCTCAGAAAACAGGTGAACATACATCCAGGTCAAATCCATTACGCAGAGAAGCTGGGGTCATTTTTTTTCAGAAGCAGGTTTTCTTGTTCTGCCTCTTGTTTCAGGAGCACTCCAGGTTCTTAAATGACACCTGGAAATCTGAACAGGCACAGTGGAGCCTATCATGAAGGAGAAGAGGGATTTGGACTATTTGGAAGTAAATCCTGAGATTATTTTTACATGAACCTGTAAGAATGTTATCATATGCACATAAGAGTGTATAAACCAGATGCTGCTCCTGTCTTCTTGCATGCTGAGGGTAATTTGCTTCAAATCAATGTTCTTATGGGCTTCTAAGGGGGTAGGAGCAATCCAGCTACGCACAGAAAACCAAGGCTTTTCAAACCTAAGTATAGCATCTGATTTTGTGAGGTTTAAATAAACCCACAGATGATACAGTTCTGTTTTAACCTTAAAAGGCACAGCATTATACACTGTTCCCATTGTGGCCCAAATCCTTTGAAGTGGTGAAACTCTTACGTATGACTATTGGAGTCTAAAGTCACATCAGACACATGGAAATGAATGTGTGATACATTTCTGAAAAGACTTGGCATGCAGAAGGGGAGATGCTGCAAAGACTTATTTTGTACACTGTGAGTTGAAATAACCTGCATAATTCATTTAAATGGTGCACATATGCCCATTTTGTGCTCACTTTGTATGTATATATATTCAAAATATGAGTTTTCCTCCTGGGAATGTTCTCAGTAAGTGCATGGTGGTCAGGTCTGGGGTTGAGGTTGAGTTTGAATTTGGATTTGTACTAAGTGAATGCATGCCCTGAGCTGAGTCCTGCTGGAGAACACACATACCAATAGACACAGCATGGTGGCACCAATCTGCATCAACTTTCACCTGGACCCTGCCTCCACAAACTGCTAAAGGCCAAAAGCAGACAACAGTTATTTTTTAATAAATGCTTTTGAATAAAAGATCTCCAAGAATTCACAGGTCAATTTTGGCAACTTTTAAAAAGAATTCAAAGGCCAAAATTATTTTATGTATTTTATTATTCACTAACTCTGAAACACTTCCAGCTGTGTCTCAGAAGGAAGGAGAAACCTGTCACCACATGGATTTTGAAATTAAAGATGTAGGTGGCTACCAAAAAATGGGTATGTTGGGACATGATTCTTTGTACCTTTGAGTGAGATGATGAGTTTGAGATATATCAAACCCATGGTGTGTCCTCAACAGCCACTTCTGAGCAGCTTCCATTCTGGCTTTGGTGTGTTCTGCTCTGTGGTACCACTAAAGGTCTTCAATCACCTTCAGGCCAAACCTCGTGACAGGAAAGCCTCTTGGCTTTGATCCTGACACAGAGACTTCTGAAAATCCTACTGAGGACCCTACTATGTTGAAGCATATTTAAAATGAGCTAAGCTCTGTGTGCTTCTTAAAAAGTCAGTTTGCTTTTTCCCATCTCGGTGTTTAGAGAAAATAATGCATGGATTATTTATTTATTTATATGTAAATGAAGCACCCACTGATTGCATTTCTTACCCTAGGTGCAAGTACTGGCAATAGCTTTTAGTGCCAATGTAACTGGTAGAAACTTTTTATTAGTTTGTTTTTCTAAAACCCTTTTTTTCTTTCTGTTCCATTTGTAATCTTAATGTTTATAGAGGAAACATAAAGGTAGAGAAAGTCACAGAAGTGCTGTCAAGAAGAATAATGAGTATTAAATCAATATTTATAAGTATAACAACTAATAGAAAAACAGACTCATACCCATTTGTTTTAAAAATAGGTTGCTGCAAAAACATGTAAATGAATATTTAATTTAATGGGTGTTTTTCTATATCAAGTATAGTTCCTTTCATAAAAGCCTATGAACAATGACAATAATGTGCAATAAATATTAATAATTACCCATAATGGATAATTAAAGTTTAATAATTAGTATGAAAGTCAAAATAACAAGAAAGGATCACTTGATCACTTTCAAAACATTCAGTATTTGAAGGATGTTGTATAATCATTACAGCATAGGTTAATGATTGTCCATTTGAAGTCTGCACTCATTTACGTTCATGGTTATTGGAATGTAACAGTTGATAGAGCATTTCATGAGAGAAAAAATTGAATATGTAAATATTATTCCAAATGTGAGTCCACCATGATGGGGTTATCTCTGCAAATGTAGTTCAAATTAGTGGTGTTCTATGAGGAGGTTGCTTTTTGAAGTGCCTTTGTAAATATGGCTTTAATTTAGGGGAAGGAGGGCTGATATGTTGCACAGAAATAGAAAGATTTTGTGTGTGTAAACACAGCTCGACTGAACCAAAAGGGTTTAGTCTAAAGTACCCTGCTACCTTCCAGCTGAGGATCTGGATCATATTTTCCAGTGCTTTACAGGGTTACAGTTGCTTAATCCTTTGCAATACATTTTGGGGTGCTGAGCACTTTCCTATAGGAAATTCCAGTCCTTGACACACTCCCAATACAAAGTGAATCAGTTTATCAAAACCATACTTGGGGTCTTGAGACCTACTTAGAACGATGGAGAGCAGAAGGCAACCCAAAATGCATCTTCCAGGGGGTAGAAAGTACCCAGTCCTTTTTGATATCTTCTGAGGCTGAAAAGGGTTTTTAAAAAAAATTCTGCAAAAAGGTTAAACTTATTCTCAATAAAACAGGCTAATTTTACTGGACTTGGTAAGTTTTTATTATTAACATATTTAAAGGATGGTTAACAAATTTAAAGGAGACAAGGAACTACTGCAGGGAGTCCATCAGAGGCTATGAAGGTAATGAGGGGACAAGAAGCATCTCTGGGAGGAAGAGATAATCCTGGGTAATCAGATCTGGGTGACCTTCCTTTGCAAGAGGGTTGGGGTAGATGATCTTCCAGCTCCTACCACTCTGTCATTCTGATCCACAGTTTCAGGAACTTATGTGCTTTGTTAGCAGAGTCTCTTTAAAGTCCTCCACATCTTCCAGGTTTTAAGCACTATAGCCACCAATCCTCTTCCATGTTCTTATGTTCAAGGTGAAATCTGTGGTCAGCATAATGAGCCACCTAAAACCTTGTTGGTTTTCTGTTAGTTTTGTTTTTCTTATTTGTTTTAATTAAGTTTCCTGATCCCCTTGTCCATGGTGAAGCAGGAAGCTCTCTTCTTCTGCACAAATACAGTAACACTTTGTACTTATTTTATATTTTCATAGTAGAAGGGAGATATAGTTAGGGACTTGTCACATGGCAATCCCTGTCTCTAGGACCATTTAACTGAAGCTGGTGAGGGCTGCAGATGAGCAAGAAAATTACTTAACAGTGAAGATCTTTCCAAAGCAATATAATTACAGTAACAACTGTTCTCTGCCTTTTCATTGCTTCATGCCCTTGGGTGCTATTGGTGGTCAAGCTCTTTTGCAATGGGTTTATCTTTTCAATTTCATAAATGAGACACAAGAGAATAACTTGCTGGAGGAGGCAAAACAAGTCCATGGTAGAGCCTAGGGAACTGCCACAATGTGAACTACCCATGAAAAACAAAATCCTAGGGAAGAGAAGAGAAGAGAAGAAAGAGTCTTTAAAACAGTTGCAGACTTCATATCTAATACTGGAGAAACCACAGTATGACTACATGACACACCTGCCTCTACATGCTGACCTACAGACAGCAGTAGCATTGTCCTACCGGTGTCCCAGCCAGTCCCAAAGAACAATCCTCAATATGGTACCATTCAGGGGTACCTTTGCAGGACATGGCTTGTCCACACTGTCTGTTGCACATGTGTCCTCCCATACTGGAGCAGGAAGAATTTCTCCTCTTTTGGGGAACCCATCTTTTTCCCTGTTGCACAGAAACACAGGAGAAGGCAAACGGATCTGCAACTGTTTTTCAGGCAGTGAAGGAAAGCAAAGCTGCTCTTAGTATGTAAGAGCATCAGCAATCCCTTACATGCTTTAGAGTAAAACATGCAATAGAGGAAAAAGACTGAGGAAGTCTGTGCAAGTGAGTGAAATTAGCTTTTTCCTAAAATGGAGAATTAGAATGTTTCATGAAATTAATGGAAAGAGGATCTTAGAAAGAATAAAGAGGGGCCTGGATAAATTAAAGATTTTATCTGAAACCAAACTGGAGTAATTGACTAAATTAACTTGTCTTAAAGAGACATGTACTGAGACATTGCAAAATAAAGAAAAGATAAAAGGAAATTAGAGAGTGTAATATGGCATATAAACAGCACTATGAAAAAAACTGAAGGGAAAAGTAAGAATGCTATTGTCAAAGGGGAAGAAGAAAGGTTTTACATGCATATAAGTGACTGAATGTAGTGTTATTTTCAAAAAGGAATACAAAAACCTTCCTGCTTTTCCCCAATAAAAAGGAAGCAGTACTCAAACAACATAGCTCAGAGAGCAGTCTACAAACAAGTACACCCCACAGACATTTCAGCCTTACTTTATTTATTAATTAAAATTTCCTGAAATCATGGGAAGGCCCTGAACAGAGATCTTAATTTGACTTTTTCTGCTGATATGTAGAAGACAAACACTATGACATATATTTTTTCCTTACTTTGGCCAATAGCTAAAATATGAGCAATATTTTTTTGATCAATACAATGATATAAAAAAAGAAATTCTAAGCTTTTAAAAGATACATTTCATTTGCTAAGGCAGCTTAAAACAGTAGAAATCCTTCTGTGTGGTATGTTAGCAGAACACGTACCCAGTGCCCTCAGTTTAGAAAAATGTTACCATCTAGGAATAATGTTAATGATGCAAAACCCCTGCATAAACCAAGCAAAGCTTTTTGCACAACTCCTTCTTCATTCCTGATCAGAATATGAAATTGAGATTGCATTAAGGAATGGAGAAAAAATGATTTTATTAATCTTGCAGGCTTCCCTTCAAAGCCCTTTTACTTTTTCTGCTGTATATCCTTGATTACTTATTATTATTACTATTTAATACCACAGTTGCAGTTGGTGGCTCCAATCAGAGATCAAGAACATGGGATTAAATGCTGTGTGTATATACATACACATACATACATACATATGAACATGCACACAGGCTTAAAATCTTACCTGTGAGGCAGTGGGTTAAAAGCAATGGCAATTGCTCATTTTTGAGGACTGAGTAGTTGGGAGGCAAGGAGGGAATGATATTTCAGTGACAAAAAAGGATATTTTTTCAGAGCCTAGCTTCATAACACAAAATAGGCAGTTTAATAAGTTTAAGGAGGTTTTCTTTTTTTTTTTTTTCTAATTCTAAATAATAGTGTAGTTTAAATATGGAGAAACACCTTTAATTTGTGATGGGATCTAAAATAAGAAGAATTAAAATAAACCATTTACTGCTGTTGGTCTTGTCATTTACTGCTGCTCTTCAAGTTATCTGGTAGCACTTTGTAGAAACAACCTCCTGATCTAACTAGCTATTTTTGTTCCAAGGAACTTAATCTGTGGTTGCTACTGGAGAAATGTACATCATCCATTTTACTGGGTTTCTTACACACCTTGCTGCAAGGAAGCCAACTCTGTGATAGATCTCCTGCAGCAAGGCTTCACAGCTTTTAAGGGCAGAAAAAAGTAAACTCAGGTCAGGAAGACAACAAAGAAAGATTCTTCTCTTTGAGGATGGGGATTGAAATGTCAAGCTTCTGAAAGGAGGCCTGGAATGAGATGGTCACCTGAAAGTTTATAATCTCTCTATTTTTCACCCTAGTTCCAGGGTCATGAAGCAGAAGTGTACTGCAGGGCTCTTAGGTCTTCATGGCAAGGAGAGGTTGTAGAGTGAGAACCTCCACTCTGGAGTGGGTGTCTAGAGGGCAGGGTCCAGACTGTGCCCAGCTGTGGAAGCTATCTCAGACCAGTGCTTGGTGTAACCCACCTAATTTAAATCAGTACCAGCACAGTAAGTATTAGCTTAGTGACCAGCTAGGAGCTCCATAGAACTATGGAGATGCAACCACAGAGCTGTTCCTCAGTATTTTCACAGCCTGTGAAAATTTGGCTTCTCAAATCTTACCTCCAGTAAGAAGCAGTGATGAGATTTCTGTACCACTCACACTCCAAGAAGTCAGGGTGGAGGCAGGAGAAGCAGCTGTCAGGACCCACCTCTACAGCAGGGCTAGAGCAAGAGAGAGGTGAAAAAAGACTAATGATGTCCTCATTCCTTGCTAAGGGATGGGTGATGATGTTGGAATCACAACACTTTTTTATTCTACATTTGATAGGAGCACACATTGTACCTTATGCCCTCAGCCTTCCTATTAATCTCAAATCTTACCAAAATCAAAGCCCCAGCACCACTGCATTAGCTTTGTCTAGTCTCAGTGAGATTTCAGCAGATTCTCACTCATAGTGACTGGAATTTGAGACATCCATATAATGCTCTGTGTGTATGTATCTGTCAGACTAGGTCCCTCAAAATATTTTTAAGATAGAGGCTTAAAGCTTGCAAGAATACTCATGTTTTGGCAAATTACAAAAAAACACTAAGAGAAGATATTAGTTATTAGCCCTTCCATTCAAAGGAACAATCATTAATTAGAAACCTAAGAAATTAACATGAGAAGGGGTTCTTACATATGGGTGAAGTCCAAGAAAAATATAAATGCTCATAGACACCAAAATAGTAAAGATACCAGTGAGTAGTGAGGTGGTAAGGATAGGGAGCTGAGGTAGGACTCTCCAAAGTATTTAAATGCCTCATTCAATGAAATGAATCTCATTCAAGCCAAAGAGTGAGTTGCTGGTGCCCTATTCAAAGCCCTGTGACAAGGGAGGGACTCAAACCTACATTTCCCAAGCCTCAAACCACCGCTCGGGTAACTAGATGAGCTTTCTTTGCAGCTTCTTTTCACAACATCACCATGACAACAGTGGCTGCTCTCTTTTTGGCTGCTGCTCAGTGTGCATATTGATGGTGATCAACAATGAGCTACTACCACGATGAGTAAATAGATTAGACCCATGTGTTAGTCTATGGTCAACACAGACAATGAGCAGATCTGGAGCCTTCAGATCGCTGTTGTTATTCCTTCTCCCGAGTCCTGCAGTGTCCTTTCGACTGACACATAAGCTACTATTTGATGATAGTATTATTTACATTTTTAATTACATTGTGTGTAGTGGGTATTTACTCTGAGCACAAGTGGCAAGCTGTTTGGGAGCTAGTGTTTCTGCAGTGCTGCTAATTAATTGATGATAAATAAGTAAATAAAGAGCCCAGCTAAAGCAAAAGGAAAGACTATAGCCTGCTGCTTGCCTTTCCAGAAAACTCTATCCTCCCTATTTTTTTTTTTCTTTCCTTTTCTTCTTTTTCCCCTGCTATCATTCATCTTTTAATTGAAACAAGTTTGCCATTTGGCTGCCAAACCTTCCCCTGTTAACAATGCATGGCACTGAAGACCAGTCTAAATACTTTTTCTCTCCTTTCTTTGTTTTCTGCACTGGGACGATGGGTCCTTAGGCTAGTCTGAAATTCCTTACACACATCCCCTGACAAGTCAGGTCTGGGAAATCTTCCATAAGAAATTTAACTCAAGAACAACTAAGGGCAACTGTGGCAAACACAGGAGAGGAGTTGGGATGAAAACAGAGCAAGAAGAACTCCCCTGCCTCATTTTTACTAGCATGAAAGAATATTTCACCCTTTGCTTCATGAGCAATCCTGATTTACACTGCACATGATAGGAAAAAAGTTTGTAATGAAGTGGAACCACAAGAGCTAAGCTTCCAAATGCTACACCTACAGCTGAGGAAGGTTTCCCAACAATGTATCACTGAGCAAGTTCTGGTTACTTTCATTATGTGACTAAAGCTTTCTTCAGCCTATCAGCATGCACCTAAAGACATCTTCCTTCACTTAGCTCTTCTGCAGTTAGAAATCTGATCGAGATGAGACAAGCTATGTATTGCATGTTTAAATATGACTTGGACCAGTGAATGTTTTAAGAGCAGTGGATAGCTGGTTCATGTTCATTAACAGATGGAGTAGCCTACTAAAAGAAAGGCCAAATTTGGGAGCTGAATTATGCAACAAATCTGAGCTTTCTAGAACTGTTGATGGTTTTTTAACTGCTTTGCCTCGATGGGAAGTATTATACAAAGAGCAGGCCCAGGCAATAAAGAACATCCCAATGAGTGCTAGCAGAAGTAATATAGCCTCTAAGTCTTAGACAAGTAAAAGGACTATGGAAAAAGGAGGCAATTTTAGAAAAATACCTAAAAAAGCTCCTGTATACTTATATAGGCTAGGTTCTGTGAAGGAGCAAGAATAAGATGTGAGAAGATTACAGAACTCCATCCTCAGGTTTTCACCTGCAAGACACATTTGGTGTGACTTGACAAGAAGGTAACTGCAACTTCTTTCTGCTGTCTCCATGATAGCTACATCCAGTGTTCTGCTGAGCACAAAAGCCAAAGCACATGAGCCTGATCTTCATTATGTTCCTTTTCATTCATAAAGGTCAGGGAATCACAATGGGCATCACAATGCTGAGCAGTGCATTGACCAATTTTCATGCAGCTACCAGCAAGCTGAAGTTCTAATTGCCTACTAATAGAGGCCACAGAAGCCATCATACTCAGCAAAAACTTGCCTAATTCTGCCAGAAAAAAAAAAAATGACTGAGATAATAGTTTCTTGATTTCCTACCCATTCATGGGGCTTGCAAGCATTCCTGCTCTGAAGTTGCATATCCCAGAACATTTCTGAGTTAGTCACCCAGACCTTTTCTTTTCAAAATTAGGTGAAATAAAATAATCAATTGTTTGTGTTTAATAACCTTCAAAATATAATGTCTTTATTTGAAAAGTGGAAAACCTGACCAAATCTCTTCTCTCTTTGGAACTCTTTTAACCCCTATTCAGCACCCTGTTGATAAGTGTCCTGAGTTGTGAAGTGCAGGAGGAAGTTTCCATAATCCTTCTGGTCAAAGCTACTTCACTCTGCATGAATTTCCAGCAATTCAGTTAAAGGAAAAGCACAGTTAAACACAGATCTATAGTTTAATGACTGAAGACACTCAAGTTCCCACTGCATTGAATACTTAATAGCAAGTATTGAAATATTTAGTGGCCTCCAGGCTAGAACCCCAACTGCCCCTCCTCTTATGCCAGGTGAGTGTCTTAACTAGGTTATGGAACAGTGCAGTGCCATATCAAGGTCTCTTTATAGCTAAGATCCACACAGCAACACACACCTTGGAGCAATAAGGAGAGAGAAAGCTCAAGGAATAGCTCATATGTGCACAGTAACTGCAGCTTCCCTACTGCTCTTCAAAGCCAGGAGGTCTGAGATAATCTATGCCCCTAGAACACTTCAACCAATTTATCCTGCACTTTGCTTGCAATCAATCATATTCAATTAACTGCACCACAGCTCCCAGGACTGTGTTGTGAGCTGTGGAGTGTGGTTCTCTGCATCTTGGAAGAGATGTGTACTCCCTCTAATCTCCTGGGTAGGATGTCTACCTGTTAGATGGGAGGTGTGGAGTGGGGAAAGAAATCAAAGAGTCACAAAATCACATAATATTTTGGGCTTGAAGGGACCTTTAAAGGTCATTTAGTCCAACCTACTTGCAATGAACAGGGACATCTTTAACTAGATCATGTTGCTCTGAGCCCCAATCTTGAATGTTTCCAGGGATGGGACATCTACCACCTTTCTGGGAAACTTGTTAGTTTTTCACCACTCAGTGTAAAAAAATTTCCTCCTTATATCTAGTCTAAATCTCCCCTTCTCTAGTTTAAAACCATTACTTATTGTCCTGTTGCAACAAGTCCTGATAAAAATGAGTGTAGGTCTTTGGCAATGGGGTACACTCTAGCTGGGAAGTCCTTATACAAAAAGGCACTGCAGTACCTTCTCTTAATTCAACACATACACTTGGTGCTCATGCTTTGAAAGCACCAACCAGATGGATCTCTGTAGGCAAAATAAGTAGAAAAACACAACATCTATATTTCCCTTTCTGGCTTAGGACTGACATGCAAGAGAAGCTCCAAAGTCTTTACAAGAGTGAGGTACTTCTGAGCACCTGCAGCTTCTGGAGAACATTTTTACTAGGTAGCAGCAGCATCAGGCAACTAACTGCTGGAGTCCCTTATGAGTCCTTTGACAGAGCTTTGCCAAAATATCTGCTGAGGACCAATTCTTCCAGAAGCATTCACTGTAGAAGCAGCCCCTTGCTGTCAAGAAGTAGCTGCCCTATCTATGCAGGAGCAATAATTGATTCAAGAGGATCTGAGAGGGCCACTGAGATTTCAAGTCTCGCAAGGTATAAAAGAAATGAAATTGCTGGATTTTTATGTTCCTGTCTGGGGCTTAGCTTTGAGATTTAGGTTATGAAATCAGAGTCTGAGTTTTCATTTAAAGGAAAACAACAACAAAAACAACAAGAAAAAAAACCCTACCCACCCACACATTTTAAAAAAAGGCAAAACAAAGAGATGGAGTGACACTCCAATCACTGGAATGTTACCAAATGAAACCGTGTGATCCTATGCAGGGAATATTTGCTGCTGTTTGCTCCTTAGTTAATTAATTATTGCTGGCAAGTTGCACAGGGTGTGGGCCTGGTTTTGGCTGCTGCACTCTATGTTTGATGCTGAGGCCAGGGGAACTCCAGAGGGTATTGTAAAAATTCCTTGCCTTGGGAGTGAAACAGAGAAAAAACCTCTGTATGCTCACTGTGGTGGTGCTTGTTTCAAATCCTGTCCCCCATGGTGATTTTATGATGGTCCTTGATACTCTAAACCTCCAAAGGTGGAGGCTGCAAGTTTTGTCCATCTTAAAGATGTTAGGGTAAAAAATATGATGGTATATCAGGCATATCCTCACTGAGTTCAGGGGAAAAGGAGAAACCTAGAACAGGAGTTAGGATACTCATATGGGTGATAGCACATCTGGGCTTCATTCCCTGATTTGTTGTCAAATGTCTTTATGACCTCAGCCAAATCACTTAAGGATAGGCTATTAAAGGGATTTAGGTACCTAAATCTACCATGACATTTTCAAAGTTGAAGCTCAGGCACTGCCTTGTCTTTCTCCTCCCTGCTGGTGCATAAAGCTCCCAGGGATGGTTAAACAGACCTTCCCGCTGGAGGGTGCAAAGCTTGCCAGAAGCTTTCCCCCACCATGTCTCCCCTAGTTGCTTTTTCTTGCCTTCATGTAAGTCACCCTGATATGGGGCTGTAAGAAAAACTGGATGAAGCAACCAATTCTACTGAAAAATAAGGAGTTAAAATGTCACCACAGATGATATAAACCAAAAACAAACACAAAAAAACCCAACCAACAGACTTATTTCAGTCTGAATGGACAAAATGTTGCTGTTCACCATGGAACACCACTATCATGTGATAGAAAAGATTGAGGCTGAGTAGGGGCAAGAACTGTGGACAGGAAAGGTAGGACCAGCTTGTGTCAGCAGAACCACTAAAAGAAATAGCTTGGTTTACTTGGGTTTTTACAGGGTCATTTTTGTTAAAAAGCTTGAGAGTTCTTGCAATGATGCTGCTAACAAAGTGATTGTAAATACAACTCAAATCTTGTATGCTCCAAAAATGCACATTTGCATGTAATTTACCTTATATTCAATATATGAAAAAATGGAGTAAAGAAGTATCCCACAAACACAAACTAGTAATTCATTATATTTAGTAGTTGAATAATTCACAATAAAGTTACAGCAATACTAAGGGAGTCTGAAAACATTTTCTGTCTCTCTGGATGAAAACTAGAGCTGATCAAAACCTTGGAGTTGTTTTATTTCCTATTCATCCAGCCTTTCAATATATCTGACTGGGTTAAAATCACACTTTTTCTGACTTTAACATGAAACCATGGTTAAATATTCTCAGGTTAGCTGGTTTTAAACCACAATGCCTGCCCATATAGGCACAGTTCCATTAATTAAACATATGAATTTAATGTAGTTAATTTATGCAAGTTTGGGCTCAGACTCACAACTGGTTATCATAGAATAATAAGTTATGATGCTTTACTTGACCTGTGATTTAATTATCCCTGTGATTTTGAGTTGCAGTAAGTGAGAGATATAACAAGGAAACGAAGTCTGGTTTGGCACAGGAAAGGGAATTCTGCTAATTCAGCTTTACATTTCAGTAAGAATAAATATGATGCAAATATGAAATGAGTGTTAAATATTTTGGCTGGTTTAAAAAATCACAAACAAGGTGCTAGAGATTTCTTGCCTTCTTGGGAGAAGAACTGAACATAAGTTTTGGGGATTTGTTTCCTTTTTGATATTTTTTTCCTTCCTGAAATTTATTTAAATTGAAAAAAATAAAAACTAGAAGTCCTTCTGGGAAATTGAAAAAAATCTAGTAAAAACAAAAAGATGTTTTAATATCCATTTAACAAAAACTTTCAGTAAATGTTTTCTCAAAATGGCTATTGAAATTTTTCTTTTACTGACTGAAACCAGATGCCTGCTAAGTCAATAACTGAAGACTTCATGTTTTGTTGAAAGAAAATAACCTGAAAAAGTGAGTATAGGGGGGAAAAAAAGAGTCTGGGGGGAAATTTGGAGACAGCAAATAGCTGTTCAGTTTTTTCTCTGCAAAGCAGAAACAAAACCTTAGCACTTCAGAGTTGTTATGATTTTTTCACCTTGCCAAGTTTTACTCTCTCTGATGATTACTAGGTTCCTCATTGACTGAGGTAGGTGAAGTCACCTCACATATTCCTCCCTGGTACCAGGAAAGGGATCATAAGCTTGAAGACTGCATCTAACCTTTTATTTTACTTTTTTTTCAGAGTGTATAATATTCATAAGCAGATTGCAGCTGAGCTGGCTACCTGTCTGAAATATTGAATATACAATACCTGACCAGAAAGCAGAGAATATGACCCAAAAAGAGATTTTATTTCTCAACTTCAGTCAGCTGACATCAGTCAGGTTTATAAAAGTCACTTGAAAACAGGCAGCAGCTGCTGACTCAGAGGTTCCTCTCCACTTTGACAGCATGAAGTCAGTTGCAGTTGGGCACAAGATGTGCTTCTGGTCCACTCTCGGACAAGGACATCTCCTGCAGTAATCCAAAGGCTTTGAAGCCTCATCTGGAGAGCAGAATCCCCAAAGGAAAGGTCACAATTTAAGAGAAGCAGCAGCATTCTGATAAACAGGATAAGGGAATTTTAGAAACTTCAAGCCTTTTTTTTTCTGTTTTAATTCCTTCCTTTCCGGCCCACACAGGTATTGCTGGAGGCACCAGCCCTAGAAAAATTAGGCTACTGTAAGATTTATTGGCTGAGTGCAGAGTTTACATTACATTTTCTCTCATCACTTTCTCCTGGTGTAATTGCCTATGCATGCACAGTCCTGGCTGCAAACAGTGTGGTCTGATCCTTGGGTGGCTCATTTTGGGATTGATCCAGTTAAAGGTTGATATCACCCATGAACAGCTGAGTCCTTTAGGAGGACTCACCAGCTTGGGAATTTGCAGGAAGATAACATGGTACTTTGGAAGAGCAGATCCTCATTGCAGGGCTTTTGCAAACACAGGTTCCCAGTTATTTCTTTCATAAACTGCTGTTTTCCTTCAAGTCTGATTATTTTTACTGTAATTTTCTTTCATCAGCAGCCACTGTAATTGATATAAAATACCTGTAGACATAGTCCTTGGTGTGAAATTTGTGGTTAAATCCTTGTTTGTGGTTAAATCCTTCTAGAAGTTTTTTTCCTTTTTTTTTTTTTTTCTTCTTTTTATTCATTTTTTTCTTCTTTAAATTTCCAGTGGACCTAGAAACTCTGGCACAGGCTTTGCAAAACTCTTTCTTTCTGCTTGTCATAACAATCCCAGAAAACACACAATTTCAGCTGGAGACACTGGAGTCACATTTGCAGAAGTGTCCCTCATTGTGAAAGACAATCCCTCTATTCTCCACACAGCACCCCAAAGAGGCAAAGCCATGCCAGCAGGTACAAACCACAATACTCACAGGACATCTGTCAGTCTTTCTACTCAGGATTATAACTGGGCAGAGATAAAGATCAGACACTGAACAATAATATATCCCAAGCTCTTATACAGAGGAATTTACAGTGAAAATATTTTATCAACTCTAAGAACTCATTATTCTAAGGCTATTGTCACTGGCTGGAAAAGTCCTACAATGTATTTATAACATGCTAAACACATATCCTATTTTGTGCTATGATTTAATCCTCAGATTTCTCCTTATCTAGTAGAACACCTAAATGCAAATGCCAGAGTAAAAAAAAAAAAATGTTAATTGAGTCTTTGCTGGTAAAACCAGACCCAGACTTCAGATTTTGACCTGTGGTGAACAGTCTTAATATTTAAGCTCATTTAGCTCCTTTCCAATACTGAAGTGTGATGCACAGAAAGGTGAAACCCAAATAATTTCCCTCTGTAAAAATTACAGTCCTGTAAAGCAACAATAACTGTTCCTGAAACAACACAGCAAAAGGCAGGCCAGGCTGCTTCAAAGACCAACTGTATTATTCTTATTGGTTCCTTGCAAATATTTCATGACACATGAACCTCTGGAACAGTAGAAAGACATCCAGCTTTGAAATAATAACAGGGGAAGAAGGTAAACTGAGCCATATTTATTCAAGCCTTCCAGGTGCCCTCTGCAATTGGTGACCTAGTCAAGTATGAGAAACAATACAATCCCAAGGGCCTACTGCCAAAAAGATCCACAGCCACTAAATGCATTAAGACATTAATGTCTACTTTGGGATCAGTTCTCAACTTAACAGGTTAACCTCTGGGCCACGAGGGAATAAGCAGCAAACAAGATTTAGCCATAGCTTGTACTCAGTGGGTAATTGATAGCTGCAGCCCACCCATCTGATACATTTTTTGGATGGAGATAATTTTCCTCTCATAAGGGAACTATCCATAGAAATAATTTAAGTTGACATCTCAACACTAAATCAAAATGCTGTGGTCTGACATAGGTACTGCTAGAGGAGCTGAGTCTTTCCAGCTGAAGGATAGTTTTGGGGGATGGGGAGGGAGAGACAAACCTTGATTTTTGCTATGTTGGTCATTTTTGGAGAAGTTTCCATTTCAATGGCAAATAACTCCAATCTTGTTTGAAAAAAAACACAATTGCATCCTTATTCCTTTCACAAAATGAGGCTTTTTATTGCATTTTTTGTGTCAGTGTTTCTTTCTAGGTCTTTTTGTGGGATTTTTTGTGGTTTGTGTTTTGGGTTTGTTTTGTTTTGTTTTTTTAAATAAACAAACCCCAAACCATTTACTCTGCTGAAGTGTAGGGAATTCTTAATTGATTTTTAGTACATTAACTTAGGCAAAATTTGCCTGTAGGAGAGATAACACAGATATGAACATTATTTTTCCCCTTGGGTTCCTATCCTGTTTGATCACCTATGCAAGCAGTCATGCTGCTATCAAAGCAGGTGGAGAAATTAATCCATCAAATAAATGGGATATTGTTTGGAGGAAACTTTAGGGAATAGTTTAGGGACAACAACTAACTGTCTTTTGTTGTTGTTTTCTGAAAAAAAACAACAAAACCAAACCAAACCAAAAACACAAAAAACCACCCCCAAAACTAAAAACTAAAAACCAAACAAAACCTAAAATGCATGTTCTGTGAACATGCTTTATACCTGTTCTGTGTAGGTAAAACAATATTGGTTGGAAGCTGGAGGATCTTGACCACTGGAAAAGATCTGAAGAACCAGTTTTCAAATCAACTGGGTATTTGCAGTGTTTTGATTTAGGATAGTTTAGTTTTATTGTGCCAGGTCTGTTGGCTATTAGACTTTTCCCTCAGGTATAAATAAATTTTATACAATGAAGATTTTTTCTTATTGCTGAAAGCTTTAGTTTCTGTGTTGTTTCCCTTCACACAATATCCACACTATGTTTTACAGCAAAATACTGTGATCCTTTTTGCACCTTTTTCTTAACGTAAGAGAGATTTTACTGACCTCTTTGTAGGTAATACTGATTTATTCCAACATTTCATCTAGGTAGAGATCAATAGTTTAAGAAGTACTGGGACAAGGCTGCAGTGTGAGATCATAGAATCTCAGGTTGGAAGGGGCCTCAAGGATCACCTGGTCTAACCTTTCTTGGGAAAACTATGGTCTAGATTAGGTGGCCCAGCACCCATCCAGCTGAGTCTTCAAAGTGCCCATCACTTCCCTGGGGAGATCATTCCAATGTCTGACTGTTCTCATAAAGAAGAACTTTCTACCTATTTTTAGTTGTAATGTCCATAGGACTAAATTTTATCCAATGCCTCTTATTTTTTCCATGTGACTCTTGGTTCAAAATTACAGAATGCCAACTAGATCTTGACAGCTCTATGGTGAGATTGAAACTTATCTGGGTAAAAAAGCAGCCTTAGTCTCATATTTAGTTTCATCAAAATAAGGGGCAGATCTTCACCTGACTCCAGTTTCTTTTTTTCACATCCTGTTGAAGTTCAGTGATTGATATCATCTGGCACTCTGTAGAGGGTGTTACATATGCCATTTACCTTTGCATGAGGCAATAAAGAGGACACAGCAAGGATGAGAATCTGCCCCTCTCAAAACACACACTGCACTGTGGTCACTGTTGGGATGTAGTGGTTTGTAGTCTCCACTAAGGCCAATGTATTTGAAAGGAAATTCTGCTTTGTGTTGACACTTGAAACTTTTTTTTTTTAACAGCCCAGACTTCAAAATGCTTCTTTGAAACAACTGAAGAGTGAACTTTAATTCATGTTTTTTAAACAAAGGTTATATGAGACTTACAGAAGTCTCACAAAAGAAAAAATATCAGCAAGAATTGCACATTACATTTAGAGTGCTACTGACTTTCAAATTTCTCTACAGGTATTATTTCCCATGAATAGGAACAAAGAGCAAAAACAGTTAAAAAAGCATATTCAAATGTGTGCATAAAAAGGCATGGTAAATGAATACTGTTTAGTTTGCTGACATAATTACTGGAATGTAATTTTTATGAGTCGTAGAAATCTTGGCATTTTCAGTGAACCAGATAATTAGACTCTGAATAGAACAGGGTCAGAATAATTAATACATCAAAACTAGATGAACTTTTTCTAATTATTTTTATTTAATCTCTATTATAATTATTGTTATACTCTGCTGAGCATGATTGCCTCATGTTCATAGATTTGAATGCTGTCTTATAGTTGCATCCTGGGACTTTGTGGAATATTAACAAACCGTGGCCTGGAGAAATTAGAATGGTGTCGTTTCATGATGGAATGCTAAATTGGAATTTTCCTATTTTTCTATGTAGTTGCACAATTTTTTTGCTTTTTTTTAAAAAATGAAAAGATAATTTTAAAAACAAAGTCTTTTAGTTTATTTATTTTTACATTAAAGGGGAAATTCTCCTGGAGTTAAAAGCAAACTGTTAATATGTACCTCCCTCCCCCTCTCTTCTGACTGCTGCAACTTTTTTCAGATCTCATCATTTTTTCTTTTAATTAGATTTTTTTTTTCCTCTGATTGTACAGTTTCTCTTCAAGCTTTTGAAACATCAAAGTTAAGGCCAGACTTCAGTGACTGAATTCAAAAAATCACACAGAAGCATGGAGAATAAGGAGCTCTTCTGTAGTCGATGTCGATGTCATTGAAGACGTGAGAGATTTTAGTCTGCATCATATTTTTTTTCTCTCTTTAAGAAGTCTAAACATATAAACCCACAGTCACTGCCACCAGTGGGACTGATTCAACAAACCCTCTGACATCAGGTTGGGGTTGCTTTGATGGCTTGAAAGTAGGTCTACACTGTATTATGTAGCATACCATATCTAAGCAACAGAACACATGTAGCTGGAACACAGGTAATGATAAAGTCTTGCCTTTTGCTTTAGATGGCTATAGTTTATGAACTTGATGTAAAAGGCTGCATGTTCAGATTTGGGTAATGCTAGTTGCCTATCAGTTGTTTTTCTATAATACCTAATTGATAGGTTAATGGTTGGACTTGATCTTAAAGGTCTCTTGCAAGCTTAATGATTTTGTGATGGGTCCCCATTGGTGCATTGAGACTTAAACAGAGTCACTGCAGACCTGCAGTGGTATAACTGTAGAGAAAAACAAGAGATGCATTCACTTTGTATTCACTTTTCAACTTAGAAATTCTCACTGCAGTTAGGAGAAAAAAACCAAAGTATCAGCTTTTACTTGCTAGTATCTTTTATCAATGCAGGCAGAGGGTGTTACCAAGAGGGAATGTTCTCTAAAATGCTTGCTGCTTTTTTTTTTTTCACTTCAGAAGGTCATTCTATAATTGCTGTGTTTAACTCAGCATCAGATTGGATCTGCTCATCAACTCTTAATGAAATCTCTACCTCTTCTATCCCACACTTGTTCTCCATGGGAATAAAGACAATATATTTCCTCAGCTTTCTCTAACTCAGTTTTTTTTTCAAAGCAAAGCAACCTACTTCTTACCCCTCACCCACTCCTTGTCTCTAAACATGTATCCATGTCAAACTACTTTGCAAATAGTATGAATGAGCAGAGATACCTAAAAAGATAAGTGACCATCTTCTCTTTAAGGAATGCCCAAGATGGCAACACTTTCTGTACCACGAAGACCTGAGTAATCTCTGTAGGATTTCATTAACAGATAGTCAGCACTCTGGGAAAGAAACCTGGCCTCATTTCCAGTGCAATTCTTATTCATTTAATGACCTCACTGGTAGATCTCCAACTTACACCATGCAGCTTCCAGAAGAAAGAATGTGGATAGATGGAACTGGAAAAGGGATAACGAGCAGACAACAAACCCAGGCTGAGTTTCATGTTATTTACACAGCAGTTGAAATTCTGTATCCTTCTCTAGCAGAGAGTACTGGAAGAATACAATATGGTTTGTCACCATAACCTTGTAGGTTAATTAAGCAGAGGATGTTGGCCTGTTAACAAAGTATATATAGTGTGTTCTGTGATGGGTACCACACTAGAGTAGACTGTCTAGACTTGAGGAGTCATCTGCTAAAATACTCCTCCTTAAATCACTTCAGGGGAGTCATTGTAGTCTACTTCACATGTTCCCTTGCAAATGAAAGAAAGGATTTCCCCATCTTTCAGGCTACTATGTAACAATGGCAATGCTGAAGGCCCAGAGTTCATGTGTGAAAGATAGAATGATCTGTTAAAAATGGCACAAACCATGCAGGTGATGATGAAGATTTATGAGCACAACAGTGAGCAGACATCATTCCAAATTATCATAGATGAGTATCTGACCATATTATTTTTCTCGTCTCCTAGGAAAACTGTATTATACTTTCAAACCTTCAATAGATCCAATCCTGAAAATTGTCATCTAGTTGACTGAATCTGCTGAAGCCAAATAGTTTATCACAAGTACATCTTCCTCTGATGCTGGAAGTTAAGAAAAAGCTGCCTACAAACTCTGTGGGACAGTCCTTTCTCCAACCAGAAAGAATTTTTCAGTCTTTTTCTCACATTGTTGCAAGCAACCTTTCCCTCAAATAAAGCTGCATTTTCAGCTTTTTTAGGTGAACTATAAAAAGGTACATTTAAACTTGCACAATTCTGCACAGCAATCCATTTCCTTACTGCCTGCTCCCATGATTCGAGTTCTGCCCTGGGTCAGCTAATATATGGTTGGTATCAGTGGAAGGTCAAGCATCCTGGGTGTGGGAGGAGGGAAGAGTCAGTGTGTGGAGGGGAGTGGGAGGACAGAGGAAGGTTGCATTCAACTACTGACAGAACTGAGGGAAAACATTTAAGAACACAAGATTAACAAGAAAAAGATAAAAAACCCTCAAAACTTCCCACAGCTTAGAAATAATAGAGGACAAGTATATAGCCAAGCGGAACTTTTGTCTATTTCTCATCTATATTTTTCATTCATTCTTCCCATCACCAATCTTTTCCTCTTATTTTCTTACATCTTCTTTTCCATTCCTCTTGAGTTCTCAGCTCACCCTGATTCCACACTCTTTCCCTTTTCCATATGCCTCAGCTCTTGGTTTTGTGGAGCAGATAAATAAACACTAAGTTATGTAAGTGTTAAAAGTTCCTAAAAGCCTAACAGACACTAAAGATACACAGCTGAAACAGTGACCTGCTGCTCTCTTTACAATAAAAGTGTGAACTGCAGATAACAGTATGATGTCTGAATACCCAATTGTGAAGACATGCTAAGGGACCTGGGCTTGCTCAGCCTGGAGAAAGGATGGGATCTAGTAAGACCCCTTCAATGTCTAAGAGGACATTACTGAGAAGATGGGGTCAGGATCTTCATGGGAAAGTATGGAAGATGGATGAGAGACAATGGTCATAAATGAAAACAGGATAGAAATTTATAAGGAAGCTGCACAAGGGGAATATTTGTCACTATGTGGATAATTAAACATTGAAACAGAGACAGAGGGAGGGCTTGAAATCTCTGTCTTTGGAGCTTTCCAAGACCAAGCTGGTCAAATCTCAAAACAAATTGTTCTGACCCCTCTCTCAGGAGAAGACTGGACTAGGGTTTTTCTGATGGCCATTGCCACCTGAATGACTCTAAAACCCTAAAAATAAAAGGCAGTTGTGGAGCTCTGCCATGAAGATTCTGATTCATTATTGTCTTAGCCTGGACCTATAAAAAATAAAAACTTCATTATGTAGGCAAAAAAAGGGAGACAATCTTCAATACAATGAGACAAAGTAATTTTTAATACAACATAATATCAGTGGTATCTAACCATTGCACTTTTTATGAGACATTCCAGCTGCTGTACTCTTCCTCTAGTGAAGCCAAAAAGCAACAGAAAATGATGAAATTCACTTCACTTAACCTTGGACATTGGTATTAGAGGCAGTAAGTGGAGCTAAATGTTTATAAATACACTTTGTCTCTGTCAGCATAGGTTAATAAAATAGGTCAAGTGAATGACATCAGAGGTATGTCTACCTCTCTGCATTGCCAATAGTGCCAATAATTGGACTAGATGTCCTCTGAAGGTTCCTTCCAACTCTAGCCATTCTATGACTATGATTCTCTGATTCTAATACAATGAGGGTGACTATCTGGCACATTTAACACCAAGAGAGCAGCCCTACAGAAAGGGATCTGAGGGGAGACCTCATCGTGGTCTACATCTTCTTCATAAGGGGAAGCAGAAGGGCAGGAGATGATCTCTTCCCTCTGGTGACCAGTGGTAGGACTCAAGGGACCAGCATGAAGCTGCACCAGGGGACATTTAGGTTAGAGATCAAGAAAAGGTTCTTCACTCAAGAGGGTAGTGGATCACAGAAACAGGCTCCCCAAGGCAGTAGTCATTGTCCCAAGCCTGATAGAATTCAAGAAGCATCTGGACAAGGCCCTCAGGCACCTGGTGAAATTTTTGGGATTGTCCTATGAAGAGATGGGAGTTGGATTCAATGATTCTTGTGGGCCCCTTCCAGCTCAGGAGATTGTTTGATTCTATGAGAAATGATGTTTTCTTCCCTATTTTTGGAAACATAAAATACAATTATTACAACTTTTGATTTGCAAAAATTGTTAACAGATTTGCTGAAAATCACAGCTGAAATTCTCCCTAACTAGCAACAGAAGAGCTAACACACCACCACCACAACAAAATTAGCATGTGCTATCTCCATATTTGTTCTGTTCTCCTTAAAGGATTGCTACTTTGAGTGACCACTAACACCAAATTTTGTGGATTAGAAATAAAAAGATCTGAGCACCTTTTGTGATTAGACACAACTGAGACACCAGTAGGAAACCAGCAATGCAAACCTTAGCTGTAAACACTGGATGCTGTGGTTTGCAACAGTAGATGTCAGTTGTGGTCCCAGTAGCACTTGAGCATCCCTGTCTCTATGCACTTGGTGGCTGCAGATCCACTGCTTACCAGCTGCATGAAGCTAAAAAACTGATAAATTGCAGGTCTGTCAATCACAGAGTTTGCATTGTTTTCCCATTTGATGCAAAAACTAAGAACATAAGTTTGCAACATGTTACCTGTCACTGCATAAATCAGGAGAAAAAATAATAAGCCTTTGGAAATCTTCATGTCTCCTGAATAGGACCATGTGGAAAATTGATGTATAATTGGTGAGTCCACTCTTCTGAACAGCAAGAGGAGACTAAGAAAAAGAAAGATGTTGGTAGTTTATTTTCTAGGTAGGCTATAGACCAAGCTCTTGAGTTTAGCTAGTCCTTTTTTGTTGCTTACAGGAGGTAAATAGAAGAGGACATAGGCAAATCCATGTTATGGGGAAGGCTGCTGCTGACATAAACCACCACAGTCAGATCCTTCATAGCAATGTGGCAGGTGAGTCACCTGAGGAGCTGACAGTGACATGCCAGCTCTCCTCTCTTGGACTTTCACACTCTTAGAGCAGCCCAAAGGCTGTTCTACCTCACACACAGGATGAAAGTCACCAAGGCTCAGCAACCTACAATCCATACTGTGAGGGTCTTTGCCTACACTGTTCAAGAGGATGAACATGGGAGAAATCTGGGCAGTACTTATCCATTCTTTAGAAGATATTAAGTCTAATCTTGCTCTGGCAGGCAGCAATGGAAAAGTTCTCAATAGCTTTGCTGGAAGGAAACCAGGTCCTCAGTGCTGCAGTTCTTTTTACAGATGATCACCGTGACTGGAGAAGAGTTAAAAGTGTTAGTGACAAATGTAACCATTGCCATCCAGTGGTACCATGGGCTACTACATATGTATGCAAAAACCCTCCTTGCAACATCTCCCAGAAAACACATCTCACCCTGCTCCAAGTCTTCCACAGCACATAAGCTTCATCTCAAGGGTTTAAAGGAGCTGAAATATTGCTCAGGGCTTGAACTGGGCATCTGCATAGGGCTGGATAGAAGATTTTGAGCTTTTTATTTCTATGGAAAAACTTAGATATGGCAATCAAACTTGTTCCTTGTACTCTCTTCTGCTGTAGAAATGAAATGTATCTTTTATGCCTCAATTGCAATTGTATGCAGGAAATCCTACTTCTATCTTTAGGCTATTAGAAAAATAAGAACATGTAGTGAGTGCATATAATTGATCTGAACTTTTCTTTCAAGTGAACAGAAAGCTTGATAATTCCAATAATGAGTTCAAACAATCCCAATTTAATCATTTCCATACAAAGCTTTCTCCCTTTCCCGCCTCCCTTTCCACAGACAAAAGTGAAGTGATTAATATTTTTTAGTGCTTTTATGGATAATCCAAGTCCTTGCCCATTATTAAACAAATCTCCACTTAGGACAAGGAACATAAATAGAAAGAGGGAAAAAAAAAAAATCTTTCCTGTTTTAAGGGTAGGAAGTATTCAGTATGAAGCAAGGGGCTGGCATCATACTACATGACAACTAGAAGTTATGACTCAATGAGGAGGATGCTGGAAACATCCAGACACCAGAGATGTGTGATGTGTTTTACATAATGTAAGTGATCCCAGTCAAATTGTGAGCTGGAGATTGCTTCATGGAGAAAAAATTTAGTTATTAGCAGCTCTATTTCTCTCTTGATTACCACTTGTATGAGTATAAACCATCTATAAACCTGACTGACCACCATATTTTGTGCCATTTTCCTATCATGATTACACCAATACATCCTAAACAAAGCTGACAGCAGTGCAGAGTCATAAAACAAGTGACACAAGATAGTGAATAAGGTTAATGCAACTCAATCAAGGATGAATTTGACCCTCTGGGCTATTTCATATTTATAAGATTTACAGTTGGCATCAGATTCACTGGTGCACTATGCTTGCTTTGTAACAAGGAGGCAGAGCAGCTGTAAAACATCCAGATCGGTTCAGATGGAATTGTTTTGCTCATGAATTTGACCCTGGACACCATATGGACTGGGAAGCTCATTTGATTTTAGCAGCACTGCTGTCATAATGTTTTTTGGTTTTTTTTTGTCAAATGATGCATCTTCAGATGTTTAGGAGCAGTATTTACCTCCTAATCATGCACTTTGAGTGGCTGAGGATTTTCTGCATAGTGTTTTATAGAAGGAAAGTCTTCTAATGTAAATTGTAATCAGATTTTAGGTCCAATTTCAGATAGGGGTATCTAAGATTTTAGGTCTCATTTCTGATAGAGGTATCCAGCTCTGCAGTTGTCTGAGATCTCCACAAGAAAACCCCAACAAAATAAGAAAAAGACAAAAAAAACCAAAAGAGAACAACTACAAAACCCCCAAACAAGTACAAAAGAAAAACATAAACACCTGCAGAGGAAAGCTGAAACTTGTTAAAATCTGAACAATCTTTTTAAGGTGCCTCTATGTATCTAGGGTCTCTTAGGGAATTTGGTTAGGCATCTGCTAATTCAGGCACTTAAGCTAATTACCTAGTTAAGTGTGATTCCAGGTGTGAGGGTATGAGCTTATCATGATATGGAGAGAGCCCTGCATCAACTCTGAGGGTTGAGAGCATATCCTGCCTGGCAATATATCCCATGCCAGTTAGACAAGAACTTTATAGTCTGGATATAAGAACCTGGGTGAGTATGTAGTTGGAAAAATATTGGAAGTTTTATAAATGCTTATCTTTGTGAGAAATTATGGCAATTTTAATGTTTTGTAAATATTTTAGTTCTCCAATGTGCCTGTTCTGAGAAGTTTTTGTTTTGATACTTATCCAATCCTCTCAGTAGAGCACTCAAAGTGGGGTATATTTGCTTTGGTTTGTCCTTGAGAAAAAAAATAAATGTTTAAAAATTTCTTATTAATTATATGTCCCACCCCCCATAAAAAAGTTATCAAATGCTACTGAAGGAATAAGAAAAATTATTCTGAGGAACAGGAGAAAATCTGAGAACCTTGGAGTCCAGTACTACCTTAGCCAGGTTTGCTGTGGTCCATAAGAGAAAACCTAACAGAAGCTTTTTTGTGCAAGACACAGAGTTTCCTTGGAAAAAACATGAGAGACTATGGAGTGTTCAACAGATTGTCCCAAATATAGCTCTGTTTTCTTTTCTGACCAGGTACATCTTCCTTTGATTTCCCTAATAAAAAATGTTATATACCCACCTGGCCCTACCAAAACAAAGTGTTCTATGGCAATCATTTACCTCCCTCTGGGCTAAAGGTGAGATTGAGAATGGATTACATGCAACATGTTAATTACACAGACATTGCACAATTGGAAATGAAAGAAATGTAAGAAACTACACTGGATATGAGAAAGAAACTCAATGTGTATAATAGATGGAGTGATAGAAAGGGAGATTTGGCTGATAAACAGCAGGCTTTAAAAATACCAGGTCAATACCAGCTGCAACATGGTGAACCAAGTATTTCTAATAACCTCTGGGATAGTTTCTCCTTATGACTAATAATGTTACCAAAATTCCCTAGAGGAATTTAAGCAGGACTATGTGCACCTAGGAGGATGTAAATACAATACATATTCTGCCACATCTGCTAGCTTTGCCCCAGTTTAACTAGCCAGTCCTTTTTATATTGGATTAATGTAATGAAATCAATGTCAAATTTGTATCAGGGATGAGAGGAACAAACACATCATTTTGCAAGGTATTTTGTAACTGTTTCAGTAGGTTATGCACATCCTCCATTGGTGGATCCCACAGAGTTGTTTTTTCCCTTAGTGGAATTTAGCCATTTTCACTTTGAATACCCCATGTTTGATGCATAGAATATATTTATGTTTAATTTTTTTAATGACCATTTTTTTACCCTTCAAAAGAAAATAAAGTTATGAATCTGCATGCACCATAATTGTGATTAAAATGAGCATGCAGGGAAATAAAGGAATAAATCTCAGCTTGACTCTATTCCAATCTTTCTAATCTTGTCCAATTCCTTATTTTTGTGAATCCTAATTTTTAGAAGTACATAAATAGGTGGAAATTTCAGTTTCCATTAAGAAAAAAAATAAAATCACAAGTCTTTTACCCTTGTGGTTCTGGTCACAAGTTTAAAAATATATAGCAGGTAATATTATCCAGTATTAGCTGTTGGTGACTTCAGATATGAGTTACCTTTGAATCAGCTGGAACATAGAGTTGCAAAGAAGAAAAAAGGCATGTAAAATGAGACAAAAATGGACATACAAGCATGTTCCCAATTCCTGATTCATAAGCCAGTCTTAGAGTATTTGGGATCTAATTTGTATTTTTCTATATTACTTTTTGCAATATTTGACATTCTGATTATAAAACCTGACTGAGGACAATGAAATGTGAATAGACATGGGAATGAACATGCATTTTTTTGGCTTGGAAACACTGGTGGGATATATGAAATGTCCTACATGATATTCTTGCATATTTTCAAGATGATTGCTTGACCTGCAGTATTTTTATATATATATATATATGTAGGCATGTATGAGTATATACTTTGGATGGGAACTGTTGTGTAGATTTTATGCTACTAGAGCATATAACAGAGGCTTTAATTATAACTATATTATTGTAGAAGCAATACAACTCCTCTGTGCTCACACACATTTATAAAATAGCTACATCCATTGTTTTGTCTTTATCATAAGCATTTAGCAAGGACTATTTGTGTTGGTATCTCCCTTACAGAAGTACACTGACAGTTTTCTAAAACATGTAAAGAATGTTTGTTTCTTTAGGTAGAATTAAACAAAAGAATTCAAAAAGGTGTTCTTCATCCATTTTTTTTTCTTTCCCTTTTGAATGCTCCACCAAGGAGATAACACACAGAGCAGCAGGCCCAGGACCATCAGCATCCTGCATTATGATTCTGCTGCTTCTGCTAACTGATGGTTTGTGTTGCACAGAATATGCACTCTTGCTAAAGCTCTGCATGACACTACTCAGTATGCCCCCAAGTCTGAACTTACACAGCATCTTCTGCCTGTGCAATGTTTCTTTCCCAGTCTTTGATCTCACCTTAGTTTTAAAGCCTACTGTGGAAAAGGTCATCTACACCTTAACTCAGAAAGGTGGTCAAGCACTTACTTAACTCATGTTTGTTGTTACCAATAGAGTTTTCCAGACTGAAGATGGACATGTTAAACAGGTTAATGAACTGATGTTTAATGAATGTATCTGACACTGAAAACCTCAGGCTCATAGAAAGAAAGATTTTGGGTTAGAAAGGATCGTAGGATGATGCAACTCAACTTCCTTTAAAGCACATGCTATCACATTTCATCAAGTTCCTCATGTACTTAACCCAGATGTTTGATCAACAAATGCTTAATAAGGGGACAAATGGCTATTACTGTTCTTTAAAGATCTGTATGACAGTCTCAGATATCTGATTTTTTAACCTCTTTTAATGCTGGGGAGAACTAACTGAAACTCTTGCCAAAAGTCAAGCTCATTTGTCACAGATTCTCCCACACTGGTCTATTAGCAGTCTTACTGACTCATTTTCAAATTATCTACCACTTTTATGTATTGTTTTGCTTTGTTTAGTTCTTCAATTCCCTCTACTACTTCTGGCCTTCTTTGGTAAGATTTTAGTACTCTTCCCTTCTGTGTACTGACATTTTATTAATCCTTCCTCCCTTCACCACCTCCAGCCCACCCCCACCTATCTTTCCCAGTCCCAACTGGCCACTTCATTTTCCTTGTGAAATCTGGGAACCAAAGGAAAAGAGGAAAAGCAACACTAATGTGTGGGCTACAAATGGGACAGAAATCATTATCTTAAGTTGAAAGCCAGGCTATTGTGGTGATGCTGTTTTGCCTTAGGAGAAGCTTAATCAGTTCAGTCCTTACCCATTTTTGAGTCTCTAGCCTAGTTTTGAAGAAGACTTGCTGTAACTGTAAGAATAAGCAGAGAATCTGGACAATTAGAAGTAACTTCACTAATGAAGCCACTGTGGTATGGAAAACAGTGGTGGAAAATACTGGATAACATAACATAGGAAAGGGAGTATAGTGGGAGAAGAGTTGAAAAACATATTAGAGAGGGAGGTGTACACTGCTCCTGGACTTGAAATTAAAAGAGACTCTGCCTCTTAATCCTCTAAGAGCCTTTAGAAACTTTGCCACCTTATCCTTTAAATTCCAGTTTGAAAGGAAATTAGGCAGCTTTTCAAATTAAAATTTGGCTAGAATACAGTTACTCATAAAACACAATCACTGAAAAGGCTATATTCCTTGTTTATTTCTCCAAATGGAACAGTTCTGTCAAAACCACAAGTTGATGTCCACAGTGTAGTTCTTCCAACTCACTCCATTTGCCTTTTTTACCTGTCCAAGCAGTTGAGGTTGGAGGCACAGAGTTTCTAGCTGCTTTTCCTAGTGTCCATAAAGCTAGCTGCTTTCAACCTCATGGGATAGGACAGTCTCCTGAAGGGAGGATTGATCTCTGAACCTGTTCTTCTGGGCAGATGAATTTGAACTAGGATGCAATTAGTGACTTCAACAAGTCCTCACAGACCTCCTTCACCATGTGTTCTTCAGAGATGTGCTTTTCATTGCTGTTGTTTGGGTGTTTATCTACCAAAAGGATCACACTATGATAAGGAGTGATGTGTGGAGATTTTGTAACTAATGCAGGGGTTAACTCAGGACCCCAAAGCAGTGAAACCACATTGTCATGAAATTCCACCAGAAGAACAAGTTAACTAGCCACAGTGATATAATCCTACTACTTGTAGGATCCAATCTGTCTTGTCATACCTGCTTCTTCCCAAGTAATTTGGATACCTTCAAAAGCCTTGAATAGTGTAGTTATCTGACAAGCCTGATGGTAGGAGGCAGCACATTTAATTTTGGCTGTCAGTATTCCTGAGGTCAGTGAAGAAAACCAGAAACCTTAGAGGAAACTGAACCCATCATAAAGTTGATATTAAGTACAAGTGGGAATTACCCTCTTCTGGAAATACCTCTCTCTGTTGACTGTAGGGTGTCCTAGATGACTAACTGGGACTAGACAATTAGTTAGTGAAGGTTAAGGGGGGTGAGTCCCAGTTCCAGAGTAGATGCTAAACCAGCAAAATACTGAGTTTTTCCTCTCCTAGCTCATTGCACTTGCTGAGCCAATAAAAGCCATTCCAGCAAAAAGTGAATTTTGCTGGTATAAGCAGTGCCCACATAAAGAAAGTTTTGTTAGTACAGCAATCCCCATAAAACTGGTAAGTGTAGATGAGACTCTGTTTGGTTTATTTGGTTTTGCAGCCTTCTTTTATGGATTTTGTTTTTATTATAAACAAACTAGAGATTTTGCCACAGTCTGTGAATTTGCAATGGGTTGTTTTTAGTGGTATCAAGGCATGTAATCACCTTGACAACAGAATCTAAATATACATGTTTAACAAACCAGTATACAGCAAGTATTTCCTATATTAATCTTTCAAAACTCAGCAACTGGGTCATTTTTCCTAACTCTAGCATCTCTGTTTAGTTTGTTCTTGAGCTTTTGAGCATATCATCTTTGCAGGTCCCCCACCTCTGAAGGGAAGGGAAGATATTCAATCATGCCCCTTCAGTGCTTAATCACAACTTTAATATGGTTTCCTTCCTGGTTAGTTGTGGCACATATTGAATTAGGAAGCAATCCTGTCCCAGATCCACAAACATGCTGCCAACCTTATTTCCTCCACTTAATGTAATCCAGTCTAGGCCTGAATAATTCAAGGCTTTTGTTACTCCCTCCATGCCCTTTTCACATGCTGCTTATGTGTACAGTATATAAGTCACTTAGCCCAGTTGTTCTCTCAAAACAGGTGGTCTATATTATATTCCTTTAGGGTCTGACTCTGCTTTCATTTACCTTGTCATAAATCAGGAGTAGCTCTACCAAACTGAGTGGTATCATGTCAGTGTAAAACTGATGTAATTGAAAGGAAAGAATTAAACACTATTTCCTGCTACTGTTCTTCCTGTGGGAGGTGGACTCAAAAAGGAACCCCTAATATGTGGTATAACCTTTATCTTGCTTTTATGCTCCTGCTGGGGCCCTTCATTTTATAAATTGTCTCCACCTCTAGGTGAACCAAATGAATGCCTGAAAAGTCTTTTCAGCAGTAAAAGCTGAATCTGTCTTCTGAATGGAGTATGCCTATGGGTTTCAGGAGCCCTCCTACTACCTACTGCATAGAAAAGTTGATGCACAGTCACATTTCTATTATTTAATGTCTAGAGTCCTTTCACTTTCCTTTTTGATGAAATGGAAAATAGGATTGTTAGCCACAGAAAACTGTAGCACTTGAGTAAATCACTGAGTCTGACACTGATTTTAATGGGTCAAAGATTCAACCATCAACATTTATTACAGAACTATGAATCAACTCATTGAACAATGTCCAGTCTTGTAGCCAGTCTCTTCACACTTTAATTTCCTGTACTAACCATAATCTGGAAGAGGAAATATTTGGTGATGTTAAAAAGAAAGTCACAGGCTAAAAAAAATATAAAATAAAGAAAATTTGCTAGACTCTTTCTGTGTTAACTTTGGTTCCATTTTTCATTTTATCACATTGATTCACCCTCTCATTCAGCAGTGGAAGTCCCAAAGCAATCTTTACTGCAGTGTGGTAAAATAAACAGGAGTGAATAACATCTGGAACACTTTTTTTCCTCATTGGCAATTACTCAGAACAGAATCAGAATACATTTTTCTGAAGTTTAGAATGTGTGGATAATGAGGAAATTGCAAATGACAGATTCTAAACAGCATGATTATCTTTTGCTTTTTATTTTTTTAAAATTTTTAATAAACCAATTCAATCAGTTTCAGGTTGGGGTGGGGTAAAGGGAGACAGAGGTCAGTTCATTGGAAAAAACTCTTAGATGAGTGTAAAAGTGCTAGATTTTCTCAACTTTTACTCAACTTTTAAACTTTTTGTTATTTTTCCTTTCTAATTTGCAAAGGGCTAAGAAAGAATATTGTCATAAACACTTCTTTTTTTCCCTCCAAATTTATGGAGAAATTTACTGAAGGACAGTATTTTGTTTACCCACCACCATTACTCGTAGCTAGTGAGAAACACCCTTGTGAGACCATGAGGGCTGATTCTCATCTCACTTGTGCCAGTTTGGCAGCATTTCAGACTGTGAGGTCTTGCACCTAGTCAAGCAGGGACAAATGAGGCAAAAGTTGTCCTTGGCTTAGCTGGAGGAATCCAACAGGACTTCCATGGTAAATGTCTGTCTGCATAAATAATAGCAGGACTGCAGAGCTCACCTAACTCTTTCAAACCCTCCTAGTGGTGTGGCTTTTGTGGGTGAGATGTTCAAGCCTAGGCCCTTGAGCACATTTGTTTCATCAGGGTGTGAGTATGAAAACAAGGACATGAAAAGGAGTGGGCAAGCTGGACCAGAAGTCCAGGCAGGTTGCTGCCGCCCAGTACATTGCTCTCTGCTTGGGTTAGGTTAACTAGTAAGCGAGGTGTGATGTGAGTCAGCCCCAGGACTTGCCCAAACAGTTCCAAAAGCCTGCAAGAAACATTTCTGAGATGGGACTGGCTTGCAGTGGGTGCAGGGGGGTTGGAAGGGGAAGTGCATACATGGTACAAGCGGGTGGCAGTCACAGAAAGCCTTAACTTCTCACCGGGCAGTGACCTTCGTATGTTTTCATGTTTATCTAAAAAGATAAAAGGTATGTGATTGCTCAGGAATGAAAACATGGGTAACATTCAAACATAGGAAAGCAGAAACAGCAGTTTAAGAGGCAGGGAAATGTAAACCAGCACTGAGAAACATTTGACATTGCCTTTTTTTTTTTTTCTTCTATAGAGGTCATGGCTGCATTATATTGAAACAAATAGGAATGACTGAGCAGAAGGTTTTGATAATGGAGAGCAGAGCACTTCTAGGGATACCTCTTACTGTCAGAATTTGTAAGATCCTGAAGCTAACAATATAAATATGACCAGAGTGAACAGCTTCAGATTTTTCTAATTGTAAAGGAAGCACAGAGTTCAGGATTTCTCAAAAGAGAGAGGCAACAGTGAGATCCAGAGCTTGTGAATGTGCCTTGGTTTTTGCATAAGGCCCAAGGAAGACAAGGTGATTCTTGAGGATTATCCAGCTCTGTCAGCTTCTTTGCAAACACCAGACAAAACCATGACAGTAAATACTTCCAGGCCAACACAAAATAAATGAAATTAAGGTATGGAACTGTTAAGAGGGAGTGTTTTGTTTAAAAACATGAGGGCAGATTCAGAGTTAATGTAAATTAAGGTCGCCCAAGTGAAAAACAGCAATTTACATGAGGTGGATGGAGCCTGTGATGTTTCTGAGGTATTGCCTTTATACATATCTGATTTGATAAAGCTGCTAGCAAAGCAGGCTCCCTGTGTACAGACACAGACAGCATGCTGCTCAGACAAAGGTCCTACTTCTTATCTTGCACCAGTTTCACACTGGTGCCATCCCATTGCTACCAGCCATTTTTGCTGGTGTTCTCCTCTTGCAGTTCAGACTAGTGCGAGCCTTGGGCCCAAAGTTTCTCTGTGAAACCTGGGAGAGAGAGAAAAATGGCAAAGAGGAGGGGAAAAGGATCAATTTTTCATTTGACACCAAATGAATCATTACTTCCTTCTGGGACGTAGTACCTTTTCCCACTGTTGGCTCCATTTCCCATAATGCCCTTGACCTCAGAGGTCACCTGTCATTGGAAGATGAAGCTCTGAATAAACAGAGAAGACCCTGTGGTGTCTCTTATCTCTCCATTTTGCCTCAAATCTCCGGGTGGAGTTTTAAATTATTCATCCACTAGTGCTCTCTGCGAGTTACACGTCTCCGTCACCTACCCCCCCTTTGCCTGCCCATTTGTGAGTGAAGGCGGTATCCTTGGGAACCTTATCAGAGATCACAGATTCAGGCTCCAGAAATGAAATAAAAGAGGAAATTGGCTGTATTAGCATAAGAGGAGTCAGCCTGGAGTTGAATACACACATCACCCAGAAGCACCACTGGCTTCTCTTATCAGCAACGTCTGATCACCACTTCTTTATACACACAGGCACACAGGCACACATGCACCACACACATGCACACACACACAGTCCACTCTTTAATTCCACCCAGCCCCTTCCTTTGTTCCATCTCATATGAGGGACACATGAAATAAGGTCAGATGACATGAGTTTCCTGAAGCAGTTTTCAAGGCTTCCAAGTTCTCCTAGGTGAAATAGCAGAAAACAGCATAAAAAAAAAGTTATATTCTATATATATTTTTTTTTTTTCCTTTAAGAACTGATGATAATCCTGTAGCCTCCACTGGAGGGAAAAAAAAAGTCAGGATAAAGATTTCAGATAGGCAGGTTCTATTAGTTCAAGTATGATTCCTAGACCAATCTCTCTGTTTATATCCCTCTCTCCAGTGTCTCAACAGTAACATGTACATTGTTTATGAGGTTTTCTTTCAGAACATGAAAGTCTGATAGCCATATAGCATAACTGGACATTTAAAAAAATTAATACATTGAATAACTTTGAAATTTAGAGGTGCAGATTTATGTAATTGAAACAAATTGTTTTCCCATGTTTCATTTACAGGGAGACAATTATCTCTTACACTGTAGTTTTGACAAATGTTAGACATTGTTTCTTCCCAGTCAGAAAAGCTGCACTAGGAAAGAAGAAAAAATTATTGTTTTATAATCTCCATAGCACACTGAATTTAATTTTTTTAATTCTGCCTTCCTTCCATTTGTTGGGATATTACTGTATATATGACTCCATATTTTGCTGTGTGTGGTTTTACTGATGTACATTATTCTTCTCAGAGTTGTTGTTGACAGGGTGGCAGTTGCTACCCCTGTTGCTGTTGTATCTGGGAATTGGAGAAACTGACACTTCAGAGAGAATTTGCTCTACAGACAGTGTAAAACATGCCTTGTGAGATCAACTTGGCTTACTTTTTAGGATGTTTTTTTCTCCAACTTGTCAAAAATAACAGAAATTAATTTCCCTTCTTTTGACAGCTGTGATTTTGTTATTGCCCAAATTTGGTAATTTCCATGTATGGTTTTACTCATGGCAATATCACCATATCTCTACAAAATGAGGCTCCTTTGTTCTCTAATGAATATTACAAACATCACACAGTAAACATGTATTAGCTTTACACAGAATAAGTTGTGGACTAAATTCTATGGCCCTTACTTAAGCAGAGCTTTAACTGAAATAAAGAAATTATTTTCCTTCATTTTTAATTGTAGGATCAATTAAATCAATAGAATCAATGATATTTTAATGACAGAACCTTTTGATGCTTGATTTTTGGGTCAAAAAAAGGAAAGAGAAAAAAAATCCAGCAGTTCTAATGGCTCCAATTCTCCACTCAGTGTTTTTTATCCTGGAGTTGTGTCTACATGTAATACAAAAAGATTTCTACTGGCTTTATTCCTGTTGCCATGGATTAAACATAAGATGGTGGTTCAATAGTTCTTTCTGTATACTCAAATAGTGCCATGAATTTCTAGGAGTATCTGCATCATTTCCCCCTAGATCTGTGCAAAGGGGTGATGTCTGTGATGTCCTTACCCACCAGAGTAACAATCTATGCTTGTAGGTCTTCTTCAGTGGAAGAGAGTGTAGTTACATCTAGAACTGCCCTTAATTAGGCTCTGAGTAGGAGGCATGATATATTATTTTGTAACCATAGGCAGGACTGATGCCAAATTCTTCCATGAAATTACTCTGTGGGTCTACTGAAGTTGTTGGCAAAACAGCTATTGACCTCAGAAAAGCCACACATACACCCTTAATATCTACCTCTCTGCTCTTGCAGTATTCATCAGTGTAGGAGGTCATGGTATCACAAGAGGGTAGCTGGGAGGAAGATGAGGGTGATAAGAATAACAGGGTTCGCTTTTTGTTGTAACACGCAAATCTTCTTCGGTTCCTTATTTTAATGTTGTGCTAATCTGACCAAGAGAAAAGCATCTGCTCACAATGTCCACAACAGAAGATGAGAAATGTCATCACAGCTTCTGTTTGTGACACATCTGGAGCTTGAAAACCTATGTATTAATCATGAGACTTTCCAGATGATACATATTTAAAGCAGAAAGGAGACCTGAAGACATGGTGACTTCTGTTAAACAAGATTAAACCAGTTTATTTGCTAATTCAGCCCATCTAACTGAATGAAGCTTCTGTAGGCCTCCTGTACTTAAATTTAAGTGGACTCAGTGGGGTCACTCATACCCTGGAGGTAGTTGGCTACATCCTTGAACTGCAAAGAAAAATTTGGGGAAAAAATGCTCTTTCTTCATTACTGTTTCAATAAATTGGACAGAATGAAAAAGGACCAGAGATCCTAAACTGTAAAGGTAACTCTGTAAAGGTATTAATAAAATTCCTATCAGTAAGATGAAAACCAAACACTTAGTAATATATAGTGGGGTTTGTGTAAATAAGGGATGTTATATTTTACTCATTTAATTCTTTTATAAATGTACATTGAGTGCTGGGGCTTTTGTTTTTGGTTTGTTTGTTTGGTTTGGGATTTTTTTCCTGTTTGTTTGTTTGATTTGGTTTTTGGGGTCTTTTGTTTGCTTGTTTGTTTCCCTGGAGGGAAAAGTAATCTAAGAAGCTACTGAAACTTATGACAGAATCAGCGACATAACACAAACCATAAGACAGTTCTACCTTTGAATGAGGCAACTAGACATGAGGCTTTTCTCAGAAAGCTTTGTAGATATTCCTGAAGTAAATGGGTGCTTCCCAGACAAGAGTTTCTCCCCTTTGTCCAGACTTTCTAGTGTTTCTTCCTGACTGAGTTATGACATGGATTACCATTCTTCTAAGACATGGAAAATCCTATAGGCTATGTACACCACTGAAAATCACCATTTTTGTTTAACCCAGTGTTGCAGCACCATGTAAGGGGAATTTACAACCCATACCATAAAGCTAGGCTCTGTTCAACCTATAATATGCTCAAGATTTCAACTTCTAAGTCATTTTGACTAATTAAATATGATTTTAATAAAAACTATTTGCAGAACAGCTTATGGTGCTTGCAGATTTAATGGAAAAGAGCTTCCCTTCATGTGAATTAAGTGGAGGGTTTGCTGTTTGAAGAATGTTTCTCTCTTACAAGACATCATCCCTTTTAACCTTTGGAGATGCCAGTTTTTTCCTTATTAGAAGTTTTCTGATTCTTCAAGCACAAGATTTTTACACAGAGACATTCCATCCTGTAGTGAACTGAGATCCTCAGGAGCAGAAGTACCACATCCTCTGAAATCCCATGGTACTACAGGTTCTAAGTTAGCTACCTTAAAAAGACTATGCTATGCTCATCATGCCTGAGGCAAGTCTTTCTTCTCCATGTTTTCCACTTCCCTCAAAATCCAGGCTGTTTCCATGTGCTGGTCCTGTATAACAAATGTAGTTTAGTGTCCTTCCTTTTCCCAATCTGCAGAATAACAAACATTTATATTTTTGAACAAAGGGAGATATGTTTATGCAATCACACACTAGTTTGGGACTCAATGTTCTGAACATATCCCTAAAAATAAGCCTTAAGTCAGGCTTGAACAGGGCTCTGCAAAGGGTTCTTATGTCTGTTTACAACTACCTGCATGAGTCAGTCTAATATATCCCCACTTACAGTGTTAGAAGGGATTGGTTGTCTTTGCACCATCTGAGCAAAAGGGATGGCAATATGGAAGGGCAGAAAGCTGTGATCTCCCCTTTCTGCAATGTATGCAGCATATTGTGACAAGCCAGACACCTAATATTTACCCCATGGGGGAAATAAGAGCCTTATTTCTAGAATTAGCTAAGACACAGCTTCTTTATCCCAGGTTTTGGAAGCCGGTGTTTTTATAGCAAAATATTACTGCAAATCTGCATGTGTTCTGCAGCTCACTAATTCATTACCTCATCCTACTGATAACATACTTCACTCTACAGGATTTCTTAATTCAGAACACCTGCTGTCTTCCAAAATCTCCCTCACCTATTGGATGTATTCCCATGTGAACACATGGCTGTTGCCTTGGAGTCTGACTTACACTTTTTGCATCTGCCCTTCCAAATTGGGATATTCTGTGATTCACATTAAACCTACTCTGCCTTCCTGAGTGCCTTTCCAGAATGCCACATCAGGTTCCAAAAACAAGCACAGGCTGGGGTTTCATTATTTACTACTGCTGGGGTAGAGTTGGGGGGGTGGCTTGGTTGGTTTTCTGGTTGCTTTTAGGCTTTGTTTTAACACCAGTGCAGGTCATCTGGAAACATAAAGCTCATGAGGCTCTCTATGTGCATGCACTGGGCACTGCACTAAGGAAGCAGAATTCTTATAACACTGTACCTGTCCATTACACTTGTTCACAGAGCTCTCCATTATTTTCCCTCTGATGTGAAACATTATTTCTTTAAGGAATTTTCCTAAATAGCCTGTGCTGCCTTTAGAAAACCTTAGTTTTTTACACTGACTCTACAGAGAACTATAAGGAATGGTAGACAAGTATATTTGGCCAAGCCACTTAGCATACTTCTAGCTATCTAATATAATTAGGCTTAATTAGGTACCTTAAGCTGAGTTGCTCTCTCTCTAGTACAAGAGCAGATACCAGATTAACTGAGGATGATGCACTGCTGCCTTCTTCTGTATGTATTTTAACACAGAGATTGCTATTCAAGAGGGTATGGTGTATGGTGATTTTCTCTTTGGGTCAGGTTATCTCCTTTCTCCAATCAGTAAGCAGTAGACACCTGAATTTTACAAATTAGTGGGCAAAAGGATTACATTTGCCTACTCCAGCTTGGTTTCATAAGCTAAAAACACAACTGATTTCAACTCCTGGTTAAAAAAAAAAGAAAACAACAGAAAAGAGTGAAGAAGAACTAAACACAAGTTTTATCTTTAAAAGTATGCAAGTATCTTCTTAAAGTGTTAAATGCATAATATGTTTGCTAGAACATTTGAATAAAATTAGTAGGGTGTTTTATTGGTGATACTTCTCTCATCTTTGGCACTTGAAAATGTAATGATTAATTAGCAATATTAGCTTAGTGATAAAAGTCTGAGGTTCTCTATTAACTGCAAAGAAAATTTGCACATCTGTCTTTAAGTTCAGAAACCATATCCTCAGAACCACTCCTGATTTACACCTGTTATGATGTTGTCTTAAGAAAACTATATTAATTTACATCACACAGTCTCCTGTGTGTGATTCAAACTGTACAGGTAAATAGAGTCCACAATGATTTAAAGGACATGTTCAGAAAATAGAAATAAAATTTGCAGTTATTGCTAAACTTCACAAGTCTTACAGCAATTCCAGCTTTATTGTATTCAACCAGGAAAATATGGGAGTGCAGATAACCAGACCACCCTGAAAAAAACTCATTTAACAGTGGACTTTGAAACTCCTACAAAGAAAGAAAGAAAAAAAGAAAAAGGAAAGAAAAAAAAGGGAGACTTGTTTCTTTTCACCCACAATGCTGATGTCTATTCCTGCTTGCTTCATTCACACCAATGCGTAATGTCTTTGGTCGCTTATCACAATAGCCCCCTTGGTAAATGAATATTTTTATAGCAGTAGCCTTTGGAACTTTAACAAAGAAAGATGGGTAGATTCCCACCCACAACATTAAAGTTTTCCTATTCACTGACACCAAACCATGTTCTAATGTTTAAACAAACCCAAACGCTTGGGAAAATTTAGATTTGACCTCAGTGTGCATGTTAAACAGTTTACATTACAGCAAACTCTACTTTTCCCTAATGTGTACAGCACTTTGGAACTTTGTCAAAACGGAACAGTTTCAAAGCTGTGTGATCTTCACCCAGGGGCCTTATTGAAGCAGCATGAAAAAATATTTCTTTCTTTACTTTTTTTTGCCTTTTCCCCTTATAAAGCTGTATCTGAAGCTGGGTACTCTCCAGAAAAGCTTATGAAGCTGACAAACATTTACCTCCTGGTCCTATAACCCTAAAACTTCCATCACAGAAATGCAGAGCAAAGGTCAGACAGAGGAAAAACACATTAGAAGAAGCTTGACAAGCCAAGTTTTATTCTACTTGAAAAGCCAGCTTTTTTAAGTTCTTTTCCTTTCATATTGGTTGTTTGAAAAGAGATCTGAAGAAAAGTCGAAATCCCCATGTAAATGTATATATTTTCAAAGGAGAGGATACCTATGCAGATGCATATTAAGCTGCATCTAGCTTTGGTGGGCAAGCCATGACTGAAGAGCATTCCCAATGCAGTTGATGCTCATGTCGTTTCTGAGTCCCCATTGAAGTTCATTTGCATAAAATTAGAATGAATATACAAAAATTAGAGGTTTAATTTGCGGTTGCCAGTGGCGTAAGAAATATGCAGATGTGTTTTTTTTCATGCCAAGCAAAACACTTTCACAGTAAATTTTGTATCTGGATAGCTCTAAATTGTATTGTATATTCCAAGATTTATATCATAGTGTTGGATTAGGTTCTCTAGAGTATCTTACTGAATGGCTGGTGGCTTAGATCCCCAGGATATTGTCAGTCCATCCTAGACAATCTACCAAAGAGTCACATATATATGTGTGTATATGTGATTTAGGCATAAGCAAGAATGCAAGTACACAAACTTTGCATAACCTTTTTAATGTAAAATGATTTGAACATCCTAAACCCAAGACAATCTAATAAAGGATTAATTTATGAAAATCATAGATTTATGCAAGTACCTATGCAGGCATGGAACATAATGCACATAACGTGAGCAGTACTATTTATGCTCCCATTTGTTCTAACATAACTATTATTTTTGAGGGTCATTCCTGTTAGCCACTTTTAAAACTGGGCAGAGAGGAGAAGGATTGAGGAGAACAAGCTCACTGGTTCTCTACAGTTTTCTTCAGCCAGATATTGCAATCTCTCTTTCATCTAATTAATTGCATGGATGGGGATATTTTAGTTCAGCTCATAAAATTAAACCCAGCAAAGATTATTGAATATGCTTGTAGAGTTAATACAAAATTTTAATCATCCAAAATAAATCAGCTTCAGTGTGTTCCTACAAATCAAATGCAAATAATATACAGTTCCTTGGTCAAACCTTCAAGTGGGGAAAATCAACTAATCTGATCTATATCAGCAGAGGATGGGATCTCTGGTTTAATCTGTGGCAGGATTTTCTCAAAGAACATTTTCCAAGTGCAATATTCAAGATCCTGAGAACTTATGAAATGCTTCATAATGTGAAGATTCCCTGAGAATTGGAGAATACATCTCAAACTGTGTTTTGAGACTTGAGGGACATGAAGTTAAACTCTTTACAGCACTCTCTGAATATTTATAAGGAAAGAGAGATTTCACAACTACAGCTCCACAATATATTAAGTACTTGCAGCTACTATTACTGTCAGAAACGAGGGTCAGGGATTTTGTTTCATGTTAAGGGATCTCATGTCATGTGTAAATGCTTCAGATCAAGGGCACATATGATACCTTTATCCATTAACTGAGGACTCTGACCAGACTTTTCAGTGTGTCAGATTCTTAAACCTGATTACTTAGCATTTGCCAATCCAGATGTACTGTATTACTTTCAGACAGAAAAACTCTCAGTGTCTATGATATTAATCTTCTCTCACTCCCTAATAGAGGTTAAAGAAAGGTACAGTCACTGGATTCCTGTCAGTTTCTGTATATATTTTCATCTTCTTCTTGAATCAGATGAGCATTATATTATAAAGGTACTGTATATCCAACCTTGTGATATCTAATGGAATCTAGTGGAATTTTATAGTGATTAAATAAATAGGAACTTATGTACATTTGACTGGATTCTGCAAAAAAATAGTGTTTCCAAAAGCTGTTCAATCAAGTTGAGATGGACAGTCTTGCCAAAAATGTTCTCTTTAACCTCTTGGTTTCTAAAAATGAAAGAATTAATAATAACAAAGGCTTGATTTAATTATTCTGACCACTTTTCTCTTTGCATATCTTATTGGATTTACATGGCAAATGAAAACTATTTATTTGTTTCTGATTCTTTGAAACAGTGGCTAATCTGAAAGCACTTAAAACCAATATATATCTGTGAACAATACGTAAAACACTATATAAAACCAATATGTAAAGCTATAGAGAAAATTTATATAAAGAATATATATTTAAAAACCATACATAAATCAGCAGATCATAAATCCTAGAAGAGCTTCAGCTTGTGATAATAAGACTGCTTCTGTGTGCTGAGGCTGACATATAAAGGTGTGTGGAAGATCAGGGATTTCAAAGTATGTCTGATTTCCAGTAAGAATACTGAAGAAGCACAGTTACATTTGCAATTGGATTTCCCCTTGGGACACTGGTAGCACAGAAAACAGGCTTTTCATTGCAATACATGAAGAATTAGGCATGTAACCAGATAAGTAGTACACTGTTACAATGGTAAAATTTATGCATTCATGCATGTGGATGCTTATGAAATATCAGGCACTAGATGTTTTCTATAGAACTCTGGAGACAAAGAAAAAAATATTTGAAATATTTTCTCTTCCTCTCCTGCCTATTTTCTTTTAAATTTTTGTCTTTATTTCCACCCCATGGATGTTTCTTCTGTTACATATTAGAGGAGGAATCCTTCACTCACAATAGCAATTATAGTTATAAGGAACTATTGAGCATCTGACAAATATCAGAAGTGATATTTAGAGTAGAATATTTAAAGCAAACTTCTGTGTGGTCAAAGAATCTTCATTCTCATAGTAATTCAGAGTTTAAGTGCATGGACAGAAGCAATCCTTTTCCTTAGTTCAAGCAGTCTGTTTTCCTTGACCTTTTCTCTCACCCAGCCTGCCTACGTTTTCCCACAGTTTAGGATCCCAGTCATGGCTATCAGATAGCCACTGTCCTTCTCACACCTACATAATGTTTGAGTGTTGCCCTTATTTACTCTTTGGGATTTCAATGCTGTAGGCTTTAAAGCAAATTATATGGGAGCCATCACTTCTCATTAGAACTTCAGCCCACAGAGCCAAGGAATTTTCTTATGTGATCAGTATTAGCTGTGATTATCTCTTTTCTTAGAGATGTTGGCCCATGCTAAGTGATTTTTCATTTCTTATTTTCCATGCTCTGGGATTTGTCATTGTATGAAAATAACTTCTCAAGGAAGGCAACAATTGTATGTATGGCCAATACTTGAGAGTGTAGCATGCAGAACAGAACCCACTCTGTAGATAGTGATCCATTGAAGAAAAACAAAATTAGCTCTTTCTTTGAAGTGAATCCTAATAGTGTCATCACTCAGCTAAATATGAATATTTTGTGCCCTATTAGAATTATTAGCCTTTATATAAATAAGGTGACTAAGCTAGCCCTTAGATAAGAGGGTTGACTTTGGTTTATTTTTATGAAAAGACTATTTAATATTTAGTTCTACCAAGGTAAAATCCCTGGAAACATCAAAACATGGTGATAACTAGTTTGCTAAAGTGCTATATTGGTCTCCTTTCTGAAATGCAGTGTCAGAGTGCTGACTTGAACTCCTCATTACAGTGCCTTGAACTGCTACTGTGAAGACTAATGGCTGGAGAGAAGGATTATCTCAAGGGATTTCCTTTCTCCTTTCCTCAATTTCTGCCCAAAAATCTTCCCAAGGAATTTCCATCACACTAATACTTGCAATTGCTTGGCATTGTTTCATGAGGTCAGGTCAGTCTTGAGAGACCTTCACCATCATCTCTCTCCTGGCCTAAACGACTGAGTTTATTTAGGTGCTGGTGTTCTTCTGCATTCTGTTATAGTAGTCCAGTATCTTTGACTACTTCAAACAATTAGGGCCTTTGCTTGTTAACTGAAGCCCATGGACCACTGGCTTTTGTTTCTGGTGGTAACATGTACTCCTTATCACTTTTCATGGCATCTATAAGCCCATGAGCACTGAAGATCTCCTTGTTTCTTCTAACCTCTGAGTTCATCCCACATTCCTCTCCAACAGGCAATCCTTCCTATGACAAGACAGTTGGCACTAATTAGTTTCTGGTGCAGCTATATCTTTCTATTGATTAAAGAAAGAGCTTAAAAACCTACCTTTGCCTGAGCAGCTCATTTTATATAAGCTTGAATGGGATGGATGTTTTCTGAGGTGTCTCATTTTAAATGGTTTGTGCTAGGAAGGAAGGAATTCCACCCATCTTGTGGAGCTAATCACACTTCATTAAAATGCTGATTCCAGTGGTACATCAGAATCAAAATACAGCTTTTATTTCCTGTTTAATTTCAGAACCAAAGGTTTGTTTGCTCTTTGTTTTCCTCATTTAAATCCTTTTTCTGCTACACTATTTTCTCATGTATTTCTGATTACGTAGCTAAAAAATAACTGTGCACCACATCACAAGTGCAAAATCATCTCATTTTCATGACATACACATAAGAGAGATTGTGGAGATTGGGGAAGTGATCTTCTACATCATCTCACAAAAACTGGCACTTTTGTAATTTCTGTTGCTCTGTAATACTGGATCAACACTTCTGAATCTTCTGAGCTGAGGACTTTATGTTCTGCTGGTAAAAAAAATGATAGTTTTGGTTTTTTACTCCACTAGAAGCTTATTCAGAGAGATGATAATTTTCTCAGCTCTCTAACAAGGAAGCAAAGTGATATAAATTTGGGGTCATATCATTTTCTTGTCAAGTTTTACAAGCTATGCTTCATCTTTGTTATTCAGGTGTAGCTTCATCTTACACATTTTATCTTCAGCTTCTTTTCTCTTGTCCTGGCCTGCATCAGCTCTTCTGTGGAACTCAAGAGAAAGAAATAGAAGGAAAAAGCCTACAAATTTTACTGGCAATAGTTCCTGTAAGATAGATAAAAGAATGGATGCAAATCATAAAGTGTGGCTAACTTAGAATGTATTATCTACAGGAAAGAGCATTGAAATGTAATACAGATAGTGTATATTTATTATCAATGGCCAGATAGGATCATATTCAGCTTTAGAAAGATAAAAGAAAGGAGCAGTGAACTTGTTAAAGGTTCTCATATTTAGGGTGCTACCATGGACCTTAGAAAGCTTTCTTCATCTTTTGTTTTTTTCCACAGATTTCTTGTACAGCCTGAGAAAAAGTTTCTCAAACACATTCCTGTAGCAAAGTTTCCAAATGTCTGTGATATAATAAAAACACTGTTTGCCAATATCACAGGAGACTTTTATACCATAAATATGAAAGGTATACAGAGAATGTCTTGGCAGAAAAAACAGTAGAATCCCAAGACATAAAAAAAATACATTTTTTTTTCCCTGCAAAACACTTTTCATTGAGAAAATACCAGGTATATGTATCACAGTCATGAGAAGTAAATGAACCAGTTCTAGGTTCACATATTAGAATCCCAGAATCTTCAGAGTTGGAATGAATCCACAAGAATCTTCAAGTCCAACTCCTGCCTCTGTACAGGACAACCCCAAAAATTACACCATGTGCCTGTGAGGGTCTTGTCTAAGTGCTTCTTGAATTCTGCCAGGCTTGATGTTGTGACTACTTCCCTGGGGAGACTGTTCCAGTGCTCCAACACCTTCTGAGTGAAGAACCTTTTCCTAATATCCAACCTAAACCTTCTCTGGCAGAACTTCATGCTATATGCTGGATATTTTGTCCAGAAGGATACTGTGAGAGACAGTATTGAAAGCTTTAGTGAAATCCAAAAGGATTACATCAGCTGGCTTCCCTTGGTTAGCCAGGTGGGTAATATATCCAGCATGCTTAGAGAAGTACATGGTACTAATTAATAACAGTTGGTTTGTTTTCCATTTGAGATGATCCAATATAAAACTAGAGTTCCTTTCCATAATAAGTGTTGAAAACTTCCAGAGAAAAAATATATTAATCATCTTCTAACATCTTACAATTGCTTTCCAAATAGGGACATAAATGTTTTCTTTACCAGCAGGGAATCCCTTTTGACTTTCTTCTGACCTCGTCAATAAAGAATTAATTGTTTCTTATTGCAAACTTTATTACACCTGATTCTCCCCTTGGTGACACTGATGTGTTTCAGAAATTACTCCATGCCAGGCAATGGATTTGTTCCAGTATAAAACCAGTGCACATGAAAGCAGGATTGTGCCTCTTGCTGCCTGTAGTACAATATGGAACAAATAGTCACATAAATAAAAACTGTCTCTAGATCTGAGCTGTACTAGTTTCTACTGGTAAAGAATTTGGGTTTATATATCTTTAAGACTCATGCAGAACTGTGTGGCAAGTACATAAAAGTAGTAGACTCCTTGAAATATCTACCAGTCCCACATGCTAGCCTGCTTACTAGCAAGATATCTCAGATGGTACTAAATGCCACTAGTGAGGCAACGAAGCCATGTCTCAGATATCTGGAAAACCCTCTGGTCAAGGAATGAAGCACTAAGGAACAGATTCATCCTTCCAATGTATTGCAGGATCTAAAATAGAAATGCTTTTTACTTATGCTCCTGAAGCAAGGTGCATACAAATAAATTCCTTGGGGCATATACTTTCATGAAGAGGGGATTTTGAAATTGAAGATTTGAACAGCCTCAGGTGTGCAGAGTCTCAGTCCATTTGTTCTGGATCACAGGCAGAATATAGAGGGCCACAGACTTTTAATAGTCCTGGAGTTTTCATCATCATTATTTTAAGCCCTTCACAGTCATTCACATACTTTCTACTTATGAATGGAGAGATAAAGCTTATAGATTTAGAACTCCAGAAATGCTTGGACACAAATTTCAGGATTTTCTGTCAGAAAACTGAAGAACCTTCCTCAGACTAAAAAAAACAACATATAAACCAAAAGAACAGTTGTTGGCCTCTACTTTAACTGTCCTGAGAAAGAAACGAAGACAAATAACAAGTTATGTCCTTCACAGAGCTACTAAATTGATGGCCATACTTTGAGTAATCTATCTATATTACAGAATCAGAGCATGGTTGGAGTTGGAAAGGACCTCTGGAAATCATCTAATCCAGCCCCCTTGCTAAAGCAGGGTCATCTAGAGCAGGTTGTGCTGGATCATGTTCAAGTGGGTTTTGAATCTCTCCAGAGAGGGAGACTCCATAACCTTTCTGGGCAGCCTGGTCCAGTGCTCTGTAGTTTTTCCTTATGTTTAGGTGTTGACCTAGAAGTGAGATATAACTGACCAGGAACAAGATAATTGAGTAGGGGTGTGTTGATGCTGGCAGGCTTCCTTCTTCAAGGTCTGTGTGGTTAACTTAGCATCAAACACTATTAACAATGGAAAGGAGCAAGGTGGGAGGTGAATGGTTTGTAGTAATGAGGGTACCAACACCCAGATGGACAACTTTGGGCAATAAAGAGAGGCTTTACTATAGAGTAATATAAATTATAAGGGTTTACTATAAATAGGTAGAACTTTGGATGATCTCATAACTAACATAGAAGTAGCCAAAGAGGTAGATTAATTCAAATTTCCACAGAATTGGAGCAAGTGAGAATAATTCTCCTGAGCTCAGGAGATTGACTTCAGCAGGTACCTTGTCAGAAAAGTCCAATAGGCAGGATAGGAGCAATAACAATAGAAAGTTCATAAGTTAATTGAATATGTATTTCATAATAAACCCCCATATATCTAACATTCTTTCCAGGAGACTTACACAAGAATAATGATCTTGATATTAACTTATGAAATGTTGCTTACAGTAAGTTACTGTTGCATGTCTTTCTCCTGTAGACAAAATGAATTGGAGGTTTTGACTTAATATAATGAAAATTTTCTGTATTTTCCTCAGTTGAGAAGCTTCATTGAGATTTCATATTAATGTTTTATTGTATATGAGGTGGGAGAGAAATCTACTTGCTTTTCTCTGCCCAGGCTTTTATCAGACAAGAACATGTATTTCTACAGTTGAATTGCAGATGTTCACAGCCTGTATCCAGAAGTCAACCTTTTTCTTGAGGACCCAACACCAATTGCTGTCATATCTAGCAACAGCTATTTTAGTGTTAGCAGGGAGAAGTTAAAGGTGTCAGAGGAGTAATGTGTTGTTTTAGCTCTTGTAGCTGTTTGTGTGTGAAAACAAACAAACAAAATGGTTTTGCTTTACATTTCCATCACTGCAGAGTCATGCTCTGAGGATTTTGAACAGAATAAGGACATGGAGATTAATAAAAATATCCTAAACTAAGCCTCAGTTATAACTGGTAAAATATGCCTGGTCTTACTAATATGAAGAAATATTACTGGCTCCTCAGCAGATTGAGGAAGGTACCCTTTGCTCTTCAGAAAAATAAATAATCTAAATATGTTCAAACTCTGCAAATTACAGGCTACAGAGCAGGCATCTTTCTCTCAGACTTGAAGCACAGGGTGGACAATAACTGTTTTCTCTGTGGAGCTGTCTGCATAAATGACATCAAAAGCATTTCTCATGCTGTCTCAGTCTCAGCTGTCTCACCACTTTGTTGAACTGTACACGTAGCAGTGGAAACAATCAACTTCATGTATCCAGGCTGTTTTTCTTATCTCTTTGAGTAGTTCAGGAGTAACAGCTGATGAGACACTTTATTAAGAAATAAATACTGGGATGAAAGAAGTTGCTTATGTTAAAGTCATTCTCACATCCAGTTTGTCAAAATGTTGTCAATTTTTGTAATGTGATCTGAAAATTGACAGAAAAATTGCTTTTATGTGAAGGATATATTTTTTGTTAAGTGATCTCCCTGTATATGAATTTTTCATTGTAATTTAATTGCATTTTCATTATTTGATGTTGATAGGTTAATGGTTGGTCTTCATGATCTTAAAGGTCTCTTCCAACCATAATAATTATGGGATTCTATAATTCTTCCCCTGTACTGCTTGGAAGGAGCAATGATACAGTGGCTTGGTGGGCCTCTGGTCATCAGTCAAGGTCAAAGCCACCACATTCCCTTAGAATTCACTGAAATCCCATCCTAACCTTGCATCCCTCCCACATATCACCAGACACTTCACTGTATGAATCAAGCTAGACCCTGCTTGCCCTAGGAGCTCATACAACTGCTGAGAGACAGAGGTGTGATCTTCTGTAGGGTGTGATCCAGCCTGCCCAGGACTTCTCCCCAACAGCTGCACAAGGCATGCAAGATGACTGTGCTCCTATTTCAGGTGATTCATGTAATTGCCCAGAATCAGTGAAGTGAAAACAAACCTCAGTGCTTTCATTTGCAGCCCTTGGACTTTCACAAGAGACAATATTAGGTGCACGTCTGGCACGGTCCCACGAAAGACACCAGCTGCTCCAGCCCTTTCCAAGACAGTCCATGCCTATCACCAACCTTATGATTTAGGCTGCAGGCAGGCTAAAGCTGTGCACTTTATTCCACTTGTGCATTTTATTCAATTCTTCCATGAGCTACACTCCTAAAAGGTGAGTGGACAACCCCTGCCCTGCCACAAATACACATTTTCTGATCACTTATCTGCATGACACTACAGTGTTTAATTACACATTCACCTGCTGCATCTGGTATAAAATACAACATTCAGCATCACCACAAAGAAAGTATAGCACACCCAAATATCACAACCAATCCACTAGCCCCAAAATTGCACTGCTTGGTTTGTCTGATGTTTCTGCCAAGAAGACAAGGAACATGCTGCATTAACATGCTATCACTAAAAGCATAAACCATCTGATATAATGGAAATGTAACTCATAATCCTAAAAACCTGTCCAAGTCTAAGTCTTAATATAATTAAATCGTTAAATCTATCTCCATCTTTCTCTTTCAGGAAGTACCAAGATGCATACTCACCACTGTAAATGTGCTAAGTAAAGAAAAAAAAATATATATATATTTTCAAAGCCCAAAAGGAGCAATTTAATGCTGTAAAAGAGAGAATAAATTGCTGATTTTTTTTTTTATTTTTTTTTTTTTACAAATGGCTGGGAGTGTTATAATGTATTTGATTTTTTTTTTCTAGAGGTAATCTTAGATGTGGAGTGAATGAAGTGAAGTCTGTTATCAATCCATAACATCTGCTGCAGTGTCAAGTGATGAAATGGGTGACTCCAGAGCCCAAGACAGCTGGGATGGCTTTCTTAATGCAGTAGGGTATTGTGCAAACAAACAGGCACTGATACCGTCTATGGTTGTCACAATTATTCAAGCTGGTGATACATCTTCCTGTATTAGCTGCTTGAGAAGCCCTATTTCTTTTAAAAGTAAACTACTGTATAACAATCACCCATTCTGGTTCTAACTCAGTTGAGTACAAACATAATAAAACATAGGAAATAAAAATAAATTAAAATTTGCCACTAGAGCAATAAAGCATAAAATAAGTCTATACGAGCTGGGAGAAAAAGCTACTCCCATTTTATAGAGCTAAGAAATAATGTCTACCTTTGTAGGTGAATCTATACTGGCAAGATTATTCTGCATCTCTGTAGTGTCTCCCAGTCCCTGGGAAATCTAGTACATTGCTCAGAGAAGTTAAAGATTGAGGCTCAGAGAAGAGAAAAAACAAATATGGGTGACTGAGAACATCCCTTTGCCATTCCAGAGTAATTACTGAGATCACTTAAGGGATTTTAGGTTAAGGGCAATATCAGAATGTTTCAAATATAAGGAATGAAAATGAATTTAGATTGAGAGTCCTACATATAAACAATCATCAGCCTTAAGTCAACAAAGCATTTTCTGCTTACAGAATATACAGGGAAAAAAATGTATAAACCTGCAAGAGACAGATGTTGTTGTTAGCAAAGAGTAAGACTCAGCAACTGGTTTTCATGAAAAGCTGAAGATCATAATTTGGATGTGAATTATGTCATTTATGGACAGGATTTAATTCAACAGTTTCTTTCATTCTCTAAAACCAAGAAACATGTGAGAGCAATGCATAAATTCAAAGCATCTTTTTTTATTATTAATAATTTTCTTTTTTTCCAAAATGAAATGTTTCATACTCCAAGCAAATAAGAGCAATATTTGGGTTTGGAAATTGAGCTAAAGCTGAGAGAGTTTAAAGAACAAGGTCACCAGAGCTGAAAATAGAATTTTTCATTTACACTTAATATGATCATCACCTAAATACTATATATAGATATAATATTTTATTTATATCTAAAATATTTAGGTTGATACTATATTTAGGTTGAGCCACAACATGTCTTTATTTTACCTCATGTATCAAATAAATAATAATTGCTTTAAAAAGGAAAACAGATGTTCACTGAGTACCAAGTGTGAGTCCAAGCCTAAAATTTTAGAATCAGACTTTCAGATCAAACTTTACCTGTCTTCCTCCCTTCTTTCTCAGAAATGAATTTAAAAACCCCCTATAAATAATAATAAAAAAATTCTGCCCAGTATGAGCATGGCATTTAACTCCCTTTTCCACATGTAAGAGAGAGGGCATGCAGACCTGTGGAACTGGTTCTGATCTCACTGGTGGTGGTGAGGTTGCGGTGCAGAATGTAAGTTGCAAAACTAAGGGCTAAAAGGTAAGTAAAAGCTGAACCTAGTGGGCTTGCTGAGATGCTCTGCCTGGATATACATATAGATGTGTATATGGATATATAGAGATCTCCACCTGGTACATCTGCTACTGCCTCTCTGTTGCTCTAAATCAGACCTACACAGATCTTTCTGGCTGATTCCCCTGTCCTATCTGCAGGCATCTCAAAAAGATACATGTTCTAAGAGAGGTTGGTTTTTCCTCTCATTGACAGTAGCTGGTGAGTAGTTTTGAAGTTGAAGATTCTCCCTTCTCTTTCCCAAGATGAGAATAAGTGACTAAAATGCCAATTTTATGTTCTCATGCATTCCTGACTAAATAAAAGTACCTTATTTGCCTAGATGTGTAGTATTGATTACTGCTTACCAGGAGGCTGGAAGAACTCAGAGGAAGATGAACAGATTGTGTTGGTTTAATTTGGTATGATCTGATTCTCTTAGATATTCTCACCTGATTTCATTTTTCAAAACAATGAGTGGAGAGGCTAATTTTCCAACCTATGACTTTTCAACAAACCCTCAGCTGCTCCTGAAACACCAAGGTGGTTACACATACAGAGTGTGTGGTGGTGGTTGGAAAAATTCATCGAGGAACTGGGATGTCTTCCAGGATCCAGGCTGCGTGGCCCCAGAATTGGTGGTCATCTGTTTCCCCTGCCAGAGACAGGACTACAATGCTGGCACTAAGACCTTACAAAATAAATGTTAAGGATAATATTCAGGTCTGTTAGCACGGTTGCCCCCAAACATTTTAACATTCCTGAGTGAGTTTCAAACTCCTAACTACTTTCTAGGCAGTGGAAAGATCTCCATTTTTCTTAAGCAGCAACACTATTGCTAAAGCAATGCATTAGCAAAAAGCAATGAAGGAAGATGTTCAGAGTATGCTGGATCAGGGAGATGAAGGCATGCCACCATGCTATGGAAACTACAGAGAAGCACAACTGGTTCAGCTAATCCATGAGAAAGAAAGTGCAGAAAGAGGATGGAGCTGGGAGACTTCTTCAAGGAGGTGGAGAACAGCTCTCAAAGATGCCAAACATGCCTTACTGGCATCAGGAGAATTTGAGGAGCTTCTCATGTAATAAAGACCTTTTCCACACTGATGGTCTCTTTGTGTATAGACCTGCAAAAAAAAAAAAAAAAAAAAAAAAAAAAGAATTAATGTCTATTAATAAAAGAAAAGAACTTCATGTTTATTTTTATCTCTTTTTGTTCCTCATCTTCTTTTCCTTTCAAAGACTTCTAGTGATAAAAAAGTGTGAGCCAAATGTGATATGGAAAAATTTCTACTGTGTTGAAATGCTCAATGGTTAATCAAAACTGGGGGCATGTAGGAGAGGCTCCATATGAGGTCCCAAATTAGGGATCTTATTTTGGGAAAACAAGATGGAAAATTCAACAACTGCAGCATGTAAAACCTAGTAACTAAACTCTCTTGCTAATACTGTTTCTGAAACCATTTGTCTGTTAGAGAGACTGAGAACTGAAACCCAGAGTGTTGGAGGAAACTTCCATTATTCACTTCATTCATTCCAACCACTTAAAGAAAGACTAAAAGCCTTAACATCAAAGTAATAACCTGCCCCTTCTGTTTCCAACTTAATTTTCAAAGCCTGACTCTCTTTATTTAAAAACAATAGCTGAGGTAATTCAGACAGAGAAAACCCCCAAATTTGTCCCCTTCTTCTGTTGACATGCCACACAGACCCTCATAAGTGAGTGCTCACAACACAGCAGCTCCCAACTTGAGATGTACCATGGCTTTTGCTCATTGATGGTGCAAAAACACATAAATTAACTATCAGATTGCTTATTTTAGCTTTTTTTCTCCAGTTTAACTGCCTTAAAAACAAATTAATTGTGTCCTCAAAGGCTGTTTCCTCACAGAACTTCACTAGTTGGAAAACCCCAATGAGAACTACAATGATCCATCAGTAATTCAGGATAAGGACAAAACTCATAGCAATGCTGGAAGGTTCCTTATGCTCAGGTTCTTAATTTTCTCTAAGACACTCTCTGGCAAAACACACATTTTTTGCTGCTGAAATGTTCTTGTCTATTACACAGAGAAATTAATTTTATTATTCTCTAAGAACATGACAATCAGATTAGACTCCCACAGAACAGGGCAGTCATTGCTCTTATTTTCAGCCAAGACAGTGTAGAATGGTGCACATTTCCCCCTAGAACTTTCTCATTAAAATTATTCTTCTCTTTAGGTACAATTTTGGCTTTGTGTACACAGCTCTAGCCAGTGCAAAAATGTTCCACAGGTGTAACTGGGAAGTAGGATTTGTCTCAGGGTGGATATACTTGCAAATACAACTAATGATTTCAGTTTGTCTTGAGACACACTTGTTTACTGCAGCAGAGGTGAGTAGTTATTTCTTCAGTTTACCCACTTGCAGCATTTGGATGCACTGAGGTAGCTCACACCACTTCTGAAAGACAAGAGCTTTCCTTCACACTCTGTACCTGCACCTGACCCTTCCTCCATGGCTCCTCCAGAAAGATCTGAACATCACTTGTAGGCTGGCAGCAGTATTACATGGGCTTGATATTAATGACCAGTGGTTTGGATTCACATGCCTCCCTCCTGCCTCTATCATCCTCAAATGCCAGTGATTCATGGTGACAATTCCAGACATGCTACTAATGCTCTTATTTAGGCAAAATACACATTCAAGCAAGACTTGCAGATGCATTGTTAGATGCTGAAATAAGGGTTCCTTTCTTGCCAAAAGATAGGGAATTTGCACAGTGGATAAGAGTTTCTGCATTTGAGCTATTTCTCAACAAAGGGTAAATCTAGTAAGAAATGAAGCTTTCCTTTTGGAGTACAGAGAAAGACAAACTGCTTGTAAATTCAGATTAAATTGAGTGAGTGGCTTTGGTTGAAAAGAAAATAAAGGGAAAGAGTTTGGATGTTCACACTGTATGCTTTCACATTTTCTAAATGAATTCTTTCTTTTAAAAGATGCTGACTTGTCTTGCATCAGTATGAAAAAAGTGAATTTCCTGACATTTGATTTCAAGGCACAGTATTTTGCCTAAAAGGTGACATATATAGAAAGTGGAAAGAACATAGATCTAAACCATCTAGAAGCAAAGCAGACTATTTAATGTAACATAACATTATGGGTCTACTTGAAATTATCTTTTTTTAGTATTTTTTTTCAAAAATGAAGACCTAAACATCTTATATCAGTTTGACTTGACTGCTTTTCCCCAGTTCTGTCCTACCCATCTACATGTAAAATCTCTTATGGACTCAGCTTTACTTTGGGTTTCTTATGTAGCCTCCCTTTGAGAGACAGCAAGTCCTGTTTGTCCTCTCTAAAAAGGAACCCAGTGCTGCCCTCACATTTCTCCTACATGAGCTTAAATATGGTGTTGTCTCAGAATAAGATCTAAACACTACCTTTGTTATTTTTGAGAGAAATAAGATAAAATACAACCTGTCTCTGCATCTTTATAATGTTCGTTCTCCATCTTAGCAATATTGTTTCTTCTGCTCTTTTCTCCTACATTACCCCTCTCAAACCAACTGGCAGAAAAAGCAATTTGTAAATAGAAATACTTGCCCCTGTTTATAACAGGTGTCCACTGATATTCTCTGACATTTCAGCTGATTATGAGAAGTAGATATCATTGTCCAAGTGTGCCTAATTTTAAGGCAGCCTTCAGGAACAGCAACTCTCATCAATAAGGACTCAAATGGGGAGAATATAGCTCTTCAAAGTGAGAGAAGAAAAACAACCCATATGCTTCTCTCCCACCAGAAATACAATACTCAGTGGTTACTGGTGACCAGCATTTCTCCATTCCTCCAGACCACTGCTCCTTTTTGTTCATACTGCTGGAGCCTCGCACTGGAACATTACAAAACCTGTAATAAATAAGACCTGATTCAGGAACCATCCTCAGTGCACTTTTGGTCTAGCCAACAAAATTACAGCCAAGATAGATTTGGCTGGTGGCAATGATCAAATATCTTTAAGAATTCATCTTGCACAGCACAAAATAACTTATTGCCCTTATAAGCTTCAGCTGCATTAGTATCCAGTGCTCCTGGAAAATATCTCTTTCTGTTTTATCAGTCTAGCAAGCTACCAATGAAGATGAATTCTTGTTCAGGGTAGCATCCTGGACTGAAAAAGAATGTAGTGGGAAAGCATGACATTTGTCTTCCAATAAGAAAACCAATAAGCACACAACCAGGGGAGGCAAGAAGGGGAGAAATAAACATAAACATTACTGTAAGAGATCTTCTAATGTGCAATATTTATATACAAATAGCAACTAGTGTTATGTGCAGTACTCTCAGGTTTGTGAAATATATCAAAGTACAGCAAATTGGAATGAGTCCTGAGTTTCCATTTACCTTATCTAACCAGACATATCAATTCTTTTTACTCCAGGCTGATAAAGTAGAACTGCAGCAGACAAATGAGCTGACATAATGTGTTGTCACAAAGAAATGCTGGATTCATAAAAAAAACCAGCCGTGACTTTGATCGCCTCTAAGGCTCCTACTTTACTCACCCCAAATTAGTTGTTTACTCATTCTTTAGGGAAGGTTCAGTATTACAGGGAGGTGAGCAAAGAGGAAGGAGTGTGCTTGTAAAGGGAATTTGCTTCCATTTTCTTTTTGGCTTTTAAGTGGCAAAATGGAAGGCGTGGGGTCTTGATGCTCATAGTCTGTACCATTAAGAACAAGAAGTCTCCAGCTTCAATAAGAATAGGAAAAACTGCTTAAGTTTCCAGGCTTTATTCCTTGAATTCAATGATGTCTTGCATGTTGTCTACTTTAAGTAATGTAGGTGTAAATGTCTGATATGAATTAAAAACCATAAGTATGAAAGTTGTGCCAGCTGAGAAGCTCTGGGCTTCACTGGCAGCGGTAAGGGACAGGGTACCTTTGCCCTCAGGCAGCATGGAAATGGGGTTACCATTATCATGGGATCTGACCTTCTCATAAATTATTGTATGTTTATTCTTACAGCATTTTTTTTCCCTGAAAATATCATTAAACCCATTTCACTTGCTGAGAGCTGGGCCTACAGTGGAAATCTGGGGCAGGGGCAGAAATTACAACTAAATTTGGGGGTAGCTGCACAGAATGAATGGCTGGATCATCTTTTTTCTCTCCCTAAGTACTTATACACCACATAAACACCTAGTGAAAAGTGATGTAGCTCTAATGGGATTGGGACTTCAGAGACAGGACATATGATTCATTTGTCAGGTTCCCCACAAGTCAGATATAAAATAGGCTCCTAAAAGGAGCTAGCAGGTGAATGAGAAATATAAGACAAGGAATTATGAACCATGCTGTGATTTTTTTTTTCAGGTGTAACTCAGTTGAAATCAAGAGCAGTTTTCTTCAAGGGGAAGGTTATTGAATTTGGCAGCAGTCACTTAAATCAAAGTCATCTGCATTCTCTGCTGTGCAGTGGTAGTATGTCTGAGTACTCTTGTAAACTATTGTCTACTGTCTTAACAGCAGACACACAAAGCTTCCTGAGAAGTTCTGCTCTACACTTTCAGACACTGGGTCTCATGTATTTACACCTACACTTCAGAATTCTTTTCTTCATCTTGCAGCTTTAATGAACCTTCCAGAGAAGCTGTTGTTGAGAAGTAAACACTGCAAACTGCAAACTAGAAGTCTGGTTTGTTCCTTGAGCATATTGCTAAACAATGCATTGAAAGACATTTTAAAGGAGAGATTCCCATGTTCATATGTAGGTCATCATTGTTTATCTAGGTGTTTCTCCAGGCTGTTATTCATTTCATGGAATTGCTTAGAGGAAATTTAGGGTTCTTGGTGCTCTGAATAAGAAGAACAAATAAAAAAAGCACAAGAGATTTTGTATGAGCTCTGGTCCTCCAGTACATTAGTGCAAGACATCCCTTCACTCAGTGACTGCAACTACTCTTTTTTTTATTATTATTAAAACAACTAGAAATCCCAGATTTGTATGTTGTTTGCAAATGGTTTCACCTGCAGTTACTAATCTGAAACTAGGTAAGAGAGAAATTGTTTTAGAGTCACTGGGGACAATGTTGGTTCAGCCTGCACTAATATGCAATAATGTATATGACAGATATGTAGCAGAGGTGGAATGGCCTGAGATAGCTCTCTGAGGTAACATTTATGTTGATGGTTGAAGGAGCTAGTTTAGGGGGAAAAAATCACATTGGTAAAGCCCTGCATTTTCTCAGAAGAAGAGAAGAGCTTTTTTTTTGTTTATCAGCTGTCATTCAGAGTTTTCACGTGAATCTGGGACCCTCATCAGAAGCAGAGGCTTGAAGAAACACACAAAATAGCATCAAATACATGATAAAATCTCAGGCTGGTGAACCTGCAATAGCTGCATAGCAAATTACCAATTGCCAGCTGTCCAATGGTAGTGAAAGTCTGCCAAATAATCCCTATTGAAATGAAAGGATCAAACCATCTCAAAGAATAAACAGATCCTCCAAACAAACCTTGCTCACAGATAACTTGCAAACAAAACAGAGTCTGTCTCCTCCTGTGGATTAATTGATTCAAGTACCTGCCATGTTCTCATCACAGGTTTGATTTTGTAGATTTAAGGAAAACAAAGCTTTCATTGCCTGCAGTGAAGTCTGAGATGGTGTGTTTGCTGGTGTGAGGAGTGAAGGATTATTCACAGAGATATTTGCTTGCACACATGTGGCGGATCACAGATCTCTCAAAGTCAGCTGGGTAACACATGTACAGTGTGCTTCTCAGTCTGACAATAAGAAACCAATTAACTTTTATCTTCAAAAATTGCATTTTTGGTTATATCATTGCAAAAGACCATGTGTATTTAGATACAGATGTTGATTGTGCAGTCACACCAGGCTAAAAGGCAGATGGTTATGGGATTGTTGGATCTGCAATGTTTCGGTGTGAAAAATCTCACTTGAACTAACTGGACAGTGAAAGTAACACAATAATGCAGCTTGGTTTGGATACCTGAGTACCCAGCTGGTAAAGAACCATGAACTGTACTGAAGTTGGTGTTTCCAGTGATGAAAATTCACTGAAGCAAAGAGAAACTGAATGAGACCAAATTCTGTTCTTCCATGTCAAAAAATGAAATCAACATGTCTACTTGGATTGCACATGTGGATGCTGACATGTTTATTATCTTAAGCACCAGCTACTCTCTTCATTTTTGGTGGGTTATTTTGTTAAACCAGGTATATATTATTGCAAATCATACATATATATATATATTATAATATTGCAAACCCTGATGACAAAGACTGAATCTGTCCCTCTCTTCTTGCAGTGACTATATTCTAAAGTGAATTCTGACATCCTGTGGGCACAAGGAAAATGACCAATTATTAAGCTACTGGTATTTAAATAAATGCTTGCTGTTATGGTTAGCAGTTTAAGTAGCTCTTGCACAAATATATATCTATATATAACATATTTTTAAATAGTTTACTAACTGGAACTTAATCTTTGCTCTTGGATGGGAATATCACAAGCTTTCCAAACACCACTTTCATTTTTCAGAGTTTTTACAGTGTTAATCTTTGCAGTTTTCTCTATAGAAAAAAAGTCAGTAACTTCATTTCTCCGATTAAGGTAAACTCTTTCAGTAGTAGAATGCTTTGAGCTGTGTGTTTGAGCACCTCTAATTTTTAATTAGCTGAATTCTTCTAAAGATAGTGTGAATAATCATTGCCAGCAAACTTACCATGACATAAACTGTAGGAAACACCGACATCTTGTGGAGAAGAAAATTACTTTTCTAGACTAATGTCACCATCAAGTACTGAGCACAGACAGTTTAGTCATGAATCCTGTAGATCTACAGAATTCAGAAAGTTTATAATTCCATATAGACATGAAATTACTTGTAAGTACCTCCTATATAAACATATATATGGACATACATATTGAAGAGGTATAGTTCTTTTTTGCTTTGGTTTGGGTCGGGTTTTGTTTGGTTTGTTTGTATTTGTTTTTTTTGGTTTTTAATCTGCCTAATAGAAAGATAGGACATCCCTTTTCTCCTCAGAAAGTATATTTAAAAGCATAACACTGAGCAAAAGAGCAGAACAATATAACAGGAGTTGGCTGCTGAACATATGAGGTATGACAGTGCACTAGATACTAGAAAGTACCACTAAAAATGTGGCTCACAGCCCCTTCACTTCTCTTGATACCTTGTATTTCTAGCCATAAAGTACATAAACCAGTGCACACGGCAATTCACAGATGGCATGGAGCAGCAGTGGCACCTGCTGGCCACTGTCATCTCTCAACAGCTCAAATTTCTCTATTATTAACCCCTGGATCAAACTGTTATAAATACCTAGCCCACAACAGTAAATGTATGATGATGAAAAACCTTCATCCTTCTTCTCTCGGTCTGTGTCAGAGCTGGTAATACAGATGTTTAGTGAGAAGCTGAGAGAGATCTTATTGTTTCATGGTGGGATGTTTAAAAAGGTGCCTTTTTGTGAGGGAGAGTTTTCTTTACAAAGTGTCTGGAAAGAAACTGTTTCCTACAATGTTTGACTCAGTTCAGCCAATAACTTAAACATCTCTTTTATGATGTGGGCTAGAATACTGATTTGATTCTCATGGCTAGAAAATAGTCTAGGTATTTAATTTTCATGTAAATATTTGCACTGAAATGTCTACATTTGGTGAGATGAATCTTTAGGTGTCTGGTTAATGCTACTCATTTAGGTCTTGATTCATCCACCAGCCACTTGATACCAGCTGTATCTGGTTCTGGGAGGACCTAGTTTGCTGGTGAGTTCAGGGGTTGCATCTTCCAGCGATGTGTGGCTTTTCACAGGCAGCTTGGAGTGTCTCCAGGGACATTAGCTGCTTATGCTTACTTGAATAGAGACTTTAAACAACTTCACAGGCAACAGAGAGAGGATAGTTTCAGAGGATATAGTTCAGAAATTTAACAGACTGGATGATTTAGTCTGCCATGTATGATCTGTTGTTATTCAGGTTTACACACAGGCACTTTGAGGGACTGAGTCTTATGCCAACTAATCCGGGGAGAGTTTGGATGGAAGGCAGATTCTTTTGTTTGCTAAATATTAAAGAAAAAAAATGTCTGAGCATAATGACAGTGATACTGAATCAGAGCAAGGATCCTTCTAACCAACCATCTCATCCTAACCATGGCCAAAGGTAAGTAGCCACTCCTTACAAAGAGGAGTTGAACTGAGTTGTTTGTAACACCCACGCAGTACCACACCTTGTGTGATGAGTGGATCTAGGAAGGTGGATCATAAAGACAGCATAAAAGGTGGGTAAGCATTTCCCAGAATACTCTCCCAGGCTCCAGTACTCTGTGGTTCTGACACATCTTGAGCTGTAGGACATGATTTCATGCATAAAAACCCCCCAACATTACACCAAACCATGCCCCTCCCAATAAATAAATAACAAAAAAAAACAACCCAAGACCACCACCACCCACTCCCCCCCCCAAAAAAAAAAACCCAACCCAAAACCCCTCTAAAACATTTAATTTCTTATTACTTTAAATTGTCTAATAGGTATTTAAATTCATGGAAAAAATATAATCAACCATCCAAAAAAACCCCAACATGATTTCATCAGCATTTGTTCACTCAGAATAGAATTGGGTAAATATTAAAAAACATTTCTGGCAAACTTTCATTTCAAACAGGTGTTGTGTGGTTTTCATTCCTCTTTGCACTGTTGCTTATGCAGAGAATTAATTGGAGAACATTATGGGAAAGAGCTGCATTCACATGCAAACAAGGGTATTTGCTCATGAACCCAGGTATTCATTATCACTATATGGTGAGTGTTCTCCCCAGCCAACCAAAGCATATCTGCAAGACTTTAGTTTACATCAAAGGGATCATTTCTGTTTTAAAGCAAAGTATGAATGTATTTTGCTGGATGATGTTGCTTGTGCAATATGTCTGCTCGTACCAGGCATATTCTTCAACTTTTCCACTGACCTTAGTGGACCAGGCACTCAAAGAAAAGCAGAAGACAGATAAGCAACAGACAGTAACCCACTGCAGTCTAAACTGCAGGGAGCACTTTATGAATGAACATAGCTGTTAGTTATATGACCTCTGCTTATTCAAAGAAAAAGGGAAGAGGAGAAATCCCCCCAAACTCAGAAAATCTCCTGCTGCTTTCCTGCATAGACAACACAGCAACCTTCAGTGTGATTGACAGTCTTCCAGTATTAGGTGCCTAAACTTGTATAAATCTTTGTGAGTCACCAAGGTGGTTTGTACTGTTGTGAATCAGCATCTTCCACAGAGGAAACAGTATGGGTTGTTTGAGAAAAAAACCCAACTAACTCTTCAGGACAATAGATCAAACATCTTTGCTATAAATATTTAGTATGATCATGCCCAACACTCCATCAGAGCTATGCCTACAACAAAATATCCTAATAATATGCCTAAGCAGAATATACCAGCAAGTGCCTGACTTTTTGTCTTCTTTGGTTTAATTGTACAGTATCTGGTTTCCCCTCTTATGAACAAACTTATAAATGTTTCCTCAGTGGTTAAATTGACATGTTCTTTCTCTTATGGAATTCATATGCCTTTGTGGAATAAAAAAAATGTGGGGAAAAATATTCAATTGTAATCATAGCAAGTTTTGTGTGCAGAATCTATCCCTTATTTACATGTCTCTTTCTTCCCATGAGGAATTCAGAAAGGTTAGGTGGCATTTAAATGCTTAGCCTTGCAAAATTTTAAATCTGTTTCTAAAATGCAGTGGTCATCCCAAAGAAAATATCTCTAAAAGAAATTCATTCAGTGTAAAAAAGCAGTTTGCTTTGATGCTGAATTAAACATGTTGATGTCTTACTATTGTATTACTATTTACCTGACCTTTCTCTGTCAGTTTATTATGTAGTTATATACTCCTCCAACAATGCTTTTGGAATAGCTAAATGTTTTTAGGGCAATAAACTTCAGTCAATAATTAAAATGTTTTCACATTCAAGTGCTCTTTAAGCAATGGATTAAAAATAAACTTGTGAGCATGAAAAAGATTCTAAATGCATGAGGGTTTTGTGTCTGTCTTTGTGTGTGTGATTTGGGGTATTTTGTTTTGGGGTTATTTGGTTTGTTCATTTGGGGGGGGGTGTTTGTTTTGTTGTTTGTGGTTTTGTTTTTAATGTTGCTATTGCTTATTGAAAAATAGAGTTTAGGACCAGCTGAAAATCTATGAATTGTGTAATTTCATTTACAGCCATGAGAATTGCTGACCTTGTGTAAAAGATCTGTTTGGTTCTGAGACAGTTGTTGATACCTAGATTTAACCACTTGTACTCTACTTTAACTACTACTGTACCTTTTGTTTTAATCACATTTTTAAACACCTTTTTTTCTATGAAAATAACTATATCTTGCCTTTTACCCCAGTTGGGGAAAAGTTTTTAGTATTTCTCCTGGCCTGGATTTTCCAAAGTACTCATCCACTCTGGTGAGCACTTTGGGGAGCATCATCCCTTCTGGAAGATGTAACTAGCCAAGTGTTAATGACAACTGACAAGCATTTTCCACTGCTGTTTCCTGGAGTATGGAATTATTTTTGGTTACAATTAATGAAACATTATTAATTATATTTATTATGGCTTAATGAAAAATAATGGGGCTTTTTGGTTTTGTGTTGGCTTTGGTTTGGGTTTTTGTTCTGTTTGTTTGCTTTGGTTTTGGGTCTGTTTTTAAGCTGCTGGTGGTAACAGAAGAGTAACACCACTTTTTAAAACAAGTCATGATGCAAAGATCGAGTGTGGTTCAGAGCGTGTTCAAAATAGCCAATATCTTTATTTTACCTGCACCTTTCCAGAGCAGCAGGACAGTTCTTCCAGTAGATGGTGATAGAGAACTTCCAAAAAATGACAGCTGGCTGCTGTGGGCTTTTCTTCCCTTGTCTGTATGGTTGTCTGAGAAAAACGGGAATCTGACCCCAAATCAACACCAAAATAAACAGGACATTTGTTTAGACGTCTCACTATGGGACAGCTTGATGGTTTATGAACTCTTTTATGCTTCCTCTAGGTTCCTCCTTTAGTTACTTAGAAGTTCAGTTTTACAATGTCATCATAGAATCAGAATGGTTTGGGTTGGAAAGGATGCTTACAGGTCATCTATTTCAAACCCTCTGCAGTGAGCAGAGACATCTTCAACTAGATCAGGTTGCTCAGAACCTCAAACAACCTGACCTGGAATGGTCCCAGAGATAAGGCATCTACTACTGTCTGGGCAAGCCTAATCATTAGTCTTGACACTTGATATATTGTCATATACATATAGTCATAGACACTTGATATATTGAAAATTGTCTGCCAGAAGTAATGTGTCCATAGGTGACATACAAATACCAGTGACTTACTCTAATGGTTATAACACTGATGAGGATGGTTGAAGAAATGTGGGCTGCACCTGAAAAACCTAGTGAATCCATTTCAGTCATACCTTAAAGTCACATCAGAACAAGACATAGCTGTTTGCAGTGAGCATGTGTGTCCTGGCCAAAGAAGCTGCCCCTTTAGTGTTGTACTCACATGGAAATGATTATGTCTGTCTGACTTATGTTATTGGTCATAAGCTTGAGAAGGTATTAGGTTCTCATAAACTTTCAAAGTTCTGTTTCTGATTCTGCATAATATTATCACTGTAAAAGAAGGATGTAAGTTACTGCTTTTACTGTGTTGGAATGGATTGAGAAACATGATGGATTTTTAGCTTGCTTTTCTGAAAAGAATGTAACTGAAAACTATTTCATGTTTGAGCAGATTTTCCTTGGAAACCAAGATTATTTGACTCCCCCTGAAGGAACTTCAGTAATCTTACTCCAAATCACTGTGATTTGGAAAAGATTATGGGAATACCTCAAAACAAAGATAAGATCAAAATAAGAGCAGAGTAAAATGTCTTATTTTACCAGCTGAGTAGAAATGGTTTGCTTAAGGTCAGTCTAATACTAATCTGACTGTGCCCAAGCTAACCTTTTAGGATTATGGGATCTGTTTTTCATTGCCCTGACCTTCACTTCTGTATTATTAGGTAGACTTACTAGCAATATTATATTTCCTAGATGCTGCTGTATTTTTGTCCCTGAGGACCATGGCAGAGCATGATGGAAGAAAAAAGCTTTGATGGGAAAATGTTGACAAGTCATACTCCTGGAATATTACTTCTTGATTTTTTTTTTAAGTTTTTAATATTATATATCACCAGTAGTTTGGCTATGACATAAGGATGAGAAAATATCTACCATTACTCCAAAGCATGCAAAGACTTGCCAGGAAATAATTTAGCATCATTTTGAAGTAAGTAGCAAATGCCAGCCTAACCCAGCTGAAAAACTTACTTGAAACCTGCACAAAATTAAAACAGCTATTTTGCATACCTGAGCAGATTTGGAGAGTGCTTTCATATTTCCACCCTGAATTATTAGCTTCATCTGTGTTCTGATAAAAACCCAGCCCAAACAATCTGGGGCTTTAACCAGAGCCTGCCATCTTGCAAGCTGCCCAAGTGATAGGAGAACACTATTAAGGGTGAAAAATGTGATGATCTCCCTGCTCTGAACATCTTCATTCTCTTCCAAATTGCCATAGGAACATTAATTTGATTGTGTACTTCTTAGAGCACTGTTAATTAGTTATCTCATATTAATTATAGTAATTACATACACATCTAGCTATAGGACTATTAGGCAGTTCATAGCAAAAGAATGTGAACCAAGATGTTCTTGATGCAGAGCAGCTAATCAGCTAACAGCTGCTCTTGATCCCAGAGTTGTTAGTTAACACTTGAAATGCTGTATAAAGGGATACTTTCAAAATTCCAGCTAATAAAAATCTTTTCAAGTCACTGAAAAACAAATGTGTCCTGCCTGTGTGATTCCCTTTGTCTGCTAACATAACCAGGAATAATGACAAAACAGCAGTATGAAAGTCATCAAGGGGATGTTGGGAGGATATATTACCAGGGAAAAAAAAAAAGAGAATATGTTTTAGCAAAGGAAATGTAGTCTTTGCAAATCTATGTCAATAAACTTACTTTTAAAACTACAAAATACACATTTAAGTGTTTGACCTGGTCTAGGGAATCCTGCTGTGGCAGGGGGGTTGGACTAGATGATCTTTCGAGGTCCCTTCCAACTCCTAATATTCTTTGATTCTGTGATCTGCAGTCTACAAGTAGTAGACTAAAAATCTGTTCCATCCTTGCAATGCTTTTTTACACTGGGGTGGGTGATGGGAAGAGACAGTCCTCCTGCCTCTTGAGCCATCATCATATGAAGTCCCCAGAACAGGATTTTTATCAATGGGCTGGAGAGCAGCATATCCAGCTAATGTGTGGTTCACAGAGGTGTCCCCAGTCTGGCATCCAGAGGATGACTTTTCTCCCCATCAGCCAGGAAATACATTCCTTTGATTTAGGTAAGAATCTACCAAAAATAACAGACTTTGTTCAATGTTGTGTCTCTGTTCTGTGCCATATTCAGTGGCCAAAACCATAGACCTGATTCCTTCATGTTGGCCTGGTACAAGAAGCAGCATTCTACTTCTGTAAAATTCATGGTTGTCAGCCCTTACTGCTTGTGCTTCTTGTGATTATGGGGCATTTGATGGCAGACTCACTGATTTTCAGATCAGAAGAAACCATTAGATCATCTGCTCTGATTTCCTCTGAATTGCTAGCCAGCAAATTCCACCTGTGGACTCTTGTATCCACCTCATCAAAACAGCTCTCCCACAAAAACATTACTGCAGTATATTGAAACCCACAAGGATCCCACATCCATTTTTCTCTATTTTTGTTTTTTTTTCACCAAAAGCTACTCACTCTCACTGCTACAAACACTAAGCTTCAGCTTCCATTCCTTGGTTCTTGTTCTGCCCCTCTGCTGTGTTACAGTCTCCCATCACACCCCATCCTTCCTGTGGAAGAGATGAGACAGTCATTGAATCTCTATAACTTCACAGCATCAATTCTCTACTGGAAAGCTTTTGCTACAATCCTTTTCATTTTTGTGGCCTTTTTCCCTCCTTATGAAGCAATTAAATTATTTGTGTAAACAAATTGAATCCCCTGCTTTGCTTTCTATGCAAATCAGAGTTCTACCATGATGGAAATCATATTTATGCTTATCACTAAATTAATCACACAGCTTCTAGCTTAGAACCTGCATTGCCCTCCCTTTCCCAAGCAGTTGCTACCTTGCCACTATTGCAGACCTTTTGTGTATTCTCTTGACAGATTTGACTAAATAAAAGACCACAGAATTGGTTAAGGAAATGTGAAATCATTTGGTTACACTCAGATCAAGGCCCAAATAAATATCCTAGTTCTGTTCCACTGGCTGTCAAGGAAAGTTAAACCAACAAATCTTAAGCTGGATCAGACATCTACAGTTATACAGGGATCTTAATCTACAATAAGTCAAAGTCTAGGTGAAGAGGTTACAAGAGTCACCAGTATTTGGCATCCAGCTCCACCACTTTATCCACTCCTCCTGAGTCTTGGAAAATGTTACAACTTTCTGACCAATTATCAGAACAACTTTTTCTCTTGGCTGTAGCAGTTGTTTGTTGTCATTTAAACCAGTTTACTTGCTCTTTTGAGAGGCAGATCAACATAATGAAACTTTGAAATCAAAATGGGGCCTATAAGAACAATGGGGACAGTCTTTTTAGTGGAGCCTGTTGAGACAGGACAAGGGGTAGTGGCTTTAAAATGGAGAAGGATTGGTTTAGAGTAGATATAAGGAAGTATTTTCTTACAGTGAGAGTGGTGGAGCACTGGCACAGATTACCCAGAGAGGTGGTAGATGCCCCAGCCCTGGAACTATTCTAGGTCAGGTTGTCTGGGGCTCTGAGCAACCTGATCTAGTTGAAGATGTCCCTGCTGACTGCAGAGGAGTTGGACTAGATGAACTTTAAAGGTTCTTTCCAGTCAAATCACTCTAAGATTGTATTCTATGAATTTAGGTAGATTTATTGGATGCTGAAATAGTTGTTTCCAAAAGCAAGAGGTTGTAAACCCTTTTTCAACAAGCAAGTAATCATCCAATACTCAGCCCTTTTCTTCCAAGAGACTAGTCATAGCTTTCCTATCAAAGGACAAATTTTTTTCATCTTCCTATAAAAGATACAAATGGAACAAGAAAGAAATGAGTGAAAATAAATTTCTATTCTATACAGCCATCTATGTTTTGAGGCAAGTCTCTTAACCACACATGCCTTTTTTTCTGATAGTAAAATAACCTACATGCTTTGCAACAAGAAATGAAGCAGCTTGACTCAAGAGAACACCTTGTCTTTACCCAGTGATTCCCCAGGCACACCTGAGCATGACTCTTGAGTAACCTCTCTTCCAGGCTCCTTCTGTCCTCTAGCAACCTCTTGTCTCAGTCAGTGAGAAACTTCTGAGTGAGTAAACTGACCTTATGACATTCACCAAATTTCAATTTTGTTCAGTCAATTAGCAGTAGTTTCAATCTTGTATTTCAATTGATTAGGCTAAAATTACCATAGTGAATTTCCATCCTGGAGGGTATAAAAGCCCTCAGACACTCAGTATATCTGTAACTCATGTATCTCTCCAGACTGAGTTACTGTAGATAATACACTAAAGAAAAGGTTATATGAGGCTGACTGAATTAAAAATAAAAAAAAAAAACAACCCCAAAACAAAAGACAAAAAAGTTAAATAGGTTGCTTTAAACTTTTAAAGCTTGTTAATAGAAAAGGGAGAGATTGGTTTTGGTTTTTTTTTTCCCCCCTCCTTCTAGTAGTAGTGAACACCTTTCTGTAAGTGGCTTCTTGCTGATACTAAATGTAACAAATACAGCAGGGAGTGCTTTTAAAATAGCTGGTGAATGAAATAGTAGGAAGAGAAAGTAATAGGAATGGGATGAGGGATAAGATACTTCAGACTTAATATATTGTAGACAGAGAGATAATTCTATGGGCTAAAAATATCAATCTACAAACTATATTTTTGTTTCATAGAATGCAGAACTCCAGCCTCAAAACAAATACAAATGCATCCTCTGTATTTTACATATTTTATTTCACTTTTTCCCATGAAAAACAAACCTTCGCTGCAACCCCTTTAAAAAAAAAACAAAACCAAACAAAACAGACTATGAACTATGTGAAGAGAATGTTACTTGCTTTTGGAATTCTGGATTTAAGAGAATATACAATAAACCCAGGACCAAAGTCACTGGGCAGAAACCATTCCCAAAGCTTCATTCCACTTTAAGCAGTTTGGAAGGTTTCTGTTCATTAGAGGAAAATTCCCAGCATGTTTCTGTTTCCTTCCAAACCAACCAGAAGGAGACAAAGATGGCTAGAAATGGTTTAAGCTTCCATTATGGAATACATAGATAGGAGGAGGTTTAACTGACTGCCAGCAGTTAATGAGGGTTACAAATTAACCCTAGTTTTATTCTGCTTTGAAAATTATTCTTAATTCTTTAGAGTAAATAGAAACATAGTTTAGTGCAAGAATAGGGGAGGAGATGTTGATCTTGCACCTCCCTGCAGTGTCCCAAAGAAACCAAAACTCTTCATAAATAAAAGCTTATTTAAATGCCATTAGGAAATGGTAACAGGCACCTGAGCTGTCTGCAAACAAAACTGCTTCAAATCTGAGGACTAACAGAGTGATTTGTTTGTGATTGGAGTGAACAACCAGTATCTGCCTTTACTGAAATAGGGATTGTCTGCAGTTCTTTGCATTTCTTCATATGTATGTCATTCCAAAATTTCTTATTATTTCATTAGAGAAATAAAGTGTCAAGTGTGTATCTAGCCTATCTCAGTACTTGGATGAGTCCCTTTCCCTCCCTTCCCTTCTCTTCCTTTCCTTTCTGTGCTGGTTTTGGCTAGGATAGAGTTAATTCTCTTCGCAGCAGTTGGCATGGGGCTAAGGTTTGGATTTGTGCTGGAAACAGTGTTGATAACTCAGGAATGGTTTAATTATTGCTAAGCAGTGCTTACATAGAGTCAAGCCCTTTTCTACTTCTCACCCCACACACCAGTGAGCAGGCTGGAGGTGCATTAGAAGCTGGGAGAGGACACAGCTGGGACAGCTGACCCCAACTGACCAAAGGGATATTCCAGACCACATGAGGCCATGCTCAGCATAGAAAGCTGGAGGACTTTCAGAGTGATGCTGTTTGTCTTCACAAGTAACTGTCACATGTGATGCAGCCCTGCTTTCCTGGAGATGGCTGAACACCTGCCTGTGATGGGAAGTGGTGAAGGAATTCCATGTTTTACTTTATTTGTGCACACACCTTCTCAATCAGTAGTAAGTTTACTCAAGGGATCCCATACTAGGTGGTCTCTATTGTACCACAGGGTGAATACTGCATATGTTTTTACCTCTATATCTGCATTAGAGACTTTATGCACATGTTTAATTCCAGGGGGAGGGGTGGGTCAGCTCTTTGATGTGATCTCTTCCAAGAGGGGTGCAGAGAAACAACATAAACATCATCTCCTGTGTCATATATCCAAGAATCACGAGCTACTAGTTGGTGCCACACACAAGTAGCTACTCCCTCAGCAGGAGCACAAGATCCTTCAAATTGTATTAAGTAGAACCTATTTAATTCCATTTTCACAATGTATTTCTAAATCTGTCAGTACACCATCACCAAACTATTGAGCTTTAATATTGCTTACCTATAGTGGCTGGTAAATCATTTGGGGTAATGTGAGTGCAGTTTACCCAGACATACATTTTCTGGGAGTCATTTTTTTTTGTATATGTAATACCTTAGCTCATATCTTTCAGCATTATAGTCCCATTTCATTTCTATGATTGGATCTTAAATCAACCTGAATGTTAGTTTTTACATAACATATGTTTATGGTGATAGGTATTTTTGTAGTAAGAGGCCATTACTGAGAGCTTACTAAGATGTCAGTAGCCTCAACAGCAAATTGTTGCATTTGGGAAGAAGCTGTAGTAATGCTAAAAATTCTCTTCAGTTTTAATCCTTTTATTATTAAAAAAAATAAAAAATATATATTGTTCTGTCTCTTTTGCTCCATATTTTAAGATCTCAGTATGACTTTATTAAATTTTCAATTGATTCCTAAATTTGACATGCACTGCCTTTGAAGATGATGTGTGGCATCTCCTAATTCTTCCAGTTCTTTGTCGGAGTTTCTGTACTCAAGGAGTTAAAAACTTGCAGCTCATAAACCACTCAGATACAGGCAAACACAGGCACTGATATTGAAGTGATCTGATCCAGAGTGGCTGAACAGTGCAAGGACTTGGTACCTTAATGAGGCTGAAAGGAACCCTTTAACCCTTACCCCTTAACTCTAGTTGGTCTAGAACCAACTCTTTCATATCCAGTGAGTCCATGTTAAATGGCTATGAAGCATATTTAGATGCATTTAATATATTTTACTTCTGCAATTAGTAATACTGAAGATGACTAAAACCAAAGTAGTGCATTTCCCCACCCTTTTTTTTAGCCTTTTGCTGAGATGAGATAAGGAAATAAAGTTACATGATTTCCCTTTAGAATTTATAATCAGAGACACTGTTTAAATAATCTAAATTTAGTTCCACTTTCTGTTTCTTAAATGTTAGTACAATGCAGCAGTGTTTTGATTACAGACTTCAAAGGAAGCCATTTCAAAAGCCAACAAATACAGTCACCACAATTTTTGAAATCACTATTATTCCTGTTAAATTTCATTAAACACTTCTACCAGTATGAAATTTTGTAAATCTTTTTAAAAAGCAATTTAATTACTGATCTTCATCTGCTACAAAACTTCATTGGCTATAAAAGATGTGTTCATGTGATGAACCCAGCTAGCTAACTCCATGTGTCTGGAGTCATCATCATCTCGTTGTGAAAAAGTGCAAATCTTGTCTCCTACCCATAGGAAATCAAAAAATCAGGGGGAATGAAGGGCTAGATTTTGACAGGTCACCTTGTTATCACACTTGCCAACACACTGCTGATCCCTACAGCCAAAGTCTTTGCCAAACAATTCTTTGTTGTTGACTTTGACAGGTTTCCCTGACAAATAAAATAAAAAGTATATTGTATTTTTAAATCAAGATTTAGTACTTTCCTAGTGGCATATGTAAGTTCCTAAGAAGGAACAGGATATAACCATGAAAGAGCTTCTGGTTTTCTTTGGAAAAATATTTTTTCCTTGCAATTTTATTCAAGGTTTGCTCTATTCTCACAAGAGATCCTGTCTCAATGGCAAGGTAGTAAAATTCTGATGCATCTATTTCTTCTTGGGAATTTTTTGGCTTAGTTTTATAAAAGTGTGGAGGAAGAAACATATTACTCAAGATCTTAACATGATTTAACATAATCACATAGTTACAATAAAAAAAATGCCACTTCTGAAACTCTCCTGTAGAAAAGCACATCCTCAGACCAATGCTACCCTTTGACACTAAGGGTCTTGACTTTCAGCTTACACGTAACAGGGTCATTCCCCTGAAGCTGTTGGGGCTTCTCTAATTTCCATGCATGAAAAATGGAAAACCTTTTTCCTCCTGCTTTCTTGGGTCACAGAAATAATTTCCTTTTTAGAGCCTACTTTTCCTGTTGTTCAAATGATTTCACAAGCTCTGTCTCATCCATCTTAAAAATGTCTCACTAGCTGTTACAGGCACTTTCAGTGTGTGGGTCGGCTGTGTGCCTAATGTTCATCTGTTAATATGCACAGTGTCTTCTCTGGTGTTCCTGCCATGGTGCAAAAATCTGCTTTGAATACCATTAATTCCAGTTTATATTTGGATGTGCTTTGCAGTTGTGTCTGTTCTTTATGAAAATAATGCCAGATTTCATTCTGTAGTTGGGGCCCAGGGCCTTTGTGCTGCAGACTATGGCAATAGAGTTTGCAGTCTATTCAGCTTCTGTGTAAAAGCAGCATAAACTGTTTGTTTACTAAGGACCTGGCTCTTCAGCTGACATCCTGACTCCAAAGGAGTCAAATAAGATTTTTTTTCCCATTTGCTTTAGCAGAGATGAGTTTTTTCTATTCATTTGCTTATGTGATGATAAAGCATTGCTCAGGCAGAAAAGAACAAGTAATTAGCATTACTATTATATGAATTGCCTTTTCTGTGTGTTCTCAGGAACAGGATAGCAACTTCTATGTGGGTATCCAAACCATTAAGTTGTGAAGTATCAGGTGTAGTTCTTGCCTTGTCTTCTAGGCTAAGCATCTTGGTTTCCTTTCTGCCTTCCAAGTTATGTCTCTCCTTTTCCACCACAGTCACCATGGCAGCTTGGTTTCCACACACACATATCAGTGAGCTAGCTTTGGCATTGAAAAACAGGTCTGGAGCAAACCTTTCTAGAAACTGTGAAGCCACACATCTGAGATTCAAGGCTATGGCATTGTTACAGGAATCCAAGCCTATTCCAGGTTCTGCACAACAGAGACTTCAGTCTCTGTCAGACCATGTGGGTTGTCTGTATTGTTCACCTAGCAACTTGGATGAAATATTTTATTCCATAAAAGACAGGTACAAAAGATTGGATGGAGAAGAGACAAAGATGCTTTTGGTCACTGAATCTGCATTGTTGTCTTTTGCCAGGCTGCTCTGCAGGTCATTCAGAGAAACACTCAGCTTGGATTTGATACACAGTGAGCTGTACACTTCCCCTTCCAACAACATAATATCACCTTCATTTGAAAGCCAAAAAAAATTGTCATTCTGTGTCCTTCAGGAATACCTTACTGCAGTGTTACACTTGTAGCTATAGGCTGATTTTTCAAGAGCACTCATTAGTCTGACTCAACACTCATTGGTCTGACACTGTTGCTAATAACATCAATAGGAAAGGACTTAGATCAGAACTGTGAATTTTCTGGAGGATAACACATGGTTCATTTTGGTAAATGGGAGATATCCCTCTGCTCTTGATTGTGAAAAGATTTTTTCCACATGCTTGTGGCTGCATGACAAAAGGCTTACTATGGAAAAATTGTGCCTTTTCAGTATTTGTACAGAATCCTGCAAATTCAATTCCCATTAATGCAACACATTTGTTGCTATGTTAAATATTTACTGTTAATATTATAAAATTATCAAGGTGCTTTCATAAGATACATTTCACATATTGATTTCCTTCAGGGGACTTTTAATATGTTTGGAAAATATTTTCTTTATTTTGGGTGCTGGTTTGCTTTCCCAAGCTTGTGTTTTATCCTCAACTATTCTATGTAGCAGATCTAAAAATAAGGTCAAAGTCTGACAATGTCTGCTCTTTAAAGTTTGCAGTTTTCATGACCTAAAAGAAATAGGTCAATCTGAGTTTAGAGTAGTATTTTTGCCACATTGGTCTTCATTACCTCATTAGGGCCAAGTTTTTAAATAGGCTGAAAAATGGGGAAAAAATCACTCACAAGGTTTATGCTTGTTTGGCTTCATAAAAGGAAACCAAAGTTTTCTTCCAAGATACATTTTTCTTTAACCTTTCTGAAATTGCTATGGGAAAATGATAATGTCCTCTTGGCACCTGCTAATAACATACAAAACAATATTGTTAGACTAGGTATTGCTCTGTTGAGAAAGAGTACTTTTGATGAGACTAGAACTGAGAATTTTCCTGTAGTTTTTTCCATCTAATATTTATTTCATCCTTCTAGGAGCTCTCTTGAAGCAGAATCTCCTATAGCTCAGGATTGTTCCTTCCCACAAAACTCCAGACACTTGATGAGATTAAGAACCTACACTGAGGGGTTTATTATTTACCATAGAGACTGCTGTACCTGTGGTGATACACATATTCTTAATTTTTAATGATAGAATATCAAACTTTAAAGAATTCAGGGATAATGAGATTTAACCAAGTGAGTTTAGGAAACTTGCAGATCAGGTTTTCCTTGTCTGGTTATTTTTTGATATCATCTACCTGGTGTCTTGACTGCAGGTCTAACTCTTTCTTAAGATCTGACCCTGTGACAAAAAATTCCCAATGTATTCAGGTACTGCCAGAAAAACAAGTGGATACATGATAATTTCTCTTTCCCACAGAGATATGAAGGGATAAGGGTCTAAGTGTTCACTAGTTGATGTTGATAAAGTCAAGGAGAATGGTAGAGCCTTAAAGCAAGTATTTCAACTTTGCTTACATGGAAGGACATAGGAATCTTATCTTCTATGACATTGCCCACTTTACAGATGGCAGTAAAGGACAGAGTAAGTCCTGCAGATCTTCTTGAACTGTTCTGAGTTATGTGGGCAATGATATTCTTAGCCCTCTGCCATATGGATCAAATGGAGCAATTTGAGCTAGCTGAGGTGGTGAAATAATCACTTTTTGTCAGCTTGGTCAAGAAAAACAAACTTCTTGGTTACAGCTGTTATGACTATACTGAGAATGAAGCAGCCTGTGTCCAGTCCATCCTCAAGACTCAATTCCCTCCAGTTACATCACTCCTGTAGCTAGTCTAAATTCAGATTACCTACAGTTCCCATTTGTGATTGCTCTAAGTCTCCCTAGGATGGACTCCCACTACATGTCTGCCCAGGGCTTATATTTGTGCTTCTGATTCATGCTCTTGAGGATGTACAATACACAGGATGTCTGAGTTTGCATCCTATGGAAAAAGAAAGAAAAAAAAAGTCCTCTCTTTTTCTTTCTTCTCATTTTTAAAAGCCTATTGTTAAGATGTGTGTTGTAGAGTGCCCAATAGATGTCTGCTATGCAAGATATATTCCTAACCTCTCTAAATCTACAGAAATAACAGTGTGTGCTTGAACTATTTATATCTCTGAACACATCATTTTTCTTATCAAGTTGTCTTTGCATTTGCTGAGCTGCTTTACTGGTTATTGCAGAGTAAAAATATTCAGCTGCCAGGTATGCCTTAAAAACATAATACAAAAAACAATAATAGCAAATGATTCTAGAATTCTACACTTTTTGCCCTGCTCCTGCAAGATTACTGACAGTGCTGGTGTGGTTTTGAAGATATTTTTAGGTATATTTTGAATCTTCCAGGTGTAGTGTGATGCATTAAAACATTTTTGCCAGTGAGCTCCTTTCTTGGCAAATATATTCTACCAATGTGGTCTTGGCAGGTATTTTTGTAGGGTGATAACATTCTGCACATCAAACTGGCCACTCATTCATGAACTACACCAGTTGATGTCTGAAACTCAATACAGATATTAACAATCTGTGTCCATATACTAGCCTGTGGCTAATTGAAAACAGCATACAAATTTGCAAGTACTAAGAGATCTGTTCCACAGATAGTCCTTACTCACTGTCTTTTACATTGAATTGATCATCAGAGAGAGCAGAGTGAAAACTCTCTTAGACAATTATATTTGCACTTGTGCAAATGTTGCTCCTACTCCTGGCTAGTTATTGCAGTAACTATGGTCTGAATTTGCAGTGTCTCTTCCATTCATTATTAGTTCATAGTTCTTAATAATTTCCTGTTTGATTTGCTTCATCATAGATTAGAAATCTCTTCCTGGGTGTGACACAAAAATCTGCTATGACAATAAATCCCTGTTTCAAAATGCATGTAAGGAAAGATTTCAGTAATCCCACATGCAAAAAGTAAAACCACATTCTTTCTTTAACTAACCTCTCTTTTTTATTTGTTGCCAATTAGTTATTTTGCTCTTGCTGCAAAATCCTCTGTCTTGCAAAACTAAGCAAATTCTACTAGGTGCTAGGTTCTTTTGGGTGCTTGGCAGATCTGTGAGATAATGATTGCTGCAGCAATCACTGGCCACAACTGAGTTGTACTTCAAAGGAGCCAAAAAATATTGATTGGAGTGAAAATATCAAGAAATCACTTTAGATTTGTTCTCACTGATCAGCATCTAGTCTGACATTTTACCAGACTTAGCTAATTGCTTATTCCATTAAAATCAATGAAAGTTTTGCCTTTGTGGCCACCAAGACCAAGACTCCCCTGTGAATTGCATTATTGCTGTCTGGATTATAAATCTTTCCTGACAGGTGCACTACTATACAATATGTGAGGGATTGGTGGAATTTAAAACAAATAAGGTATTTTATTTTGTGTCCTCATTACCATATCAGTAAACCTTCCAACTTGATTGTTACTTTTGTCATTTTAAAGTCTATCTTATAATAAGGCAACCACTCTTGGTCAGGAGAAAGAACATTTGCTTTGACACTGTTTCCAGTAGTTAAGTATAAAATTATAGACCAGTTTGGGTTGGAAGGGATCTTTACAGATCATCTGAATCCAACACCCCTGCAGTCAGCTGGAACATCTTCAGCTAGATCAGGTTGCTCAGAACCCCAGGCAACCTGACATGGGATGGGAAATCTACCACTTCTCTGAGCAACATGTGCCAGTGTTTCACCACCCTCATGGTAAAAAATTTCTTTAATTCTAGTCTAATTCTTCCTTCTTTTATTTTAAAACCATTTCCCCTTGACCTGTCACTACAGGCCATGCTGAATAGTTCATCCCCATCTTTATTACAGGCCTCTTTAAGCACTGAAAGGCTGCAATAAGGTCTCCTTGGAGCCTCCTCTTCTCCAGGCTGAACAACCACAACTGTCTCAGCTTCTCCTTGTAGAAGAAGCTTTCCAGCCATCTGATCATTTTTATGGCCTCATCTGGATCTGCTCCAACAAGTCCACACCTTCTTGTGCTGAGGACTCCAGAGCTGAACACAGTACTGTAGTTGGGGTACTTAAAAGAAAATGTCTAACTGTAAATTACTTTCATCTGGTTGAAGCTTTAAAGTTAGTGCTTAATTTCTGAGAGTAATGAACCTTTGGTACACAGCACACTTTCTCTTCATGGAGACAATGCATATTCTAAAGAGGGTGCCTCTCATCCTTGAGATGCTAAACAAATAAAGTTCTTCAAGTCTCTTGGTATAAGGTTTCTCCAGCCCTTGTACTACTATTGTTTATTTTCTCCAAAATAACAAGCTAAAAAGCTGCACTGCAGTAGTATTGGTCTCAGTGTAGAATCTTTACAGATCCAACAAATGAATCTCTTGTTCATGGATCAAAAGACTGAACTAACAACTTAGGTCCAAGATTTGCCTCAGTTACATTGACTCACCAAGTTCTTTCAGTTGTTGTTCTCCAGGGCATAGTTTTTCTTTCCATAGGTAAGATCTCTGTGACCTGTTCCTCACTGTTTAACATTGTACTGGCTTTGTCTAAACACTTGAACCCTACTTACCTTAGTGAGCTATAATTCACTTGCAAACTGATCACTTCATCACAATTTCCAATGCTCTCAGTCATTATGCCACCTTCTTCTGTTCTTCTGATTTTCTTATGAAAATATTGAGTGGTATTAGGTTACTCCTTGCAAATCTGTTTCACCTCTTCCTCCTCCCCAGACTGACAATATTTCTCCACTGAACTTCTTTCTAAGAAAATACAGTTAGCTTGTTCTCAACCTACTTAATGATCTTTCTTGACAACTTTTAACCAGAGGGTAGTGAAATGCTAAATCCCAGGCTCTTAGTATGCTTGTTGTTATCAAACTTGTCATTTTGAAAAAATGAAATGTTTTGTTTTGATTGCATTGATTTTCCTGGGGAAAAAAATACATTGACTGGCATTAATCACCTTCCCAGCCTACTAATTTAGGAATGTATACCAGTATCAGCTTTTCCTCAAATTTTGTCTGTGACAGATAACAGGCTCATTGTGCCCATAAGTACCCTAGACCACCCTGGTTGCCCTCTCTGAATCAAAGCACTGATAGCATTTGTCTAGCCTGCTGGTGTTTTCCCTCTGTCCCTGTCTATTTGTGCTAGCTAGTAAAAATTCAGAGCATGAACTAGAGATGTCCTCCATCAACTCACACAGAATCCATCTCTGCAACTATCCTGGCCTGCTGATTTAAAATTATTTATCTCTGAGAGATGTTTAACACCCTCCACAGCTACTAATGGACTGGAAAATACTTTATCATGTTTATATGATTCAAATACCTTCTCCTGCTTCTTTCAAGATACAAGCCAGAAATATTGAATAAACACATCTGTCATTAAAAGTTCTGCCACCCTTGTAAGCATCAGAATTTTATTATTTATAGCTGTTATTCAGAACTTACCTTGTTCCAGCTACTGAGACATTTTGCTCCTCTGCTGCCTTAATTACCTACAACCTATAACTTCTCCTTATAGTTGATAGCTGTTGATTCCCTTTTCCTTTTACTAAATATTGCCTTTTAATTTCTAAATGCTGCTTCCAGTCTTTTGTTGAGCCTTTAAGGGTTATAACTAATGTCCTCTCTTTTAGATGGGTATTTATGACATTTTAGGTGCTTCAGTTCTTTTTAAAGAGCTCCAGGATTTCATGCAGGTTTTTTTCCTAATACTTTTCTCCTAAAATATATATATATATATATAAATTTTTGTCTAGTCTTGTAAAGTAGACTTAGATATCTGTTTTGACTGATAAAATATGCATGGATGATGAAGAAGTGACACTGGCCTACTGTCCTGCAGGTACTTACTTGTCTGGTGTGTATTTCAGGTCTCTTAATGCTGGAGTATTTACATCACTCCACAGTGGATAAATGTGTGAATGGATCTTCAGTGTAAATGGTGTGGTTTGAGGGAAGACATTCTAAGTCCTATCAGATCCTCTCCTTCCCAGCTAGAATTTGTCCATTGAGGTGCACACAGCTTCAGACATTAAACATGGGTAGTTGTGAAGCTCTTGTACTTAGCCTAAGTACAGAGAGTTTATGGTCAGTGGAAGCAAGGTCAACCAAAATGAGAGGATTACAGAGGTGTTGTTCACCAGTCTAGTGTGAAAATTCATGCAGCCAAAGCCTAGTTACAGTTGAAGCTGCCCAGTACTGTAGGGGACAACAAAAAAAGGCTGTTTAAAATATGTTTATTAGAAAAGGCAGACCAGAAATAACATCATCCTGTCACTTGATGAGGATGGTCACATCACTAACAGGGATGTAGACAAAGCAGAGATATTTAATGCTTTCTTTGTTGTGGTCTTCTACAAAAATAAATCAAATTTTCTTACCCCTGAAACTGGGCAAAATACTTCAGAGGATGGTTCTGTTTCAATGTTGAAAAAAAGGTCTGCTATGGTTTTAAAACATACATATATTTTATTTCTGGCTACCTGAGACTTGCCACGTTTATTTTCAACAGAGAATTTGTCTTGAACTGAGCATGGCAGCAGTGCATTACCCACTTATCTGCTCCTTGTAATATTTAGAAGAGGTATGTCTACTGTGATGTCTGTGAGGAACTGGCCAACATATGATGGTTTGGTTCTGACTCAGCCATGGATCTTTCTTGGTTTTTTTTTTTTACTTGTAAATAGGAAAGTCTGCCTTCAGTAAGGCATCAGCTTGCTCACTATCTACCTGTATAATCTTCCTCTATTTGCTGCTGTCATCCATTCTTACATTCCTGCTGCTGTTATTTATGGTCAGCTACTATCTTATTAGCTTGTTAGAATAGGAGGTTTATTTTCTTATGTATTTGTATAGCACCTACAGTGACAAGAACCATGATCCTGACATACTGAATAAATAACAGCAGGAACCCCTGCTTTTGAGATCATAGATATTAGTTGAGGCCTTTCAAAGGAGGCTCAGGGGCAACCTTTTTGCTCTCTACAGCTTCCTGAGAGAAAGGAAGTGAAGAGGGAGGTGCCGTGCTCTTCTGTCTTGTATCCAGTGATAAGATGCATGGGAATGGTTCAAAGCTGTGCCAAGAGAAGTTTAGACTGGGCTTTAGGAAGCATTTCTTCACTAGTTAGTAGTCAAACACTGGAACAGGCTTCCTAGAGAGGCTTTGAATGTCCTAAGCCTGTCAGTGTCTAAAAGACATTTGAGCAATACCTTTATCAACACGCTTTAACTTAGTCAGACCTGAACTGGTCAAACTGCTGAGTTAGATTGCAAGTCCCTTCCAACTGAAATTTCTATTCTATTCTATTCTGTTCTATTCTTAATATATACCACAGATGTATTTGGCCACTCAACATATGGGTGTTTTTGCCCTCAGTTTCTTGAAATGTTGAACTCAAAGCCTCCCACTGATTCCAACAAGATCTGAATCAAATCCTTTAGACTAAATACACTAATTGAGGGCATTAACAAATGGCAGTGCTGGTTCAGTGTGGGTCCCTTTCCTCCAGGCACTTGTTTAGTGTAAGATTGTTTCCATTAGGAAGGTTGAAGTAAGAAAAACACCTAACAGTCACCAGAGACCTTTTCAAATGTCTTTGCAGAGCTGGCAGAAAACATGCCATTTCAATTTATTAATCTATCTACAACGTGGCCTTGAGAACAAACTCTTGTAACAGGCTTTGCACAGGGACTGACCCTACATCTCCCAACAATGCCAGGAGCTTTCTTCCTACCTTTTTTTCCAGCACTCCAATACCTGATGTCTGGTCATCTGTTCCTTTGCCATCAAGCATCTTGTCAGGAGAAAAATAACAACTCGCAGCAGTACCTGTTTTACAAGGCACTAAATCTCAGTAACTGAGATATCTCTGAGCCTGTGATCTACCAATACCTGAACAGGCATTGTTAAAAACTAACCAGTTTTGATTTAGACTCCAGGTATGATATTCAGCTGATTTCAGGAGTATGTTATTGAAATTGGAAGGCCTATGCATATTGCAAATCTCACAAAGTATTTCTGAATCCCACAGCATGCTGGCAAATCTCAAAACAGTTTCACCAATTAAGTCAATGAATCCCAAACGAAAAATGCCAACACTCTCACTTGTAAATGCTATCTTTCTACAATACAGGGATAAGGAAGGATTTACAAAGCCTGTACTGTCAAGTACTGAAGTAATTTTGATTCTCAATATGCCTTGTAGCTATATTTGAAAGAATGAGTGAGCAGAAAGCTACTGACATGATCTTAAAAATCCAAAGAGTAAAATCCTTCCAGTACAAAGGAAAAAGAATAGTGGAGGAAGCCTGTCTAGAGGAAACTTGGAATACTGTCCCTGAGTATTTTCAGTCTGGTCAGTATGGTCTCAAAGGATCTCTAAATAAGAATCCTGAATTGCACAATTTTTTCCCCCCCAATTATCACTAATTTCAATGGCAGTAATATACAACACTCAGTTTACTTTTAGATTTCATGATTATTAAGCCCATAATGGGACTAGTGCACTTTAATATCTCCATCAATGACATTCACAGTGGGATTTGGTGCACCATCAGGAAGTTTGCAGAGGACACCAAGCTGAGTGGTGCAGCTGACACACCTGGGGGACATGACACCATCCAGAGGGAGCTTGAGAAGCGGGCCTGTTTGAACCTCATGAGGTTCAAGAGGGCCAAATGCAAGGTCTTGCACCTGGGTTGGAGTAATCCACAATATCAATATAATCTGGAACATGATGTGATTGAGAGCAGCCCTGTGGAGAAGAACTTTGGGGTACTGGTGGATGAAAGCTTGGCATGATCTGGCAATGTTGACTCGCAGCCCAGAAGGCTAACAGAAACCTGGGCTGCATCAAAAGCAGCATGGCCAGCAGTTCAAGGGAGGTGTTTCTGTCCCTCTACTCTGCCTTGGTGAGACCTCACCTGCAGTAATGTGTCCAGCTCTGGAGTCCTCAGCACAGGAGAGACATGGACCTGCTGGAGTGGATCCAAAGGAGGACCACAAAAATGATCAGAGGGCTGGAACATGTCTCCTATGAAGAAATGTTGAGCTAGTTGTGGTTGTTCAGCCTGGAGAAGAAAAGACTCCAGGGAAAGTTATTGCAGTCTTTCAGTACTTAAAGGGAACCTATAAGAAAAATGGGGACAATTTTTAGCAGGTCCAGTTGTGATAGGACAAAGGGTAATGGCCTTAAACTAAAGGAGGAGAGAAGTAGTGATTTAGGCTGCATATAAGGAAGAAATTTCTTCCTGATATCTGATCTAAATCTACCCTCTTTCAGCTTAAACTCATTACTACATGACCTTGTAAAAAGTCACTCTCTAGTGTTCTTGTGGGCCCCCTTTAAGTACTGGAAGTCTGCTCTAAGCATAATATACAAGTAGCAATCTGGAGCATAAGCTCAAAAAAGAAATACATTTATTTCCTTACACTCTATCACCTACTATTTTGATAAATCTTGAAGTATTCCTTTAGGGAAGAGAGGTATAATTTACTCTTGTAAAAGCATTTCTTCCCTTGTATTGTACAATAATCTTCAGACATTCTCAGCAAGATTAAATAAATGTTATTTTTAATAATGAGTGACAAAGCACCAACATGGTAAAAATCAAGGTAACTGATGTATTATTCAAGTACATGATCCACAGCTATTTGAAGCCAATCAGCTTATTGATCTTATATAGTTCAATGGCTTTGGATCAAACTCTAGTATTTACAAAGGCTTTTATTTGCAAGACATTTAGAAGCAGGTTCAGATAAGAATTTGCAAGTGGCATGAATGTTCAGCCTGCTGATAAATTTAAGTGAACAGACAGTGCACAAATAAACATTTACAGGTCAATGTTTACCATATTATGTAATGTAACTTAGTAGGATTTTCTCTTAATAGATTTTTCATCACAGTTATATCATTTAAAAAATATATTTTTACTTATTGTCAAATATCTAATCCAACAGGGAATGAAACAGCAGTAGCAAACCAGAATATTGTTTTTTGATTAAAGGAAATTATATCCTAAGACTTTTTTACACTGCCTTAGTCTTCCTACTGGTGTTATATTATGGCAAAAACATAAGAGTTTTACTGAACAGCATTAGATGGCAGTCTTGGATGTGTCATACAAAGAGTATCAAGCATGCCCAAGCTCAGAATAATGGTATGCTGGATTAAAACCTGCTTCTGCTGTTTTACTTGGCATCCTTGTTTAAATGGGTTTAGCTCCCCTAACTTCTGTCATCTGTCACAATAACAGAGCTCCAGTCTGAATAGCCCAAAGGGAGATATTAGAAGAGAATTTTTTCACACCCATTGGAAAAATTTTCTTTAGGATAATTAGGATAGTTGGGGGTTTTATTGTTATTTGAGTAAATGACTGTAGGTACTTTTCATGGGCTTTTCTCTAGCTTTATTTGCTTTTGTAAATAGCCATATCCTCTGTTAAGGCCTTCAGAGACTTTTCTGCTACAGCCTCCTAGAAAATCCTAAAAGTACCTGTGGTGTTGCATCAGCCTATTGAAACTGACTGCTGCCTTTGAAATTTTCCTCAAAGTTGTTCATAATCCCCAATCCTGAGACACAACAAAAGGACATTTAGAGAATAGATGAGAAGAGCAAAGGCAGGCTCATACCACATTTTGGTTTGTGTGTAGGCTCCTCCAATTATGGCAGCTGTTCTCACATCTGGTCAGCACATATGGTTTCTGGCCATAGCTCCTTATCCTTGGCTGGTGTCCTTGCAATAACAACTTTGAAAACTGGTGGACTGTCAAGCTTGGATCCTCAGGTTGCTTATACATACAGTATGTTCAGGTCTGGAAGTAGTGATGGTTATCTACTCTGCTCATTTTGGTGCAATTCAGGATCAGTGGGTGTATCATTCATTCTTTCTCCATATTTTTCATGTAGTTAAGCTCCCTGCAGAATAGTGTTTTCAGAAAATGCTGTCAGCAAGAAGAAGATTTCCAGAAAAACAGAAAGAGTCTTTTTTTAATCTAACTTTCAATTTGTAGTTATTTTTTCTGAGTTTCATTTGCAACTTTAGATTAGGAGTGAAAATGGTAGTAACATTCTTTGTAAGCTCTCCCAAGTCTTGATAAAGCTCTGGAATTCTGTGGAAATGTCCATACTTTATATGTTTTTAAAAATAGATATTAAATGGGTCCAAAATAAATTAAAAAATTACTGCAGATTCTGTAGAATAGAGTCTAAAAGCAGTTCAAAGCAATTAGTGTGGGTTATCCTCAGTTTAAAAATTAGATGATAAAATGTAACAAATAGACCACAACCTCATAAGGAACCAAACCAGATACACAGAATAATCCATGAGCCTCAGGCAATGGAGCATCTGATATGCAAATGATGTCCAGACAGTCTTTGTTCTGTTTGTTTGTTTTTCTGTTTCTTTTGCCATAAGCCAGTGGTTGAGTTTACAGGTTACAGCTAAGGTCTCTACAGTCCTGTTTTCACACATATGCTAAAATAGGTAAATCTCATACTTACTTACATATCTCAGATAAAAGAAATGTTTAGGAAAGAAGGAAAAGGCAAATAAACTCAGCATAGAGTTAGATAATCCCCAAAGATATGCTAAAGCTTTTCAGATTCACGAACAATAGAATTTTGTAACAATTCTTCATTTGCATTGTATAAGCTGCAATCTTTGCTTTGTTGGCAGAAATGCTTTGTATTCATGAACTATGTTTAGTCTAATACTGCTTAGAATTTCCTTTTTCACTCTAAATGCCAGTAGAATAGGAAGACAAAGTAGTGATATTAGGCTAACATAACACACAAGCTCTTGTTTTGATTACTCATCTGTCTGCTAGCCATTATGTTTGCCCACCCAACTACTTTCTGCCTGTTTTACTTTGTAAACTCTTGTGGAGCAGCCAAAACAGGCAGTGATATCTTAAAGACTTTCATAGTGCTGATGCTGGAAAAGGAAAGCTTATGTAGAAAGCAGCAGCAGTGCATTTGAGAGAAAGGAGGCAGAGAGTTATCATTTCAGTTCTCATTCATAATGACTTTTTTAAGAGGTGGAATAAAAGCTCATGTCTATAACAGGTTTTTGAAATTACAAATTCATTTTCCAGTTTAATGTTGGCAGATGGCCAGATTTTTAAACTCATCTCCTGGCAGGTTTGAAGCAGGTGCTTAAATGTATTATGACCATATTTAAAACTCTGCCACTGATTTCTCATTTGAAAGTATGAGATAAATGTTTGTGGGAGAAAAGACTCTCCCTGTCTTTGGTAGGTTCAGTATTTTCACCTGAAACTTTTCACCTGAAAGTTTTCACCTGAAACTCATACAGAATTGATTGTTAAGCTCAAGTATTTATGCAAGGAACCTATTTATTATTAGTTCATTACTATTTAAAGCACTCTTCTGACAACCTGCTTTATATAAAAGACATTTACTTCAAAGCTTTTGACTTCCTAAGAAGCACATTGCTAAGACTGGATGTTGCTACTCTTGCCTTGCTTGAAATGCATATTCCACTGAATAGGACAGATCTGTTACAGATGATGCTAAGCAGAGAAGTGTGAAGATCTGATTATTTCTGCTAATAGAAACATCTCATTCAACATGGAACACTTTGTTTTGTGGAGGTTCTTAATCCATTTTTTAAAATTAAATTTAAGTAACTAGTTAAATAGATGCTATTCAAGTCCCTTTTTTGGTTGAAATTCTTTGTCAAAGTCAGTTGAAATATGGAAGAAATTCATGCTGACCTTTTCTTTAGTAAATAAATTATTTGTTAAACATGCATTGGTTCACTCCTCTCTTGTTTGGAAATTACCTGTCATCATCTACTTTAAACACATTTTAATCCATCTCTAAATAATTCATTTACTTTGCTGAAACTCAAAGCATTGAAAAGTATTTAGAAGGTTGACTGAGTAATTCTCACCTATGGAACTGCACAATAGTTAAGCTGTATTCAAGCCTGACATATACTTATGTGGTGAAGAAACTCCATTGCATATATGTCTGTTACAGGGTATACTTAACAAACATAATGACTTGGAAAATTGTCTACAAATCTTTGGAATCCATTATAAGTAATGTTATGTCAAAGGTGATTATTAGCTCCAAGGAGGAAAAGGAACAAATAATGGAGATGGTAAGATGATGGTTTATGAAATGTTTTTTTCATACACAGATTTCAAAATGCTCTGCAGAAGATTGTAAGTAACATTAACTGGTTTTTAGATACAACTTCCACCAGCAGTAACTTGATTAAAACCACACAGCAAGTTATAAAGACAGAGATGTGAGTAAAACTGAAACAATACAACTGAGAACTGAGTTGAGAGAAAACCTCTGCTCTGATAAAGAATAGTAGGAGGTGGGCTGTGGGTTATTTGTTTTTTGGTATTTTCATTTAGTTTCTGACATTTACTGTTTTAGGCTTAAATATTTTAAGGTTTCCTCTTCCTCCACTCTAGCCATAAAAGCTCTATTCTGGCTTTCAAGGCAAAACTAACATTCTTATATAATTATAATCTCCCAAGAATTTGGACTTAAAGGCACTTCTTGGAGTTCAGTCTCTCACACCTCATACTTGAAGCCATAATACTAGATTGTCAACTTGTCTAACAATCCCATTTCAGACCTACAGTGCAGATACCACTGAAGGTGTGATTAGCTAATAGAAACAAAAAGATCATGATGCTTTTGCAAACCTGGCTGCTGTAGTGCAGTGTTTGATTGGCAGTGAATTAGTTTAGCATTTGGCAATAGGTGGAATTTTTCTTAAGCTTCAGCAAGCATGCTCTGATCCTATTGCCCATAACTGCAGTTAATAAAGGTGTTAGATCACCTTTACAACTGTCTCAGATGTTCATCATTCATTTAGCACTACACTTAGCCCAGGACTTTCTCCCCTATTGAAAGGAAGTTGCTGTTGGAAAAAATGCTGAAGTGTAGCTTGAGTGACATGCAGAAGCTTTTGCTATCATGTGACCCCTGACACTCAGTAATGAAACCAGTCTTGGGTGTTTGTATAAAAAAGAACATTCAATTTTCAGGGAAATGTCAGGAAGATTGTTTTCTTTTCCTCTCTTTTCATTTTCTTCTTATTTTGCTTGGGTTTTATCATTGTTTAGGTCCAATGTGTATTTCAGAAGCTGTATTTTTAGGTAACAATGAACAATTCTGAAAAAAAAATATATATAGTTATGGTTTGACATTTTTTTCTTATCTTCTGAATAATTTTGCTTGTAGATAGGAGTGAGGGAAAAAAAGGTAAAGCAAATACATGTAAACAATAAAAATGCCTCTCTAGTAGTCATAAACTGACATTTTTCATATGCAGGATGCTAACCTATGTGCACTTTCAGGCTAACAAGCACATCCTTGTTGCTCTCAGAGGGAATCACAAATACATGAGATCTGCATTGAGGCTAAATTCACACACAAACACTAGAACAAACCCAGCTGCACAAGATTCATGAAGAGTTAGGAAAATTGAATTAATCCTTAGTGATTGTGGTGACTCTGGACAGTGGCTCTTTAGTCATCTTTTGTGATATGAAAAGGATGATTAAAGCCTACTAGAATGAGTGATTTTTTGGTGTGAGTGTTGAACTGAGAAAGGGGAGGAGAGAGGAGAAGCACTAGTAAAACATATGTTTAATGTGGTTTTGTTGCTTGCTTATTGAAGAAAAATCTGAAATATGTAACTGCTCTGCAAAAACTCCATGTTATGTGTGTTAGTTGTAAAAATGAAAGCAAAATGAAGCCTAGTGTTCATCATGGTCTACTGGCAAAGGCAGTCTCCCAGCTGAGAGAAACAGTGGGTTCAAAGTTCCACCAGGTAGATGAAAGAAATAGCTCAGATCTCTTGGCTGAGTGTCCACTAAGGTGAATTTTGTCCATTTGTGGGAAAATTTTTGCCCTTTTCAGTTTCATCTATGGACACTGTCCTACTATGTGCAAATTAATATTCATTAGCATTGAACTAAAAAAACCAGGTGCCCCACTTCTAGAGCATGTGTCCTGATTCTCCTAGTAAGGAGCAATTCATTGTCCCAAAAGACTTTTAAGCATTTAATGCAAAGTAGAACAGTACTAGCAAGAAGAGCTGAAGAAGAATGACCTCAGAGCATCCTTGTGTCTGGTTCATTCTCCTGAGAAGTCAGATATCTGCATTCTAGCCTATTTACCAGGGGAATACAAAGGCTTTAATAAAATGGAACAATGTCAGCCAGAGACTCTGAGGATCTCTCTCCTTAGAACAGTCTGGTTTACATAATATTTGTAGGTGTTCATTGAAGTGTCTTCAGATGAGGGGATGTCTGAACTGCCAGACATCATTTGACCAGTTAGTTCTATTTTTAAAAGTACTCTATCACACTGGAATTTGAGAAGAGCCTCAGGATATTCAAGACTGTCTTTTTCAGGGGGAAGAAAGATGCTATGTGAAGAGTAAACCCTCTGAATCTAATGATTGTGTTTATTATATGTATTGTTTTGAGAGTCCATTTGCTGGTACATGGAGCCATGAGGAAAGGAATCCTGGTCTCAGGTCTAAGTTTAGAAAAATAGGTATTTCTATAGTTTGGCAGAGCTGACCTCTCTTAGGTGTCTAAATCTCAATGACATGAACTGAGGCCTTTCATTACCTCTCTCTCTTGATTACTCAGAGTTGAGACAGTTAGACCATATGCTGGGGAAGATGAATCTGTGTAGCATGCATTACTTTGGAATCCCACAGTCACTGCTTTGTCCACAAGGTTTCATTCCAACTTTCTACTCAGTTTTACTTCCATGAGAAATCATTCAAAGCTGACTGGAAAATCACTTCTCCCCTACATACATTTTGGTGGTCTACCCAGTCCCTACAGGTTTCTTCTACTTTGAGCAGTTTCCTGCTGTTGGACAGAGGTCATCATGCCTAACATCTATTTAATTTCTCCACATATCTGAAGTTCAGTGTAACAAGAGCTGGTGCAGAATAAAGATTTAAATTGGAACAGATGAAGATCTGCTCTTTCTTGATGTGGATTGTGTGCAAAGAGGGGATTATGTAAGGTGGACAGAGTAGCCAAAAGAAAACATACCAAAGGAGAGTTATAATTGCTGAATAAACAACCTCACTGCCTTAAGAGTTGAGTAAAGGAATAAACATGCTGCCAATGGGAAACATATCCTTCCCAGTTCTGTCTTAATGACACCCTAGAGTAAAAAGACAAGTGTGTTCAGTGTTTAATTTAATTTAAAGCTTGGCCACTGCTGTAATCCTTAGGAGAAGTATTGCATTAGTTGGAAAAGATTCTAGGCTTAAAATTATGTGCATACATGTGTTTCTGAGAAGAAATGGATTTAAAGTTGTGTGCAATTGGATGGTAAGCCAAGACCTGGTATACAGCAATGAGAACTTCTTGTTTAGTTCTCTGTGTTTCAGAAATAATACAATATGACCACAAATAACTAGAATCAAAGGGAAAGTGACTAATAATTGCAGAGCACACAGAAACTATCCATTAAGGGTTGATTAAAACTCATACAAGTCACAAAACTCTTGTTAGCACCAAGCATCAAGCTGTCAGCAGATTGAGTGAGAAAATGCTCTTCATTTCATTCTGATATTTCATTGCATTTCACAGAGAGACAGTCACAGAAGTACCCATGCATTCATTACACAGTGAGATTCTCAGCAATACAGCAAGTTGTGTGGTTGTCCTGGTTTGAGTTAGAACAGAACTAATTCTGTTCAGTGATTTTACTTTTCAGCTAAGGCTCTTCTAAAGTAACTGCACCTCCTGAAACAACTGCATATTTTCACAGGCATTGTCTGCTTCTAGCAGTGACATGATCTAATGTATAGAGTTAGTGCCAAGGACTGGTGTGCAGACCAAGGTCACTGCTAAATCTTGTATACTACATTGAGGGGAGCAATAAATAAGAGGTGGTGCCTGTGGGGAGGAGTGGACAGTTCAAGTAACCCTAAACTGACCAACTAGGTATTCCATTCCTTATGCATCCTCTTCAGTATAAAACTGAGGCAGCATGAGTGTGAAGCTCTCTTCTCTCTTCTTCAATGGCTGGCATCCAAGGAGGACTCTGACTGTTCTACTTTTGATCCCAGTCCATGTCTTTCTGAATCCAGTTCCAGGATGAAGCTCCTGAATCTGGTTCCCATCTGTTGTTGAGTCCCATCTGGGACTTCTACTGCAGCATCAGTGGTGACTGTTGTGTAGTTGCCATGAGGGAGATTGTATTCAATATTTCTTTTATATATATTTGTATATATTACATTTTTTTGCTATTATTTTCAATAAAGTAGTTTTATTTTTCTTTTCCAATCCATAAGTCTCCCCCCCTTATTCCTCCTTATTATGGAGGAGGAGAGGGGTTATAGAGAGTGTCTGCCACTTTTTTAGTGGCCAACCCAGCCCTAACCCTTGACAGTGATGCTCTGTGTTGCTCAGATGTACACATTACAAGTATGAACAAGCAGTACAAATCTGTGCCACACTAGTAACAAAGGTTATCATTTCACATGGTCCCCTCAGATTGCCTTATTGTATCTGGCTAGTCAGGATCAAGTAAAGATAAGTTATACCTTAATGCTATTTCCTTTTTGCACAGGAGATTCTATGCAAGAAACTATATCATAGTTTCATAACTTTTAACTAATTATTCCCACAACCCTGAGAGCCTCAGACTTCTATTGACCCTCAGTCCAAAGGAGAAAAGGCCTATTTCAACCCTGAGAGGAACAAAAAATTCAGAAGAGTCTACTGTAACCTTGAAATGCTTTTCTATCATTTCCTCTTAAGTATTTTTCTGACAAAGTTTTTTATCTTGTAGAAGTCTCTTTTTGTACCTTACTTGATCTTCACTAAATGCTTTCCATCAACAGCAATGTATTTCCCAAATGACCTTCATTGTGAGAGAAATCCCTTCTTTGCCTTGAAAGGAAAGCTAGTGAACCATGGTGAAACCACTCAAGATGTGCTGTTAAAGTGCATGGAGAGGTATCTAAAAGTTCATGGAAGAGCTCTCTCTGTGTTTTATGCATGAGGTTATCCAGACTGGACCCAGCAGAGCCTCCAATGACTATGATATAGAAAGTATTATGTCCAAGCTCATGGTCTTCTCAAGCAAGAAGTATGTTTTACAGTTTGAAACATGATTTAGAGTTTGTTTCCAGCTTGGTATCTTCCCTACTGGTTTTGATTTAGACATCCAGCCACACAAGTCACACATTTAAATGAGACAGAAGTGGATGTGGAAATTATCTGACCTTCTAACCCAGCCAGATCTAGGAACTGCAGTGACAATTCAATCAGTGCTACAAAGCCTCTTGGTGTCTTTACACATGTGCACATGCAAACATGTACACAGATACTGCCCCTCTTCCTGTTGTAGAGAATGGATAGAATGAACATCTGTATGACACATGATTCATCCTTGGACAGCTCACCCCAAAACTGTTTATAGGCTTGATCACATTTATCATTGAAATATCTCACCATTGTGGTTGGTTACAAGGTCATTGCAGCACCTAAGAAATGCTTTCCTTCCCCCTTGAATACCTGATTAAATTCTGAAGCTCAGGGTAGAATTAGGTGAAAATTTGGGCCAGGATGCTCCAAGAGATCAAATTGAGAATTAATTGAAAGCTACTGGCACAGCACAAATTATAGGAATTCTCCTCTAGATGTAACTCTTCTGCTGTATATTTATTTAAAATAAATTTGACAGTTCTTATTGTTTCACCATTGTCAAGTTAGTCAAAGCTACTTAGAGATCCAGGGGCAGAAATGGCAAACTGAGGATTTAGTATCACTCAGATTTATATTGGTTTTCTCCTGGCCTCACAGATAATAAGGAAACACTGCTGTGAAAGAGCAAGCAGTCAAAAAACTATAAAAAATAAAAATCCCTCCCTGCTGCAGCTGTATACAAAGACCTTAGTAGGATGGTGGGCAGTGGCTCTTGTCTTTCAGTGAGGAGAGGGGAACAAGACAATGGGACATAGGCAGGAAGTGCAATTCTTTTATATGTTTTCCTTTGTTCTCAGGAACAAAGTATTCCCTGTGGTCATACACACAGATAACTTCACAGTCCAGTATTCTCAATACAGGAATTAACAGCCTCTAAATCAAGATGCAGTTCCTACTAGATGTATCAATTCCTCCTCTACTTCTCCAAGTAGAGAAAAGCCTCACAAAGCCACTACTGAAAACCTCATGAAAAAAATTATTTTATAATGTTCTTACCAAGCTACCTACAATGTCTTAATATCTCCTGTGGTTATGATCATTGTTCTTTCTTCCAGAGTTTAAAAAATCCATTAGGTTTTTATCATGAAATATTGAAAAAGGTGAATTCCTTGGTACAATTTTGCCCTAAATTACAGCACACATGAATCCTAACATGGATAAATGAGATTTTTTTTAAAAAGGTTAAAGTGTTTGGGGTTTTTTTTTTTTTAATAGATTTGTTCCTGCTCATCTCTTCTACTAAACACTATTTTTTTCTTAGAATTGGGCCTAATATTTGTAGTATATTGGATGAAAAGAGTCCTCAGCTCAAAGCCTGAGTGCTTTATGAAGCTGTCTAATCTTATTGTATGCAGAGTATCCTCTGAGCAAAGCTGCTACATAGCATCCAGCATCAACAGTCTTCATGGAGTGAATTATGAGCTCATGATTTATTTGGGCTCTTTTACAGCTATTGGACCTATTTTATTTCTTAAAAGCAATTTCTGTTTCAACCCTTAACTGTGAAATGAGAACTGTACCACTTCATGCTATCCTGAAAGGAGAGAGAGGGTCCAGGCTCTGCCACCAAACTGAAGTTCATAATTCAAATTTATGTGGTGAAAAAAAGGATGGAAGAAAGAGTAGAAGATTGCCTGAGAGAGCAGAAGTTTGAGTTGTACACACAATATATTGGTCTCTGCAGCAATGCCACTGTGCTGGGTTTGCTTGGCAAGGTTTTGATAGCAGGAGGGTTACATTGGTGGCTTCTGTGAGAAGTTTCTAGAAGCTTCCCCTGTGTCTGATAGAGACAATGTCACCAGCTCCAAGACAGACTTACTGTTGGCCAAGACTGAGCCAATTAGCAATGATGGTAGTACCTCTGTAATAATGTGCTTAAGAAAGGGGGGAAAAATCTATTGAGCAATAGAAACTGCATCTGGAGAGATGAGAGAGAATATGTGAGAGAAACAACTCTGCAGACACCAAGGTCAGTGAAGTGTGGGAGTAGGGGCTGAGTGCTTCAGGTGCCAGAGCAGAGATTCCCTTGCAGCCCGTGGTGAAGACTATGGTGAGGCTGGCTGCCCCTCTGCAGACCATGGAGGTTAACAGTGGAAAACATGTCCACCTGCAGCCTATGCAGCAACCCAGACTGGAGCAAGTGGATGTTTGAAGGAGGCTCTGACCCTTTGGGAAGCCTGTGCTGGAGCAGGCTCTTGGCTGGACCTGTGGAGAGGGGAGCTCATACTGGAAGAGATTTCTTGGTGGGTATTGGCAGGTGGGGAGACCCATGCTCAGTAGACTGCAACCCATGGAAAGGACCTACACTGGAGAAGTTTGTCAGAAACTACAGCCTGTGGGAAGGACCCATGCTGGAGAAGATTCTGGAGAGCTGTCTCCTGTGGGAGGGACCCTACACTGGAGCAGAGGAAGAATGTGTAGAATCCTCCCCATGAGGAGGAGGGAGCAACAGAAGACTGTGTGATTAACTCGCTGAAACATACTTTCCCTCTCCCCTTGTGCTGCTGAAACAGAAGAAGTAGAGAAATCAGGACCAAAACTGAGCCTGGGAAGAAGGGAGGGGTAAGGGGAAGGTGTTTTAGGATTTAGTTTTTATTTTCTTATTATTCTACTGTGATTTTGATTGGTAAGAAATTAATTTTCCAGTGACAGTTATTGGTGAGCCATCTCTCCTTGTCCTTATCTCATGAGACTTTTCTCTCCCTTATCCAGTTTTGGAGTCATAGAGTGGCTTTGGTAGGCACCTGGCATCCAGGCAGGGTTGACCCACCAGTCACACACCACACCTGACCAGGAGAAGGGCTGAAAGGAACCTAAAGATGTGCTTTTCCCCTGTGACTTCAGAAACCTTAGAAGACAGAATATCACAGAGAAATGCAGCATTATACTTGCATAAAAGCCTGAAAAGCTTCTGGATGCCAAATCCCAGGTGGATTCCATGCCCTTAGAAAACATGAATTACATATTTGTTGAGCAAACAAACCATCAGTCCTTGCCAAGACAGTTGGATATGGACAGAAGAAAGCAGAAGTGACAGGGAACTGCCATGATTTCAGCATCTTCTGCATCTTAGAGCAGCATCTTTGTATTAAATTAGGAAAAGCCACCCAGACTACAGAGGCAGAAGTGGGAGACACCTGCAATACCCACAGTAGAAGTGGGCAAACACCACTGATTTGTGTTTACCCTCAATTACACCACTGCTGTGGAGATGAGCAGGATATTTATGAGAGTGTCTACCCAGGCCATTACTGCTGTGCATGAAGCATGTGACAGCCCATAATGGAGATGTGAGGTGAATGCAGAGAGATGCTCTCTAATGAAAAAGAGATTGGATTCTGTTAAGCCTCTGTCAGCATCAGTCTTGAAAATATTAAGAGAAATAATGAAATATAATTAAAATATAATTTTCTTCTAATGAAACAAAATTAAACACTAAGCTGGCACTGCTGGGTAGGAAAATAAAGTGTAGGAGGATCAGCACCAGGGTGGCTCAGAGCTTAAGGGAGGAACAGGGTCAGTCATCAAGCTCAGACATGTCAGTTACCTCTAGAGCTCCAGGAAGGTTGCAGAGATGAGAGGAGAGACCAACCCTGGTGAGAAGAGACTGCAAAGTGCAGAGGATAGGGTTGGATGCCCACCAGCTCCAGCTTTCTGCTTCAGCTTTTCTACTATCCCTTCCCTGTGATGTTAAGCAAATCTTTCCCTCTCCCTCTTTCCATCCTCTATCTGCCTGGACTGTATAGACTGCTGGATCAGACCTTTGGAGTGTGTGGAACCTTTGGCTCTGCAGATGCAGATGTTACAAAAGCAAACCCATGGCACAATTATTACAAGGTGGCTTTTGGAAATAGATCTGGTTCTCTGTTTTCATTTCTTCTTGTAAAGAGGAATCACTACCATCAGCATTCTCCAAATTCTCAGTCCAAAAGGTCACTAAATCCTGGAAAATAAGAGTTTAAATAAGGAAGCTTCATTTTAATATTTTTGTCTTATATTTATTTATTTGCTTTTAATTTGCTATGAAATGTTTACTCTGAATTATGTATTTTGGATAGTATAAGGTAAATTCTGAGTCTTTTTAATATCCTCAGTGTGCAAACTACATAAGATTTCAAATATGGGCAAACTGCAGAACCCACAGATTCAATCTATGGAATCATCCTTACTCTATATGCCTGGGGCTTCTACAAGCAAGAAAACCAAAATCCTTCCACTAGGCTTTATTAACTCATCAGAAATCTATATGTGAAGCAGCATTATTTCTGGGACATATTTTTCTACTTTTGCAGTTTAAACACAGGCTTTTAAGCCCTTAAAGTTCTTGTTGATGAGAATTTAGGTCTTCTTTGTGTGAAATATCCCAATAGCTTCCACAAATCATTTAAAATTAGGATCTATATGCCACAGCAGAGTTCTTAAGAATAAGTTCTATACCTGAGTTTGTCCCTAAAATGAAAAGATGAAATGGAGAGAAAAAGGGAACAATAAAGTGTATTCTTATATTCTAAAACTGGCAATGAGACAGATTTTGTGTGTCACCCTGTGAAAATGTCTGGTTTTCAGCACTGACTTTTAAAAGAGTTCAGAATTACCTGCTCAGATGTGGCTTTAGAACTTTTAGATTCCCAGAATTAGGTGAGATGAACCACATATTACATCATCAACAGGGAAAGATTTTTTTTTTTTTGATTGACAGAATCCTAAAAATAAGTGGTTTGACTCTAAATGCAGCTTTAAAAAATTTCCTGCAAAATTGTTACTGAACAGTCTGAATAAAATCAACATTTCTGATAATAATAAAGTTATTCACTTGAATTCACACTCTTAACAAGGATCCTATGCAAAACCTAGCAGCAACCAAAAATAGCAAAGTTGAGAGAATTTATAGTGCTGATCAGTTATTACATTCAGTCAGATAAAATATAATTTGTTATTGTGTTGGTATTTTTTTTGGGTATCATTTTTTATTCATTCTTTGGTAGACTATACAATTGCTTTTCAATCACTGAAAAATGAAGGTTAAAGCAGATGTTAAATATACTTTTTTAACAATAACATTCTTCCAGGAAAAAAAGGAGGAATTATATTTGCCCTGAAGTAATGAATTAGGCTATGTTAGCTCTGGGGTCAAGATTCATCTTGCAATGTTTACTAGAAGTTCTTTCCTTGTGTTAGTCTGGTACATGCTGAGTAAGACACCAGTGCAGCTGTGACATTTAACAGAATGTTTAATGTAATGATCTTAACCTGGGCAACAGCTCAGATTTGAAAATCAGTTTTATAAAGCCTCCTCTTTTGTTGAAGCCATAAGAGTAGACAACCAAGTCATTTTTAAATTCCTCCATTTGAAATACTTTGAATGTTCTCTTGTGCCACAGGTCGATCAAAGTTCTTGCCTTTAGTAGCATTAGTACAGTATTGGTTCAGGCTAGGGGATGAAGGGATGGAGAGCAGCCCTGTGGAGAAGGACTTGGAGGTATTGGTGGGTGAAAAGCTGGACATGAGCTGGCAAGGTGTGCTCACAGCACAGAAGCCAACTGTGTCCTTGGCTGTATCCCCAGCACTGTGGTCAGCAGTTTGAGGAAGGAGATTCTGCCCCTCTGCTGTGCTGTGGGGAGATTCCACCTGCAGGGCTGGGTCCAGCTCTGGAGTCCTCAGCATGGGAGAGACATGATCTTGTTGGAGTGGGTCAAAAAAAGGTGGGGAGGGGTGGAGCATCTCTGCTATGAGGACAAGCTGAGAGAGTTGGGGTTCATCCTGGAGAACAGAAGGCTCCAGAGAGATAGTATTGCAGACTTCTATATATGGATATGAGAGCCTATAAGAAGGATGGGAACAAAGATTTTACTAGGGCTTGTAGTGATAGGACAAGAGGTAATAGTTTTAAAACAAAAGAAGGCAGATTTAGAATACAAGACATTGTTATTATTGTTGTTTTTGTTAAAATGTTTATGATTTTTATTCATTTACAATTTGGGGAGTGAAACCCTGGTCCAGGTTGCCTAGAGAGGCAGTACATGCCCCATCCCTGGAAATATTCCAGGTCAGGTTGGACAGGGCTCTGAGCAACCTGATCTAGTTGAGGATGCCCCTGTTCACTACAGGGGGGGTTGGACTACATGACTGTTAAAGGTCCTTTCCAACCCAAAGCATTCTAAACCACAGTCCCCATACATTTTCCATTCTACTGTGCACTGCCAACAAACACCTCTCCTCCTCCATTCTTCTTTCCATATTAATCTTTGTACTTGGAAAAATATCTTCCAAAAATGAATTTATCAAGTCAACTCCCTGGTGACAAAATTTACCATGAAGTCTCACTTTTGTTGAGAAGCATAAGGGGAAGGATGAGGAGAGAACACAGAAGTGATGGGTTGTCTTCCTACAGACACATCATTCTCAGCAAGCATTTGCTGATCTCTTTTGATGCCCTGAAATTGTGTAGAGGCATTTCACCAAGCAAACTTGCATTTTTGTCTTTAACTAGAATTCAAACTATATTCAACATGACACAGTAAATATCTGAAGACAGGCAAGAGTAAGGGCAAAGAAAAGAGGTGGACGAAAATGACAGTAATAATACACAGACATGATCAAGGAGTTAAGAAGTGCAAGATGTAGTCTATCTATGTAGTTGAACTTGTGTATTGGTTGTAGATAGCAGGAATAACATTTAAGTAGAAGTTAAATAAGACTGATATGACATTGGCCCCTGTGGAGAACTTTCACTCTGAATTACTGGTCTTGTCATTGAAGCCTAAAAAACTTTGATTTGAGGTCAGCAAACCAACCTTTGGTGTTATTCTGAGTGACAGCAGTTTTAATATTTGCAACAAAACTCTTACATGACATATAGTCTCACATGCAACTCCAGGATCAATGAAAATCTGTGCCAGTCTCTAGTTGTGATTGAAAGCCATTCTCTGTGTGAGTTGTTACCTTCAAAACTTGTTCAGTGGTACTGAGGTGGAGACACAGGCTTAGAGAAGGGTAAATGAGCTGCTCATTATCAAGTGGATTTGATTTATTATTAATCATTCAAATAGCTCTTACTTTGAAGACAGGTGAATGTCTAATGTGACATATTGGCTCCCTCTTTTCCTTTGGGTAGAGAAACCATTCTCAGCTTTCATGGTCACTTTGGCACAAACTCTCTTCCTGGGAAGTGTCCTTAAAGGAAATGTTCCTTCACTTAGCAAAGAAATCCACAACAGCCAGTGGCCACACATCCATGTTCAGGTACCCTTCTAATAACCTTAAAAACCTTTAAAACAATACATTAACATATTCAATGGCATTTTTACATCTCTTCTAGAGATCTGCTTACCTAAAGAGCTATTTCAGCATGCTTTTAGAGGCTCTGTGTTTCCAGAAGTGTCAAGTTCCTGCTGAAATACAAAATTCTCAGCATCTGCACTCCTAGCAAGACCACAGACTTGTCTCCAACCATTAGAATATCTATGTAAATGTCATATACACGTGCATTCTGTGTCATCTGAAGTGTTTTGAGGTAACTAATCTTTCCTGTTTCCTTATGGCACCTTTGTAACTCCTCAACCAGAATTTACTGTCTTGCTCACTTTCTGTTTCCTGAATCCATGGTCTCAGCCTCATGCTCGTCACTTCAATGCCACTATCTTCCCAGACCTCTCTCTCATCTTTCCAAACTTGGTATAATGCCTTTCTTACCTCTAGACACCCTAATCTACATATACAGCTTACATCAGCCCTCAGTCCTTGATCTCAGTGGCATAATCATCTGAACAGAATCACAAAGGTTGGAAGAGACCTCTAAGATCATCAAGTCCAACCATACCTATCACCAACACACCATTAAGCCATGTCCTTAAGTACCACATCTAGATGTTTTTTAAACAACATCATAAGCTAAATCCAGTTGCAACAGCACAATGGCAGCAAGTCCTTTTTTTTGTGATCTGTCCCTCAGATCACAGAATCATAGAATCACAGAATCATTAGGGTTGGAAAGGACCCTCAAGATCATCTAGTCCAACTGATAGCCCTACACTACTCTTACCCCTAAATCATCCCCTGAAGAAACACATCTATCCTCTTCTTAAAAACCTCCAGGGATGGTGACTCCACCACCTCCCTGGGCAGCCTATTCCAATCTCACACATTTTCAGTGATATAATAATTCTTTTTCATTTTTAATTATTTTTTCCCCTTTTTGAAGTATGCAAACTGGAAACAAACCATAGCTGAGGTCAACCTCTAAAGAAAATTGATTTTAGGAGGTACCTGAGGAATTTCAGGAATCCTTTATCTTTTGTGAACTCCTCCTGAAATAGATAAAAGCATATCCTTTCAAGTTCTCTGATTGAAAAACATAAGAAGAATGACATTCACAGGTATCTGTTTTCTGTAGTCACTGGAAGTTACCCCCACATACTGTGTCCTTAAGTCTGTTGTCCTTCACAGTCACTGTACTTTTAGAGTGATCACCTTAGTCTTGAGCCTAAGAGGAAGAATCGACCACATGTTGAATCCCTTGTGTATCTCCAGACACAAGAAACAACACCTCAGAAGCTTCTCTTCTCTTGCATTCCTCTTTTCCTTTCTGTACTAATTTGCCCTTTTAACAAGTTATAGGAAGGTAAATGCTTTGCAGCTATTCTTTTTTGAGCTTCTGTAATCCTTCAACAGTTTATTTCAATACATATATATATATATATAGAATAAGCTTTATCAACAAAAGAAGTACTCTAATTAATACTTATATTATCACCTTTTACTCAGTTATCAAGGAACAACATTTCTGCAGGATGTATGGAAAAAGTATAGAGAAGACTAAGATGCTCCAGGAGCATCTTGGCCTTTCAGGTCCAAGTCCTGTCAAACAAATAATAACAGGAACTTCTCTCTGGGATGATTTCTATTGTAGTTGTTGTAGTAGATTTATGCCTTCTCTTTTATTTCATATTTTTTTTTATTAGACATTTATAGAGATGTCTTAAAGCCTGCAAATGTGAAAATAGTGGCTTCAGAAACCAGTTGTAGGACATATCCCTGTTTCATAAGCTATTTTTCAAGTTTATAGACAGTAATCATATCTCCTTTCTCACCTTAAACTGACAGTGTTGTTAACATTGCCCTGTTCAGGCACCTATTTACTTGCTGCCAGTGTTTTAAAGCTGTGGATGTGTTAGGCTTCCATCACTTTCCAAATCTGGGTCATTTTGGCTGAATGGGTTTGAAGATGCACACATCAGTAGTTCAGGCAGCACCACAAAGGGGATGGGGCAAGCAAATTGTAGCAGAAAGATGGCAGCATGCAACTGAGACAAGATGGATGCTACATTCTTCTGCTGCCACAATTTAAGACAGTATCCACAGTTTAAAATGCACATTATGAAAGAGAAATACACTTTCAGAGAGAGCTCCTGAAAACTGGTTCTTTCAAGAAGTAGTGCCTATACAACACACCAAGTTTGACCCTGGGTATTCCAGGTCTATAAAAGAAGCATAGGTCAGCAGTGGCCTTTGAAATTTAGTATTTAGATCCATTTTCTTATATTTCTCATGAGGATGAGCAAAAGTTTGAGAATGCCATTTCCAATAGCATTTCTGAAGAGCAGTGTAATGTTGAGATCATTCCTTCCTTCTAGAAACAACATGGGCCCACTTTGATGTTGTCCAGATTCTACCAGAATCTGATGTTTCCTCCTGAAGGCACCCTCAGGAGCCCAGAGCACACCTTGTGTGATGAAAATGTAAGTCTTGGTGACTTTCCAGTTTAGTATTATGATTGCTTTCTTTTTACTTAGTCCAAAGGATATCATTCAGTGATCTGAGATCATTCCTGAGAAGTAGATAGAACCTTTAACACAAAAAATCCTCTGTAACAGCAGCAGCTGAGCTCCCAGGCTCTTTGAGATACATTGAAAGATGGGTGCAATCTATCAACACTGAAAAAGATATCTAGGCTCAGGCTTAGCACAAACTTATTTGATGGTGTCCTCCCAGCATGGCAATGGACCTCTCACTATAGTCTATCGAGGCATGTTGATCAGCTGCTGAAAATTCAAGCCTGGCCAATGTAGAGGAAAAGTAGCAGAGACCCACGAAGCAGACTGTCTAAAAGCAAACAACAGAGCCTCTTGATGGAGAAAAGAGCATCTAACCCAAAACTTAAGCTGGAAAGCAAGGTTCAGCCTTCACACTGCATCAGTTGTCACTGCTTTATTCTATTATGATTAATTGCTGGGCTGGTGCTGAGAGGAAATTACCTGAAACAGGATTTTGCAAAGAATAAAGTACTACCTAAAGAGAGCTCCAGAATGACTGGATGTCCTTTCAAGCAAAGTCTATTCAACCACTCATTCCTTCCAAGCAGAGGCAGACAAAATGATAATAATTATTAAGCAAAGACAACTAATTACTATTCATCATGGTTTACTACTGCAAAGTCTAACAAACACAGCAAGCCAAATACAGTGGGCTAGTCTCTTCCAGTGTATTTTTCCTCCCTTCTGCTCTGTGCTGAACCACAAATGCTGTACTGAGATGTGTTATTTTGTTGGCAGAAAGTGCTGCCACTGTTATTACAGAATGGTAATATTTTGAAATTGAGAAGATCTATTAGATCAGTGAGTCCATTTTCCCTCCATGGAAAGGGTATAACCTCCCAAGAGAGATCTATCTTATATGAAAGTGAGGCTACTTATTGATGGCAGCAAACACTGCCCCTTGCTGACGTCTACATGTGTTACAGTTTGCTTTACTCCATCAAAGTCCTGCTGCACTGTCTCCTCAAAAGCTTTTATCATGGGCTGTGGGTATTTAACCTCTATCACAGAGACTGCAGGCAGCAGAGCAATGAAAATGAACCCAGATCACAGCCATCTCCTCCTACCACCCTTTCCTGGACTATATCATGAACTGTCTGCAAAAGAAGCCTGCTTCTAGGCACTGAATTTCTTGGGGGGAGTCCATTGCATTAGACCTTTGTCCATATCTTACTACCTATGTCAAATGTGATGGTACTGGGTACACAGGGTATAGTCCTGCACCCCATATCCTGCATGCCTAGCAATGATCTGCGTGGCCAGATTTACCACTCACATAAAAACTGAGTGTCCCTTGAATTTATCTTCCTGCCAGGATAAATTTCTTATGCTTATGCAGTCAGTCTAGAGCTTTGAGAAAGTTTCAGTGCAACTTCTGCATTTGCAGAAAGCCCATTAGTCTGAGAGGCACAAGGTTAGATAGTTTGTCCCACAAGTTCAGACAACCCTTCAAGCACAAACCTCTGCTAGTCTGGAGATAAAACCTGGTGTGGGATCTACACTGATTGCACCTAGAAGCCAGGCAGAAGTCAGATAACTCACCTTGGGCCTTATAGTTCGGAAACTCCCTGAAAGATGGGATGTATGAGTTTAAAGTCACAACCTTATAGGTTAAACATTGGAATCTCACATCTGGGTGAAATTAGGAGGTACAGCAAGGAGAAAGTACAACCCAATGGCTCCTGTGTAAATCCTGGGCCATGAACAGGAGTTGTTTGCAATGTACATTCAGTTCTGTGAAATGGTCCCTGGGGACTCACCTGTCAGAATACAGAGACACATTAGTTACCAGATGGGGAGACAAAGTAACTATTCTGCAGCACTCCTCATTCTGCAGCACTCCTCCTTCTGCAACACTCCTCCTTCTGCAACACTCCTCATTCTGCAAAAGATACATGAGATAATTCAGAAAGGGCTCTGAAGCTAATCTGAGAGGATCACAAAGAAAACTAGCTGCAGTCACTTCCAGATTTCTTTGTTCTACCAGGATGGCAGAAGTTGGTTGGTGAAAGTTGGCTTAAATACGAAAATATATCCGAAACTGGAAAAAGAAAATCTGACTTAGGTTTTCATGTGTCCTGTGCTAGAATCAGTTGCCAAAAGCTACCACTAATAGTGTTAATGGACAAATAAATGCCCTTTTAGTGGAACTAATCTCCAAAGGTAGGTGATACAGTACATTTCAGAAGAGAACTGAGATTAAAGGTGATGTATTAGAAAGATCTCTCTTGATCTGTGAAAAAGAGGATAAGGCCAGGACTCAGTATGGCTATGGTGCTTAACAATTGTTAGTGATCAGTCAGTACAAATCAACAAGAACATTCTTATTTTCTACTGTGACATCTAGATATGGTATCTTACAATGAATTCTAGATCTCACAGCCTTCATTTGCTGATCATCCCACATTCAACCTTTCAAGCGAGCGAGACAGCTTCATTATATCTGTGCATGTTGCTAGCTCTTTGAAGATAATCTCTCAGTTTGCTGTGTTCTTCACTTAAATTATCATAACTCATAGGGACTTCCTTAAATCTTAGGTCTTTTTGTTGCTATAACTAGTCTGCTGTGAATATTTCTTTTCTTATCACTCTAGCACCAAGAAACACTGGGAAACATTATCAGCCCTGTCTGCAGGGAAAGAAAATGATAACTGTCAGTCTGCACTACATTCTAGAGAGCTCTTGTGCACCCTGGAAACAAAGCATTTGCTGGCAGTTTGACAAGCCCTTTTCTTTTATTTAAGAGGGGGAAAAAAGTTCCAAAAAAGAATAAAAAAATAGAGATCAATAGGAAGTGTAAACTGCATGAATTTTACTGAACTGGAATTGCTTTGTTGTGTCACTGCAGGCAGGGACTGACTACAGACTCATACCAGGGTTTCTTTAATGCAAGCTTTGGCCATGGTGGTGTTATTCAGAGGAGCAGTCCTTGGAAGTTAAGGATGGTGGAAGATGATTAAGTGAAAGCTCATAATTTGCATCATTTTGTGCACTGAAGGAGCCATTTGTCAACAGACTTCCATTGGCATGAGGCAATAAACAGATAAGCACTTCTCACATGTCTATAAGCAGAAGGTTTGTGGGGCATTCCCATTGATCACTTTTTCATGCACTGCCTTTCAAGCCCATCAAAAGTATGAGCCTAATGAACCTGAGATTAAGATTCTGAGACCATGGGGATGGCAGTTAATAAAGTTGGAGATCACTATTATTAGTCATTATTTAAAGCAAACAAAGTTTTTTGAGAAATAGGAGATTCAGTGGAAAATGGAGTTTTAAAAGGACTGAAAACATCTGCCTGTGCAGTTAGAATCAGAGTATATTGCACTTGGAAAAAGGAATGAATGCATGTGTATGAGACAAAAATACTTTTTTATCAAGTAAAAGTTATGCAGAAAGGGGACTAAGAACTCAAACACACCTACATAAATTGTTTTCATCAAATTCTTTGTGGTGCTTTCACCCAAAATGCATTTTTCCTTATTCTGAAAATACAAAACCTCTTCTCTTGTCTTCTTCTTACTTCTGTGTTTGCTTTATCCAACTACTACCCTGAGCACCCTAATTTATCTTCAAACTTCTTATTATAGTGACAACTATAAACTGAAAGATAAAGCCTCTGTAGATGCTATTTAAACATTGTACACATCCACTAAGGAGCTTAGTTTGAATAATGTAGGGAGAAAGAATACAATAAACAAGCAGCATGCCACATAGAAGAGATGTTCTACATCCCTGTACTTCTCCACACCCCTGATTATCTGGTTCTTTATTTTTATTCTGGACACAGGACTTCACTCTAAGTATGTTACCAGAACAGTTAATGTTACTAATTGCTTCATTGACCATGGCAAACTCAGGAATAGTCCTTTTACTGGAGCAAGAACTCAGCATTCTCACTGCTGTTAACACTATTCTTCATTGTTTCTTAGCATTTTATAGGGGTCTGCAGACACAGAAAAATTATTTAACTTTCCTGTATTTATTGCCTGCAAAGCCTGCAGAAATACTCTGCTTAAAGAACAAGCAATGCAAGACACACCATTAGCAGAGGTTAAAGGAAATTCAGCTGACTGGCTAAGGAAAAATCAATTATATGGACATCTCTTCAAAATCCAAAGCCCTTTATGGTTTGGGGGTTTGTTTGTTGGGGTTTTTTTCCCTTCTTTTTTTTTGTGTCCTTGGGGATGTTTTATTTGTTGTAACATTGCTATTGAAATACTTCAACTCAACTGAAAATAGTATTGACTAGCATTTGTAAACTCTTCTGGGCTAGCACTGCATTTCTCTTTATGTTCAAGTAACTTAATTGTTATTAAGGCTTAATTGTTATTAAGGCTGGTTAGTGCTTTTAGATAAATAAAAGTGCACCATTGTAAGACAGTAAGGAATTTGAACAATAAGTTCTGAGTATGGCAGGAAATAATGGTAAATCAGTGCAACTTATAATGTTTTCATATGAAAGTGGGGATGCAAAATGAGAATAAGCTCAGTAAAGGTACAGGAAAACTGGAGGTCAAACTTATGTTCTCTCAGTTTTTTATATTGCTGCCCAGCTTCTGAACCCTGTTCCTGTAAATTCAAGAGCAATAGCACACCATGAAATAAAAGACCCCCAGTCCTTTAGGCCAAAATTTCTTTGTGGTAATATTAGGATAGGTATTTGCATGCTTTCCCAGCTTTTTCCTTTTATATTTAAACAGTTTATTCCATTGAATTCCCAAATTTGCTCAGAGACAGCCTAAGTTTTCTGACTTAATATTTGTTGTCTGAAAAATGCTGAGTTGCCAAAATCACATCAACCTTCCAGAAACTTTCCTTTCCAACCTCTGAAAGAAAAATAAAAATATAGAAGTTGTGGGGTTTTTTTTAAGAAGAATATATGCTTAAGCAAAAAGCATAAGTAGAGTTTTTCAAACTCACCAAAACAGAATATCTGAACTTTTCCTTAAAATGTGGATTTTTGGACTTGGGGTTTTTTACTCCATTATAGACACCACAAAAATTACAAAGTTTACTGTAGAGGAAGAGAGATTCAGGGTAAATGTGAAGGGAAAAAACAATGTTAGAAAGGCTAATAAAGCCTTGAAATACATTACTTGGAAAGGTGTGGAATCTCAATTGCAGATAGCTTTAAAGATTTTATCAGAAAAACAAAGTGAGAAATGACAAGTGACACTAACCTTGCATTAAGGAATTAACCAGCCTTGTCCTAGGCATTTTTTCAGTGATTTTCTATGATTTTTTATAATTTTTGTTTCTTATTGCAGTGCATATACAACAGTAACCAGTTATCACAAGCCATTGCAGTTCCTCTGATTCCATTTAAAATAGCAGAATTTCCTCTGTAGCAGAAGGTTCAGTTCTGAACCACTTCTAATGGCATTGTTAGGGATCTAAAGACAAGAAGAAGGGTCAAAAGGTTACAAGCAGCTAAACAAATAAGTGTTTCCCAAGGAGACTTTCTTGCCAGCAAGAGAATTAAAAGTCACTGCATGGAAGGTTTTAGCAACTCTTGTTATATATTAATAATAATAAACATCATAAACTGTGCAAAGATGATTAGAAGGTCATGCAACATCACCAATGGGAAAAATAATCTGATGTATTTATAAATATATCAAATCCCATCTTGAAAGAAATTTCTCTGCAATGGCAACAATGAGCAAATGCTTTGACTGAATTCTGGCAAGTGTTAGTTTCCTCAGATCAGTCTATCATCCCTGGCACTTCACAAAGAATTACCAAGGAACTAAAAAAGAGAAGTGGAGAATATTCAGAAACAATTTTGTCAACTGCATCTATCTCCAGAGCTAAACCATTAATTTATGCAACAAATAAAGTTAGCCCTAATTGCTCCACAAATCAGACATTACCCATTTGGGTGGTGTCCAAAGCAGGGTGTCTCCCTCAGTTTGCTCTGCTGCAAACTGCTCTAGTCTTCTGCCTAGATACAACAGCACTCAGCAATGTTGATGTTTCCTCTTCTGGGTTACTTGGTTTCCACCTGGGCCTGGTACTTCAAAAGAAGATCAAGAAATTGGTATCAGGTGCTAAACAAACACAGAATTAATGTTGTTTTGTTACATTGTCTTTAGAATAGACAGAAAGTGACAAGGAAAGTTGTAAAAATGGCAATATTATTATTCCTAAAACCAACAGTAAGGCTTGAGTTCAAGGATGGTCAAAACAGGGAGGAGCATCTGCAAAGGCAACAAAAGTTTGGATGTGCACATAGACCTTAAACTGTCACTGTATGCCTGCAATTGATTTTTTTTTGTGTGTGTGTGTATTCAGGTGAGTCTTTGAAAATTTTCTAAGTGGAATTGCAGCAGTGATATCAGAGTAACTGCCAATTACTCTTTATACTATAGTAAAAGAAAGTGACCTCCATCAAGTAGGAGACCCCATCGAGATGAGGGTTCATCTGGGCAGATGATTTTAACTGCTTTCAGAAATGAAGAAATGCAAGTACTATAGAGTACATGTTTTATAAATACATGGGATAGTTTTAGTTCACTATTTGCAGTAGGTGGCAAACAATCCTTTTATTTTGTCATACATATCCAAAAATCAGGAAAAAACCCCAAAATAGTGACTATTTTATCTTTTATGTATCACATACACATTGAAATTCACAATCATGACTTAATTATATTCAGGTATTATTGTAAATTTATTTAAAAGTCTGTGGCTTGTCTTCATGCCCAAGGAAGTGTTTCACTTACCTACTATACAGTTAACAAAGGCAAAAGCGCAGCTTTCCTAAGGTGTTCATTGTATGAAAATCCTGCTCCCTTGGATTACTTTACCAGCACTCACTAGTTAATTCCACTCCTGTAAGTTTTAGCATCTGTTAAACACTAGCACACATAGACAGATGAATCCTTTGTGATTTTCTTTTGCCTATTTGTTTTTCCTCAAACACACTTTAGTTATCAAGCTTCTCTAATACTAGGACACTAAAGGTTCTGTCTAGATTTTTGCCTTACTTAATGCTGGCACCCTGAGAAAGGGTATTTTTTCTTTGATTCTTTGAAATATCATGATAATAAAAACAAGGGGAAAAACATACTTCTGTGTGTAAACCTCTCAGTAGTGTGGCAATGCCTCCTCTTGCCCTTGTCTGAACTCATCCCTCATTACATCTAGCTTGCCTTCAATTTCCTTGCATAAAGCAGGCTTTAGGCTCAGATTTCCTTTTTTTTTTAATAATAGCTCTTTTCTTCCACAGGCACAGCCCTTCTGTTTGTCATCTTTCACAGGAAGAGACTTCTCAGACCTTGCTTAGGTCACCACTGCCCAAGCATCCCAACTACATAAACCTATTTTTCTGCCTAAACATAGAAGTCTGCACCCTCCTGTGAGTTAAATACCTGGATTGCTTTTACAATCAATGGGAAAAATAATATTTCTAAAGCATTATTTATCTCATAATAAAAAATACTTTCAATGTGAATATGTTAATCAGGCCTTAAAATGCCCATTTGTCTCTTTTGGTTTTGTAGGGGTTCTAGCTCACCAGCTGAAGTGGGAATGCCAACCACACCCCTCCAAAAACCTGCTGGTTGCTTTAGTTAGAATGGACCTCTACAGCATTAGGTGAGGCAAACCACAGCAAAACACACTTAAAGCTTTTCTTCCAGGTTCATTTTCTTTTTGACCATTCCTTGAACTTTTGCCAAGAATCTTACTATTCTTCTCCATATGTTGTTTTTATCCTAATTATGAGGATAAGCTGAAGTCATATTCTCCTAATTATGAGGATAAACTGAAGTCATATTGTCTCCTGCTTAGACATTTTCTTCCTGAGCTGGTCAAGAAATTAAGAAAAAAGATTTTGTCATCTGTTTCTTTCTTTCTGCTTTTTTTATCTCTGAGCATCATGCTTTGCTCATCTTGACTAATCATAAGACTTTATTCTTTCGCTTTAGTGTTTTTCAAAGGAAAGGGATAGTAGAAGACACATTGATTTATGTATTAAAAATTAGATATATTTTCAGATTTTTGCTCTTCCCAAGACAGAGACATTCAGGTGATTCTGATCCTCAGTATAATCCTGTTCATAGATAACTCTCTCAGATTCAATCTTTTTTTCTCCTCCATCTGACCATGATAAAATAATACCCAGAAGAAGATAGCCAGAAAACATGAGGGTGCATACAGTTCCAAAAATGAAACTGAAATTCCTAAATCCTGTATGAGGTTATCACAGACTTACTAAATGCAGTTTGGTAGCACAGGAGAGTCAAAGCTAGAAGTAAAACTGAGTTCCAGCTGTGAAACTCATATGTCATTGTTTTCTATATACAACACCTTTAAACTTCCAAGATCTTCCTGTCGAGAAAAATAAGCCCTTGCAGAGACAGGCACAAGATAGGGCTTTTAAAGGACACCTTAACTGTGCTCTTCTATTGTTTTACACTGAGATAATTCCAAGTGAAGGTAACCCAATGTAATTCTACATTTTTTTTTTGTTTGGGGTTTATTTTTTGGCATGGAAACAATACAGCCCTTAACAGTGCTTTAACCATGCATGACTGGGGATGGTTGTGGCTATTCTGACCAGCAGAGGCTTGCATTTAGTTTACAAATGCAGAGATGCTTTAGATTGCCACTGAGACAGTATGAGGAGATGCAAAGCAGCTGTGTTCCCCAATGCTGCAAACAGGCTTTTAGACTGTCTGTTGCTGAATTCCAACAGTTACACTTTTTCTGCAGTTACAAAACTCCTAACATTTCTAAATTCACATTTTTATGTTTCCCACCACCTGGGAATGCCATCTGCTGTTTATCTCAAACCTGTCTAACTTTCCATAGCCTATTTCTTTGGGATGTTCTCAAATTTCATTATGGTTGGACTTTGTTTTTCAATTTGTTTTATTTTTGTCTTATTTACTTAGTGATGGAAATGTGTATATTGCAAAGCACACACGTTTTGCTGTATTTTTCCCTTCCTTTATAATCTGTCAAACAATGTGTTTTAAAACAGAAAGGACAGTTCTTTACTTGAGCTGCTGGTCACAAGTCATATTAGCACCCATCAAGTGATAGCCAAGAGGGGTTAAGTCACACTTGAAGTGTTTATTCTTGAGTTATGATACAGTCAGTGCACAGTCAAGCATCAGATTACCCAGAGTAGTTATTGTATTTTTTTCTGTAGAATGTACTGAGAGGATGCATTTTCCTTGAAGATGCTGACTTTTTGACAGCAGGATGGTATGGAGTTTTTTTGGAGTTGGTTTGTTTGTTTGTTTTGTGGGGCATTTTTTTTTTGTTTGGGGTTTTGTTGTTGTTTGGGGTTTGATTTTGTTTTGGGTTTTTGGTTTTGTTTTGGGTTTTCTTTTTTAATTGTCAGAAAACTGTGTCCATTTCTAAAGAAGTTTTGTCAGGAATTCTTTTTAAGCTCCATGTGGAAATCCAGTCAGGGTGGACTCTGATTACAGCACACTTCAAATCAGAGTAAAAAGTTGATGAGTACTTATGCACCTAAGGTATTTTGATGTGGACACTTTCTCAATTTATATTTTTAGTGACAGCTCAATTTAATTCTTCAAAGTGTGAGATTCACCTGTCTTGCTGTCTAACCATAGTAATCAGGTCTTCAGCTACAATCAGTGGGAAGAAACAGCTAGATGGTGCAGGTACCTGTCTCCAGAGGACATTTCCAACCTCTCTGGTGCTCTGAAGATACAGTGACTTTGTAATTTTTTGATATTATTATTCCAGGTCTTGCAAACCTTAATTAAAATTCTACTCTCTCCCTCTCTTTCTAAATAGACTAAAGATCTGATGCCACAGGACAAAAACAGAGGCTGCAACTTCAGCCTTCTCTCAGATTAGAGACTTTACTGCACAAATAATCCTAGCCTGGGGTTCTAGCTCAAAGATATTACATGGAACCTGTTGCTTTACTGGCTAGAAAAATGACTTCTTGCTAGTCAGTGAACTCTGAGAATGGACCTAGGGCTTCCTTCAGCAGCCCAGCTACAAGTACCCACTACAATTTAGATTGACCCAGTGTAGCCTAGACAGCCACACAGGGCTGGGAGATAGAGACTTTTACATTGTTGGCTTAGCAGGTAAAGGTTAGAAGATTCTCTATGTTTCTGCAAAGGCAGGTCAGGCTCTTGGTGCTTTCTTTTGAGAAGGAACTGGGATAAAACATTAGTTTGCTACTAATTGATACATTCAGCAATACTGCTTGAAAATGTTGATACTTTGTAAAATGTGCTGAGTAACATGTCTGTTTCAGTTGGCTTTGTTAGGCTCCTGCTTTTCTTCTGGAGTCAATGTGAGCAGACTGAAAAAAAAGTGTGAGTTTGAGCTGTTACTGAGATCAGGATGAATTACTGAAGATCTTGGTTTAATTCCTGAAATAGTGGTGTCTTTGACAAAACTTTTGTTCTTTCCCTCCCCAGTTCAGTGGAAAGAACCTCAACCAGCACCTAAATTATGCATTTCTGAAAAATTTTGCTTTAAAAGCATGCAGAATCACTGAGAACACCAAGATTACAGGCTTGGAGCAGAAAGGATTATCTAGTTGCTAGTATATAAACCAGGAAATTATGGGACCCTGGTTTGGCTTCCTTCTCTGTCACAGGTATTTTATGTTATCCTAGATAAGTCATTTTGCCTTTCTCTACCTCTCATTCCCAGTTGTCAAATAATTCTTCCTTCTTTACCTCTGTGGGATATCATAAAGCATGTGAAGTGTCCAGATTTTACAGTATCAGTTGCCATAAATGTATCTTAGGCTGTCAATTTTACACTGGTGAGGGTACCTTTTGTTAGAGAATCCAACAGTTACTTTGTCATTATGCTGCATAGCAGAGCAGAGTCAGCTTACAATTTTGCAGAAATATAGATTTGGGGGTTGTGGAGTTTTGCTTTATACTTTATGTTTGTTTTATCACAGGGATGAGTAACTTCTGGTAATATTAGAGAAGATGAGTGGAAGACCCTGGGATGGAGGTGAGTCAGGCAGTCAGCAATGTGCTGCCTGCTGCTGCCAGAGTGTTGGGAGAAATAAGGAAATAAGGGACTTCAGCTTCTGGTGGACATCATCCTAAAAGATCTGATTCCTTCTTTATTACCAGTAACAGCTACCAGCCATGGTTGATTTGTTAACCCAACAGTTTATTGCCCAACAAAACCATTCTGATATTCTTAAGCCTGGTTTTGTAATAAAGGCAGAATTATGCTCAGGCAATAGAGGTTCAATTTGATTTATTAAGCAAAGAAGGTTATCTGAGTCATATACCCCTGTCATATATAACACAAGGCCCATGCTTTCTTGAGTCATTCAAAACACATTAAAGTGTCTTGAATGACTCAGGGTACCAGTGGTTAGTTTATTGAATCAGAGCCTTGCTCTCATGTTTTTAGAGTTTATCAGATGCCAACACAAAATACACCCATAGAGCAAATCCTATGTTTCCACTACTGCTATTTGCTCTTTAACTATGAAATGTAGTCTTGCTTAGGACATAAGTTATGATGTTCATTTCTCTTTGTTGGCCTTGGGCTGTTCTTCTCCACAGTAATTAACATTATGCAGAACTACCAGAAAAATTGAGCTTTTAGAGATGGAATTTACAGGACATTAGATATCTGAGGTATCTAATAATCTAACTGAAGTTGGGAACCTAAAACACTTCTGTAATCCTGCCCCTTATTACTCCAGTATTATGAACAACACATAAGAAGATCTGGAGAGAGGAAATATCTCTGTCAATTTAACAACTTGCACCAGTCAAAACAAACAAACCAACAAAACCATTCCAATTTGAAATAATCTTCAGTGGCCATTTCTAGCCCAATTTCCTCATGATAATGGATGAGCAGTTTTCCCCTAATTGCTAGTTTGGAGTGGGAGTGTGGACTGTTTTGTTCTCTGATAGCCTAGGACATTGTTAAGAGTAAATGTTTCAGTTGACAGTCTGGCAGTTCTCTCCCACTTTTTCCCTCATACTACAATTTCAGAGTCAGCTAGGTCATCTGATGATCCTTTTTAATTCTCTTATAAATAACAGGTTTTCAGAATGGGACAACTGTTGCTAAGAAATTATAGCCCAACAGAACAATTTGGGCATTACTTTGAATGACACACACACATATTTTATTTGAAAATTATTATTGTGTTGTTTTCATATATTCTTTGATTATAGTGAGAAGATAGCATCAGAAAAACTGCAGTAACTCTAACTCAGTTCTATACAAATTGATTTAGTATTGGCAGTGACCCTATAGTTCTCTTTCAGCTCCTCAAGTTTGTTGGGTTTTATTCTCAGATTAATAATAAAAAAAAAAGCAAACATACACAAAAGACATTAAATTAGTTTTCAGGCAGAAAAACATTTGTATGACAAAATCACATTTTTTAAAATATCACAGTTATCTCACTTTGTGCTAAGAGCTCAGAACCAATATTTTGAAACAGCTAAGTTACATACAACAAAAAACCTCTATCCATAAGATGACTGATATTTTTTCCCCTGTGCCCCCAAAGCACATTATCCTACTGATGACCCTTGCAGGGTTTCTTATATCTCCTTTGAAACAAGAATTGCATTGGTAATATTATTCTAAGTTAGAAAAATTACTGGCTTAATGGTAAGTCTGCAATGCATGCATAATGAACAGCATGAGGTTTTCCTTCAAAGGTCTTTAGAAACTCTAAGTACACTATGAGATAAATTATTATCTCACCTGCAAACTAGTGTGCATTTTCTCTAAAAACTGTTCAGATAATCTTCTCTCTTTGGTCTCTATCTATCAGGCACTGTCTATAGCAGTTTGGGATACACAATAAGCTAAAACTGTACAGGTATTTGCATAGCTATGCTATCTCTTATGTGACTCATAGTTTTGGAGAAGGGACCTATATTTATGCAACAAATTGTGCAAAATGCCATGATGAGACCCAAAAGCATCTATGATATTCTTATATGCCCAGTAAATATGACACAGGACCTATGGTAGACTAGTGAATTTCTGGAGAAGCATCAGGAAACCACATGGATTTTCCTGAGACACCTCAAATGGGATCAGGTGCCCTCATAAGAGTAACTGAATCATTTCAGGGAATGATTCTTCTGATCTGCTTTAGATCTCTACACTGAGGTGAAATGAGAAACGTTCAGGCACAGACTGTCACTGGTGTAAATACAACTCCCTATTTTTGTTTCTCCTTAGCAGTTCCCACCAGGACTTTTCAAGTTCAGTTGTAGTCTCTGTGGTGGGTTTAAGGGCTCCTCCCAGCCCCCCACGCACAGCAGGTAAAGGAGAGACTGGATTGGAAGTTAAAAACTAAAAACTGCTTTAATAATAATAACAGATATAAATGAAACAAAATATAAACAGGTACAGGACCCAAGATACTGAACCGTCCCGATGCCAGCTCCCAGTGGAATCAGCACAAGCAGTCCAAAGCAGTGAGATAGCACCCGCAGGTTTCAGCACAGGCAGACAGCACGCAGCTCGGCCGAAAGTCCCAGCAGGAAGGAGCTTCCTCGTGGTTCCAAACAACAAAGGTCCCCCGGAGAAACCCAGCATTCCCCCCCCGCCCCCCGGAGGGGGGTTTGCAGTGTCCTCAACTCAGGAATTTCAGGTTTCTTAAAGGGACAGCTCAGGCAAAGTGTGTGTGTGTGTGTGGGGAATAACTAATAACAGTGCTATGTATGTGGTGGTGGAATATCTTTTAGAAAATACAGTTACTGAACAGAATTAATTCTGTTCTAATCCAAACCATGACAGTCTCCAACACTGACATCTCTGATTGCTTTTACCCATAACCTATATGGAAATCACTCTTGAAAAGGTAGACTGTTCATTAGTATTTTTCATGACATTTAGTATTTTAGTGACAAATATGTTTGATTTGGTTTTTTTTTTTCAAACCAGCTGTTTCACATGACTTGTGAAACATGTATTTAATTGAAAGATATTATAGATTTATATATGCTTTTAAAAAGAGTATTTTAGCTGGAAAGCAGGAGTTTGTGATCTTCAGCCACAAAAATGTTATTTGTAATAAATAAATGGAAAAACACAACTATTCTGAGAAAACCAAAATAAAACCATTTTCTGACTGTGTCTGTTAAGAGCTGCTGTTTTTCTTATTAGAAAAGTAAAGTGCAAAGGATTTTTCTATTCATAAGAAATTTCAGGAGACAAATGGCTTCTTTGCATTTCACCAATGTGAAGTAGACCAAAACTGTGTACTTGGAAATGTAGCACTATCTGCAGTGACTAGGTGCAAAACTATTTGAAACTGCTCATTTCTTTTTCTGGCTTAGCAAAGCCTCTGATCATCCTGTAACTATAGCAACATAACCACAAGCTGCTCAATTTTTGACACTTTTTTTGTGCATTGTCTATTTTTTTCCAGAATATAAAAAGCTAATGGGATACAGGCATTCTGCTTTGTTTGCCTTGTTAAGCTATATTTAAATAAGAAGTGATAAACAGTAGGAATTCAATATCCTTCTGTCTCTAAATGCTTTTAATGTTAATTTTATTTACCTGAAGACTTAGAGGAGGTGATACATTTTCCTGAGTGCAGGCACATAGTGCCATTGGAGATGCTCAAAGGGTTCCCATCTGGTATCCAGCTGCCACAGTAGAAGGGTAGATGTTTGGGAGCTTGTAGTTCCTTAGGTAGAACTAGACACATAAGTCTAGGTGACTGAAGAGTGACCATATGTTTTTTAAAAGATCCATGATTGAATGTTCCCTTAATGTTAAAGGTCAAGGTAATGGTAAGATAAAGATTCCTGGAACATACTATATCATGTCACGTAAAATCCAACAGGTTGCCTTTTTCCCCTCAAGTTTTATCTCCTGGAGTCTTCTTGAAATATTTCAAACCAAAAAAATTTGGAAAGGAATTTAGGGATTTGCCTGTCAGGTGGAGGTTTATTTTAGCTACCTGTTCACTTTAAGAAGCTGTTATTTTCCAAGCTGGAGTGATGCAGTGTCCCTGTAGATCCTCTCTTGTGTGTGCCAGTTCAATAAGAATGTGTCTGATAGTGCAAAGCAACTTGCAGGAATAAATCAGCTGCCATGTGTTCATGCTCATAATGAAGATCCAAGCTATGTAATGAAGATCCAAGCTATGCAATGAAGATCTAATCAAACCAGTCAGGAGCCTACCTCTAGACACACATAGACATATATGTATAAGTATGTAACTCTCAGTCTGGCTTGATTCAGTGAATAAAACTGAGTACTAAAACTATTTGAAGCATATTAGGGTACCTCATATATTGACACAGAAATGACAAACAACACAGGATATGCAAGCAATTGTGGTCTTCTACACTAGCAGCTGGAGGAAAAGCAGAATACACTAGGGCATTATAAAAAAACAAAAACAATTTGGAAACTGAGTCAAGCAGTGGACATTTGTGCAGGGAGCTACAATCTATAAAGAGATTTTGTTAAAGAGTTGTATGCAAAAGAGTAGAACTTGTGAAAATGCTTACTGTTAATACTGAGTTCAAAAGAGCAAAGTGAAACACTTAACAAGTATCACAAAACTCATCATATTTCTGGCACAGGTAAGAGAAATTGGACATTTTAGAAGTGTTAAGTCAAATGCTTTGGTGTTATAAGTCTCAAGCTTACAGACTGGCCCAGTAAAAGATCTATGTCCTTCCAGTGATAGAAGCATGAGCTCTGATTGGTATCTGACAATTCAAGATCCAAAGAGCAAATCAGCACAGGTACAGCATGGCCATTCACTGTTCATTTTTGGACTTTCTCTGTAGTCATTGGAAAGCAATAGAAGAGCTCAGGCTGCAATATACCCCAGCTAGTCTAGATTGTTCAGAATAGATGGAAGTATGTGTTGACAAGGTTTATTTCTGCCCACATAAGCAGAGGAGAGAATAATCAGAGCAGAGTGGACTCCTACCCTGAGTGAGATGGACCACTCTTAAAGAAAGAAACCATTTTACAATGCTTCCATATTGAAGCTCAAAGGTCTAAAAGGGTAATATGTCTGAAATAAAATGAATCTTTTATGATTTCATCAGGATTATGTCTATTATTTTTACAAAATGTTCAACCTCAAACCAGTATTTCTGTCTTTTGCTTTTTGTAAAGATTCTGAGAAAGAGAAAAGTACCACACTATGTCTTGGAGCAAAGCTGGTCAAATTTTTGCTTGGTGAGATAGTGGTTTTGATCTCAAATGAGGTCCATGACATTATTCCTGTGGAAAACAGCAAAAGCAACTTGCCTTTTGTTAAACTTTTCAGGTTTTGAATCAGCTTCTCCAGATGAAAAGCATGGAAAGCTGAAAAGCTTCTTCCTCTTTTTTTTCTTTGATTTCTTGATATTTTTCTACTAATACACATGCACAGTCACAAAGAAGATTTTTTACACCTTCTCATCTTTAATTTGCAAATAATAACACATTGTCTTAATCTTATTTCCTTTCTGTGAACATCAAAATAGGATTGCTCATATGAATGAAGTTAAGCAAGAACATGATTTCTTGCAAGACCAGGATATAACCACATTAGCACACCTTTCAATCAAGATTTCTCTCTATTTTGATCCTTCCTGTACTACTTAATTACTAAGATCCAAAGGGGGGGTGGGGGGAGGGGAAGATGTTATGTTTCAGATGTCCTGAAAGCAAAGAACTAGATCATTTAAGTGATTTAACAACATATCTAAACCTGTAAGGAGTTAATAATCATAAAAAATAGATAAATATTTCAGTCACCCAAGGGCAAAATATATTAGCACTGTAATATATCATATGTACAAAGATGAAATTGAATGCTTGCTCAAAGATAATTATGACAAGAGTTTGAACTCAGCATTTCTAATGAGGAATACACATGATCAGATAAATAGCTATAAGTGTTTGCAGTCAAATTCCTTTCTTTTTTTCCCACTGTTCTTAGTGCTATTGCAGTACTTAACAAAAGGCATAAACACAACTTCTCTTGTTGCTTGTCCCTCCTTGGCACAGATCTCCTAAATCATCTTAATCCAACTGCCAGTAACCAAAACAGTTACAAAACCATAAAAACCACCTACATTCTCCCTACTAATTCCCACCTCCACGACCTCTTGGAATTAAATTATACTTTCCTCAAAGATAGATGAAAATACTAACTCTATGTGTTTCCTTAGGGCAGGCAATTCTGACCATAAGTCCACTTGGATTAATTTCCTTCATATATTTTCTCTGGCACAAGAATGAGAAGCTGCACATCCACTACCAAACTCTTATATGCTCTTATTCTAGAATGTGCTCTCTCTCCTTCTTTTGAAGTACCTTAATACTCGTATCAGCTCATACTCTGATGGATGAATCCCTCGCACCCTGACAAGAGATGAGCAGTCTTAAATCACTCTTTGGATATGCAGACTGCTCTGACTCAAGGGTCTTTCCTGGTGAGCTAGAGAAGAAGGAAAGGTTGAAGAAGAGTTGGACACTATCTGTTGTTGAAGTAATGGTATTGAGCAATAAGGGATGTAAAATTTAGGGTATAGGAAGGAGACAGCTTGAAAAAGTGAGTTGTTTACAACATATTATAGCTCTAAGTCTGGTCTGTTTGAATTCACTATGAAGCCAGGGATATCAGGGACAGAAAGAAAGCAGTATATGAGGAACCTGGCATAAGTTTAATTAGCTTCCTTGCTTTAAGAGGATGGTCCTGAGGTTCAGGTCTTGCTGATCAGATCAGAACTTTTTTTATGTGAAAGTTCTTACCTGAAAAAGAAAAAGCTTGAATAAAACTTTAGTTAAATTCCAACTTAGTATTGTTAATACTACTGAGGAGGGCTTATATTTTTGGTTCAGCACTACAGACATCCAGACATCCAGAACAGTATATTAAGATCATATTATTCTTGTATTGCTAGAGTTATTGTCAGTAGCAAGTAGGAAAGAAATAATTCCCCATTCAGTGATATTGATTTTGCTAATAAACTTCTTGCAGTATGTTACTGTTTTTCCTATGAGCTACTTGGAACACATTTGAAAAGTCTGGCTAATGACATGTGAAATCTTCTCTACAGTAGAAACTATTATACACTATGAAATGTAGCCTTGAAGTGTTATTAGGTAGCCTTGTTTCATTACAAATACAGTATAATCATCATGGCTGATGGAGTTTAAACAAGAATTCATTGCAGTTTTGTTTTGGTTCAGTAAAGGTAACTGTGTCAAAAGTTTTGTAGTTTCTTACAAGCATTTAGACTCAAGGAGACAGTCTAAGGGTATCTGGTATTCTTGTAGTATTGCATTTTCTTTAATGAGTGCACCAGTAATTTAACAAATTCACCAATGATTCTGAAAAGAGAACACAACATAAAAAAATGAATATAAATACTATAGGATTCAATACAGAGACCTTTTAGCTCAAACTGCCTTTCAAACAGCTGCTGTGTCTTATTTATGCAGTATAAACAACCTATGAAATTAGAACTTAGATTAGTCTATATTCATTCTTCTCTATACACAAGCTAGGAGCATAGAAAAGTTCTAGCCCTTGATTTTAGGTGTACAATTCAAGTCAGGTTTGGGGCTTAAACAATATTTGTATTTCAGATGAGAGTTGTGTCTCTGTCTATTTTTTCTTTAATACTGATTTTTGTGGGTTATTTGTGAGTTGTTTGGTTTCTGTATGTTTTTTTTCCCCAAGAATGTCAGTAATTAAACCAGCACTAAGGGAAACTAAACTGATCATGCATTTTGTACACTAGGAATAGGTTTAGTGTGAAAACTCCACTGTAGAAGGAAAAAAGTTTAGGGGATTTGACTTACACTAGATATTATGTCCTCATTGCATTAAGAGATTTACATCTCATTTTACATGTAGAGTTATTGCCACTTAGATTCTTTTATTATACATGGAACATTACTGACATTTAGTGTGCCACATCTTTAATTGCATTGAGTGATGGTACAAAAAGAACTACAGTGAAAGTTCAGATAATCTATGTCATTACGGAGTAAAAGTAAGTCCCTTTTATAAGAGGACACTAGATGGTGATGCAAGTACCTCTTGCCAGAAACTAGTCTCAACCACTTAGATAGACTTCTATTATACTGAAGATGGATATGAAGTGTTATCATACATTTCAACATGTTCATCTCTTCCTTCAGCCTCTGTCTTGGTTCCTCTGGTGGAACCAGGCCCATTGTGTGCTTTTTCTTCTTGTTAGATATGATCATCTGTTTCCCTTCAATATCACTTCAAGTAGTGTTCCAGCTTGAAAGAGGGGGATTTAGGACTTTATTTTTTATTAGGAGAAGAGATAAAGCATATAACTACATCTTGAGTCCTTCCAAGATCTCTTGACTTTGAGCTCATAGCTGCTACCCACTAAAGTAACCAGAGGTTTGTACAAAAAATGGCAGTACCAGTAAACTTAATGTGATGATTGTTTTTTCTGTTTGTCAACAGTAGTGCTCTGATATTCAGATAAAAGAAAACAGTAAAAAAAATTTTTAAAAGAATGAAAAAAAGTCAGCAGAGAGGAAATAAATCATTATTTAACAATTAGGGTGCAGAGCTCTGTAATTTTTGAGTGATTTTCAAGGGCTGCTCCTAACCTAATGCATTAAGGTCCTCCATACCAAAGATAATGATAAATACAATTACAAGGTTCAGGTCAAGAACAAATGCTTATAGGTAAGTATAAATGAGAACCAGCAGTTTCTGGACTCTGAGAATGTCAGGAACAAACACCTGCAAAGTAAATGAGGAACAAGGTTTTTAATAGCAGGAATCAAGCACACAGCTCAGTCTGTTGTTTCTAATGAAATTTTCAACCATCTGATTTTCCACTACATTCCAAATGCAGCCACAGACAGGGAAAATGAGCTGCTCTGTGTCATTAGTGCAGAGATGACTGCCAGCTCAAATCCCTTTACCTCCTGACCTGCCTGTCCACAGGAAAGTAATTTTGTAGAATGCTGCAGGAGACCTTTCCAAGCCCACATTTACCAAACGAGGAACCACATGTCATCATTTAGCATTTCAGAGCACGGGAAACTCTTTCAGAGCTATTATGTCTCCTGCATCCCCAGAAGTCATCAGTGTTAAAGGAAGCCACATAATTCTTCAAGAGAAAAAGGGGAAAAAAATAAAATAGAAAAAATAATAAAAAAAAGTTGGCTCTTCTGTTATATCTTCCCAGAATCTGTGAACTACTGAAAGCTGTGTAGTATGCCTTGTCCTGAACTAGACCAAGACGGATTAAGGGAACCTGAATACTCCAGATTCTATCTGTTTACAGCTTTCTCAGTGATGTGTCACAGAAAGGAAAAGTTAGGTATAAGGGAAAAAAAATAAAAATTACTAAGGTCTGCCAAATATTTTCTCCAAACTTTTTTGGACATAAAATTGTGTTTTCATTAATCACATGGCTGCAGTGTCTGCTCTCCACAAACTTTCAATTTTTGTCAGATAACAAAAGCCTCAGGATTTTCATCAAAAAGGCAATTTTCCACAGGAAAGAATTCTGTTGTTTGACTGTATCTAGAAATTACCAATTTCAAAAGATAATTTGCTAAACTGACTCACAATGAATATGATTATTTACAATCAACACTAGTCCTCACTGTAGAATTTAAGCAGTCTTTATTAAAAGTAGAACTGATGAGTGCATGCAAGCCATACAGTGAAGTCCAACACACCTTAGCATTCTGTAACTGCATGAAGTGCTCTGTGAAATTCCTATTTCTTCTACTGCAGTATCCACCCATTTTTTCCCCCCTCACTAGTGCCTGAAATACATTCTCCTCCACCCATGTCACTATTCAGTCAAAAGCGGATTGCAAATGCAAAGGAGAAGTTGAATCAGAGAGTCTAATTTGATAATAATCAAACCCCTGAAGTTAATTGTAATGAAAATGTTGGATAATTTTAATTTAAATCTAAAATTTCAGTGCACATTAGGCTCTTAATTGGCCATCTTGTAGGGAAGAAATACATACCACAAAGCTTTGTACATTTACATGACTGTAAGATGCACATACAAAAAGGGTACCATGGAATGGGCGATCTCTCTTTAACTTCCAGTTTCAATTTAATCTTAATTGGTTTCATACCACTAGCTTTTCTGCTTGGCTGAAGGCAGAACTGGAACCTTGTAAAGCAGGCACTTTTTTCATTTCTTCTGTGTTTTAAGTGTAATAAAAGAACCTTCACAATTTCCTTATAATTTGCTTTACGTCAATTCCCTCAGGTTGCTAGCTTCATTCTAGCTGTTTTTAAAGAAGGGTATAGCTGCTTCTTGCTCTTCTCAGCTACCCTTTGCTTAACCTCTCATTTGAATCTGCCAGTCTTTCCTGTTTGTCACTTAGAAGAAATGCACTAGTAAATAATAAACAAGTTCTTTCTACAGAGGAACAAAACTCTCCTTTTACTTTATTGTCTCCTTCTATGCAGCTTGCTGAATATTTCCCCTTGCTACAGTAAAGTATCCTGAGATTAATCCACCAAACCCCAGAAAATGCAAAAACTGAGCTTGCAGGTGTCACAGTACTTCAGATCAAGAGCACAGAGTAGCACATCCAGAGTGAAATCTTATTTCTTCTTTTCCCTTCTACTGAATTTCTATGGAACTTTTAGCACTGATTTAACTAGGAATAGGCCCTGTTTTTAAATTCAAAATCTTGATTACAAATACAAATGCATATTTCATAGAAAGAGCTGTTTGATCATAATTTTCTCATGCTGGAGGACACAGCAGTGAAAATTATCTTCCAAGCAATTGAAATACAAGATTTTGCTAGGAAGAAACTTCATCCTTGTGCTCAGAACAAATCAGGAAAACAATAAAACTCTGTAAATAAGGTAGTGGTGATTCAGATCTATCTGTATGTTAGTAGTATAGTCCAAGGGGCTAAAAACATGGTAAAAGAAATAATGTAAACATTTCAAATAAGAATGATTGTTTCATCTAGAGAATATGACCTCTGTAGAAAGAGTGAAAGAAACTGCAGCCATTTAAGCTGAACAAACTAAGATGAGAGATGGAGATATTTGATTTCAAATATAAGGAGAATAATTCTGCAAGAACAGTATGTGGAGATCAGTCTTCCATGTTCATGATGGCTGCAACACACCAAGTGTGCAAGTAAAACATTAAACTTTACCAGGCAAAACAAAAAATCTAGTTCAGACAATAGGAAAACTTTCCTGTCAAGGTGATGAAGCACTAGAATAGATTATTTAACCTGTGCTGAAAGACTTCTAAGAGGAAAATAGGAGTTAAAGTAACATTTTACAGCTGATCCTATTAAGGGGTGACTGGCTGGATGAACTCAGTGTTTTCTGGCCTCTCACAGCTTGTTTTCCTCTGATAAGAAAACATTTTCTTTTTATAAATAACAGAGAAACTGCCTTTGTTGAAGGTGGAATGTTTTGCAGAAATGTGTTGTGCTGGGTAGAGATCTGCTGGGATTTTGATTTACCTGAGTTTGAACTGACTTTTTCACTTATTATTCTGAAATGATAACTTCTATATGCAAAATGAAAATCAGAATAAAAGGAATACTTGTTGGGGGTGGGGGGGGTGGTGTGGTTTGTGTGTTTTGGGTTTTTTTGGCAGAGTTTTTTGTTTGGTTTGTTTTGTTGGTGAGCTGGTTAAATGAACAAACCTAGCAATAATCAAATCCTGTAAAAGACTGATATTTAGCCAGGAACTACTGATAAGAAGCTGTTAACTGAGGTGATTAATGATTTTCTTTTCCTAACTATGGGCTGAAGTTCCAACAACCCGTGTCTTCTCAAATAAGTACCAGTGTTTGGCTCAATCACACAAATCATTATATTTTACACAATTTTCAGTCTTGTAATTTCAGCTGTTGGCAATAAAAAGAGGAAACTTTTAATGCTCAAAAAAAGTGTTTTAAAAAGACATATACTGTGTAAGTTAGAAGGAAAGGATTAAACACATTTTCCAGGGTCATTAAATTAAAATAGTGTTACTTTACATGTTTTTTGTGGGTTTGGAAGGAAGCTGTTAGACCAGTCATAATTCCTGCATCAGGCAAGATGTTCATAAAATAAAAAGGGAAAGGGTTAATGCTCTGCCATTATGTGGAGTTTACAGGCTTAGCCTGGTGAATGTTCCACTCATGTTGTAGGTGGTTTTGTTGTTATCAATGGATTAAGACTAGCTTAATTCTCCAGTGCTGAAACAATACATGAGCAAGGGCTCATGAGGCAGCCAATTGTTCCTCCCTGCTTATTTAGGAGACCCTCAAGACTTTCTTTGGAGACCTCATTATTTTCTATATGGCTAGAGAAAGAAATAAACAGAGCCCTAAAGGACACATATATAATAAAGGTGACTAAGTTACCCCTCTAAAGGGAACCAGGGTGAAATAGAAATGAAATCAGGAGCCATACAAGCACAGCCCTTCAGTCTCCAAGATGTGAAGGACTTAGGTGCTATCTTTAACATTTCTTTCTTATCAAGCTTAAAAAATTCATTGTTCAATTTGTTCTGATATAGGGGGGGAAAAAAAACCCTCAATCAAAACAGTTGACCTGATTTGCAGATTATGAACTTGAAGATAGCTAATTAAAGGAATATTGATTCCTTCCAGCTGAGCATCTGAACTCCACATACTTCATGAAGCACTTGACTTTGCTCCATCCTGTGCTTAACCAGGTGAATGACAGTATTTCAATTTGCTATTGTTTGCTAATGTGCTGTGTTGCATGTGCCAATATTCCCTTCCCTGACTACAGGCAAAGAGTACTATCTGAATTTCCAAGTGATGCATAGATGTGTATTGTAGGAGCTTGTGCTCAGCTCTCCTCAGCAAGTGTAAGTCAATGAAGCCAAGCTGACCTATAGAACACCATATTTTTAACTCCCAGTGGATAAAGAGACTAAATTTGATCAAGCATTGCAGGAATCTAGAGGATTGTACATATTCTTATTCTTTTGTAACTTGTTAATTTCAGCTATATTTGATCAAGTGATATAGGCATAAAAAAGTTAATTGGATGAAGAGCTTATCAGTGTCTTCAAAGAGACTACCAGTCTGAATGGCCAGCAAAGAGCTGGAAGTACTGCAGTACACCATTTAATGTTTGATGCAATCCAGAAGAAAAAGGCAGAAAATAGGAATGAGCAATGAGACCAAAAGCTAAATTAAAACTGAATTAAGAATTCTTTACAAAATATGAAGGGTACTATAAGAATCACTTGCATTCACTCACCATGTACACTGCATTCAGATTTGAATATTTTGCCCTAACAAGTAAGTGAAAGAAGGTCCTGAGAAGGGCAGCACAAAAGAACAGTGGATCAAGGGGAGGAGGGCTTCTTTGAAAGAGAATTAAGAGGACACAGGTGAAGTCTGGGTAGAAGGGTAACAGCAAAGATGTTAGTAATATAGAAAATATAACAATGCAGAGAAGATCAATCTGGAGCTTCTCTAAGTGCTTTTTTTCTTATTCCATCACAGAAATCTGAAATGGCAGAGGGTGTAGGCAGAAAAATGAGGGTTGTATTTTGGCATATAAATTTGTACCAGGATATTTTTTGAGGAGCACACATTTGAATGTTAAAAGAAATATTATGAAGAGCTGTAGAAGTCAGTCATTTTGACATGCAAGCCACATCTTTCCCTGAGAATTTTCTTTCAGATAGATGAATAATCTTTCCCTTATTCCATTTTAAAAGCTAAGACATGTTCTTAACATCAGAAGCTGAACAATTTTTTGTTTCTCTTTCTATTTTTTTGGTAGAAAACTGTGGGTTTTCTTATCCTAGGATTCTGCTTTAATGGGTTAACTCAAAATCCTCTCTTGTCCTCTTGTCTCCTAGAGTTTATGTCCATTCTTAGAGACATCTAAGTGACCTCTCTATGTTAGGCAGCACTAAACCAGTTCCTTTGTGGAACCTCAAACCAGTTGGTATCATACACACTTGAAACTGCTGTAAGTTTGTATAGCAGGTACTAAAGGCAGCTCTAGGGGTAAGCAAAAAAAGGTCTCTAGAGCAACAGACTTGCTGAGGAAGCTGAAAATCTTCCTTGACTCTCCTCTTTCCTTCTCTTTGCAAGAGTGCAGGAAGGTCAGGTTAGATGCTGCTGCCAATAGTACTGGAGGAGGAGACTGAGCAAACATAGGATGATAAATGGTTTTGGGGAGAGGGGTTAAAACTGCACCAGGAAATGTTGCTGTTCCCACCCTTCTCATGCTTTGATGGCAGGAGAAGCAGGAAGATCTGTATTCCAGGGTTTTTCCTAGATTCCTGCTTTAGTTGTACCACTCCTTCTCTTTCTCCACTGTTCTGGACTAGCTCTATCCTGAGCCTTGAGATGGCTAGATTCAACATTTCTTACCCTGCTGAGAAGTGTTAAGCCAGGCCTCCAATGTGACAGAGACTACTGCTACTTGTGTATCATGAAAGCCATTTTGTTAGGACAAAGCTGATGCAATCCCATCAGGTGAGGACTCTGTTTCAGAGACTGACAGTTTCTTTTCACTGTCTTCTTTGACTTTGAATGAGGAATAACTTCAGCTTGCAGTAGGAGCATTTCTTCTTTGCTAACCTGATACAACAACCAGGAAAATACATGGGACTTTCCTTAAGCTCTGGATTGAAACCTCTGTATGGAAAAAACTCCATCAGACAAAATAACTTGGTCTCAATAATGTCAAAGAAAGTGAGAAGTCAGTGTGGCCAGTGGGTAGAGGACTGGTATCTCTCAGTAAGAATTTCTGGTGTAGGTGTAGGGTGAGAAAGTGGATTTCAGTTTCAAGCTGAGGACTTGTTTTAGAGCAAGTAGACATGCAAACTGTTGCACATTGACAGCATTCCTTTATTACTTTTAATGGCTCTTAAGTTCTCAAGGATACTGATGAAAACCAAGAGGTCAAGAATATTTTCCTGCCAATCACACTCCTGCCTCCAAAAATGAATGCTGTATATGTCAGGTTTTGCTGCTACCAGTTGTGAACTCAGATAATTGTACCAGTGTTGGTACAGAGCCACCCTGAGAACAGAAAATGTCAAATGCAACATTTTCTTTGCTGTAGATGGAGGCTGTCTGCATTCAGAAGGCTACAGCCTTCATGTGACAGTTCTCTTTGTGGTCATAACAGTGCAAAGGCTTTCAAAAAACAAAGCTTCTGTTTATTTTTAAGAAATAAACCTTCATAACTGATGAACTCTCTTGGGAGACTTACCTCCCTCCACTTCCACCATAGATGAAATTACAACTAACAAACTTGAGAAGAGTTTGTGCACTTATACTGTGCATGATTAACTCTTGAGGAAGGGCTCTACTGCCACAGCAAGTAAATGAAGAACCATTGAGTACTGGAAAAAGGGTTAGACAAGTATGAACTAGAACAGCAGTTTTATACTTGTATTCTCTTGGTTAGACAGAGATTACAAGGCCTGCCACTTTTCTTGTTTTAGAACATAAACTGAGTAACATTTGATTTGAAAACTAATCTCCTATTATCCTATGGGACATGATGCTGAGTATCTTCCACAGGGTGCTTGTGGAAACCAGACCAAAGCCTTGTTATTTTAGTGGGTTGACCCTGACTGGATGCCAAGTGGCCACCAAACCTGCTCTGTCACTCCCCCTCAGCCATGCAGGGGGAAAAGGAATGGGGATTGTTGTCAGTTCATCACACATTGTCTCTGTATCTTCTTCCTCCTCATGGGGAGGACTCCTCACACTCTTCACTTGCTCCGGTGCTGGGCCCTATCCCTGGAAACGTTGATGGCCAGGTAGGACAGAGCTCTGAGCTACTTCATCTAGTTTCTAAGTTAGTAATTTTGTTTGAATTTTGGAAATAAAAATAAGCTTAAAGTTATTTAAAAAAAAAAAAAAAACAGAAAGATTATGCTGGGTATTTGTATCAATGCTAAAAATTCAGTTTTTCCTTTAAGAAATTATCACCTCTGAGAGCACAGCATATTGCCACAAACTATCATGAGTCTCTTGCAGTGCTTTATAAAAAGCATTTTTCTACTCTTTCAAATACTGAGCAGCAGCTGGGAGCCATTCAAAGCATCCAGCAGAGTTCATGACAGATATGAAGGAACAGAAGAGAAAAGAAATGGAAAAAGGCACTGGCAGTTTGTGACCAACATGGGAGAGAGAACCAGGAGGTATTCAGTGTGGTTAGGAACATTGAATTGTTACCACTCAAAAGTCAGATTCCAGTGAACTGACTACTTGTCTGCTGGAGAAGAGCAAGTCAAAGAACCTGGCACAAAAAATCAAGTATTAGGAACAAGTCTTAGTTTCTGATTTGCATTCTGATTTCTCCAAAGCTTGGTGCCTTGGTAAATAGAAAGCCTAACAAAGGTGGCCTTGATGCACAAAACAAGCTGTGGTAGAAATTGGGAAAATTGTGATTATGTATGGTCTTTGAGAAGACAGCACTCATCTTTAATAAGTTTGTATTAAGACTAATGTGAAACAAAGGGATTGTTCCAGATTATAGTCTGTGCTGTCTGATTATCTGCTCTGTGAACCTTCAGTCATAGATAATGCCTTTAACAGCTCTTCAAACTACTCCCCATGAATCTCATCTCCCTTTTGTATATATTACTAACTCTCTTCCCTCAAACAGCTCCTGGTTTTTGGCTTCCCAGGTACCTAGATGTTAACTTAGATAAATCACTATAGGTGAAAGACCAAACATTTTACTTGGCTTTTGACAGAGGCTGAGCTAAGGGTAGAAAATGTCAGCTTCTGCAAATGGCACCTGAATACTGAAAGGAATTCAGTTTCTGCATTTCATTTTTCTTAAAAGACCATGGAATAGGTTTATGCACATAGACATGGGCAGTTGTTATGAAATTAGGTTAGTAGCTCAGATGTTAAAGTCCTTCTCTCAATTTTGACTAACAAACCAAATTTGGACTGAAAGAGCCACACTAGGTCTTCAGTTACCTCAGTTTCTTTGTCACTTAATGGAGAAAAACCACCACAGAACTCAGACATCCTTGGAAGTTAACCATATTTTTCTATTAAGCATAGAATCAGAGCAATGATATTTCTGGAGATGGTGTCCTTCAACTGCCCTGTTCAGAATGGATTAACCTACAGCAAGTGGTTTAGGTTTGAGTCCAACTGAGTTTTGAATATCTCCAAGGATGTAAGCCTCACAACTTCCCCAGGCAATCTGTTCCAGTCCTTGGCCACCTTCATTCATTTTTAGGTAGTGGGTATCATTAATATTGTAAATAAATATAGGGTGATTTGGCTTAAAAATTAATGTTGAGTTTAAATATCTCAGCTAAGATAGACTTAACATATGTGAATATGTTTTTACTTTTGTTTGGTTTTACTACAAATGTCTATAGGATCTAAATATTCATAAACAAAGAGAACAAGTTTTAAGGGATCAAACAACATTTTTACCTAAACCAAATGTTTTAGTGGAAAAAGAGATGTGTGTCTTGCTTATATTACTTCCTGATCTTGAATGTTCCTGTTAATACTACTGCAGCTTTTACAGAAACAATAACAACAACAAAAGTTGATTCTTTCTATAATGTTTTAAATATCATTTACTTGCCAAGGTTGCAGCCATCCCACCATAACAAGGAAGAAATCTATTCAATTGCTTTTTTTCTTAATGTCCCATAGGTCTCTTGTTTTTGTCTTCCAACTCATTTGCTGGAAGGAGCTGGAGAAGGTCCAACAATGAGAGCAATACATATGTTGGGTTAGCAAAGTTCAACTGATAAACTATCAGAGGATTCATGGCTGTTGTGGCAATTAGTGCTCCTTATGTAGCGTGGCGTGTGTTCTGGGTTTGTTCCATATGCAAACATGGATTCTTCAATCTGGAAAAGATCCCAAGAGGCTTTTTAGAAAATTCATTTTCCTGAGTTAAAATGAACCATATTTGTATCATGTCTGACAGCTGCTTTCCTAGCCTGTTTTTAAAAACCTCTTGCAGAGGTGGGTGATGACTCTGTAAGCAACTGAGAAAAGAGGTTTTGTGCTTCACTAACCTTATTGGATAAAAAGTTTCTTAACATCAATTTTTTTTTAACATTAAATTTTGCAATTACTTGTCAGCTGTACTTGTCCTGACTGCCATGACCAAGAAGAACCACTTCTGCACTTTCAGGTTGTAGCATCTATCTTTTTGACTACTGTCAAGTATTCATCTTCTTCTACTCTTCTTTTAAACACAGTTTTTTTCTTTCTTTCCCTGTAGATTCTGGGGGTTTAGCCTTCTGATCATTCCCATAGTTTTTCTTTGAATTGTAACTAATTGAATCCAATGATTTAGTGGTCACTGGGTTCTGGAACATGCTTTATATTGCTTACTTATATTCTATGATGTCTTTATGTTTTTGGTGATTTTTTTTCCTAGATGTTATTTATAAAAACACTACTTTCCTTCCTGCCTGAAATTTCAGCCCAGTTGTACATGCTTATTGACCTCAACAGCCTGAAATAAGAGCACTGCATGAGTGTGTGTGATTATTGCCATCCATCAGTCAGGTAGTGAAAGATTTTATTTCTTTTGGAGGTTTGAGGTTTATTCCTTCAGGTCACCACAGCAGCTAGTCATGAACCCTGTAGTCAGTTAGCAATAAGTCATAGTAGCCAGCCAGCTTGCAGAGAATGGAAAAGTTGAGGTTTCTCAGGGAGGCCCTTCATAAATGATGGGCTGAACTGGAGGCACCTCTCTCAGAGTAATCATTAGATGTATGAATGAAATAGGAAACTTCTGAATATCAATTAAAAGATTGGAACCTGTGTCTAAGGAAAAAAAGCTGCATATCGAAATCTGTAAGGCTGTCATTCTAAATCCTAAATTAACATGAAATGCTTTTAAAAAGGCAAAAGGGCTCATGAGAATCAGAAGGAACAGGCACAGTGATTTTGATCTAACATCCCCACTCCTCACATCTAGCAACTTTGAAAACAATGCAACAACTGCTGAAAACATGTACAAATAATAGTCTTACATATGTCAGCCAGGTAAGAATGAAGCTAAAATATTCCTGCCATTCCTTACAATTATTTTTCTTCTATTAACCAAGTAACTTTACTGTAAAAGCTACAAGTAATGTCAGATTCTTTTTAGGAAAAACCACAATCCTCTCTGCAAGGAAGAACCCAAGTTATCTTGTCTTTCTGACAAGAAGAGATATCTAAAGATCCCAGGCTCATTCATGCTGAGGTGTGAAGAGATCCCTATGCCTATGTTTTCATAGGAACAGTTGCAGAGTTGCCCTAGGGCAACCAAAGATAAACAGCACCAAAAAGTGGTTATTTTAGTCTCAGTGTTATTAGAAGGAAAAAGTATCTTCTATACAATACCACAGAGGTCACAGAGATTATTAATTACTTTCTTCTCCCCTACATCCAACTCAGTAATATTTGAAGTCATTCATTTCAAAGAGACCAATATTTCCAGAATTTGATTTTGAATGCAGAAAAAGAAATACTCATCCAGCTCAATACAAAAAAATAATTTTTATAGACAAAATTTCTTCCTCTTACAGATTCAGTTACAAACACCATTCTTATGACACCTACCTGGTCAAACTGTGCCTCTGTATTGCCTCCTTGCTTTTATTTATAGCTTGAATAATCCTAGCTCAGTGATCATGCTGTCAAATTAGGAACAATACATTTATTCTATTTCAGAAGGGGCAAAAGACATATCCTGGCACTAAAATAAGATGGATTAAGTTGATATAGACCTTACTTGGAGGTCACATCTTTTGTCAAATGAACATTTGGCTTTATGAGGAAGCAAGGAATAATATTAGCCAATGCTGCTTAAAGCATATTTAATGAAACAGTGTTTATAGGCATGGCTTCATTTGACATTAAAGATTTTGGTGTGGTAATCATTCTCTATTCTACTTTTGTGTCTTAATCCTCCAATTTACAGGAACTTGGAGCTCAGGCTGCATGCTCGTCAGAACAAAGGATGTCAATGGCAAGGTTAAAACAACATAATTGAATTACAGATTTATGTTTAAAAGCTATCAACTCTGGTAAATTCCAATTTCCCTTTTACAACCTCCTTATATTATTTTTCTCACCTTTCTCCTAGGTAGCTATGGCATCATTGCTTTGCTGTACTTTTGTTGCTTGCTTCAAGAAAATGAAAGACTTCTCCTTTAAAAATGATTTTAAAGAAACTGTGAAGATTCTGCAGCTGCATTTCCTGGTTGAACAGCCCCTGATGGGACAGGGAGGGAGGGGAAGCCTGGTTACAGAAACTGGAAAGCAGATATACAGTATTTGGCTTGCCAGGCATAGTCTTTCACTGGAGTGCACACAGCTGCGGAGTCCCCAGAAGCATGGAAGTTGTTCTGAGGCAAGATGAAGAAAAGATAATATAAGCCTTGGGAGAGTTATTTGGCACTTCAACATAGAAGTGCTTGTACTTCCATCTGGGTTATATGCAAAATTAGGGAAGCCAGAGCTATATCCTTTTCCTTGGGCTGTTGACAGGAGTTTGGCTCTCACTTTAATGGATTTTTTATATGTTTGCCAGAAGGTTAGAGCCACAAAACCTGTGCTGGAAATGGCAACCTATATTGTACGTATGAGTTCATACTGGCAGATGGAGAACAGAAAGTCAAACCAGTTTTTTCATGTCCTTTGAGTCTTGCAGTTACACCTCACGATGTTTCCTACTTCTGAGCACTGGCTAACCCTTTTCCAATATTGTTTGCATTAGCTCCTTCCACTCTTAACTAGTTTGTTCCAGTGTAATTCATGCCTGGCCAAAGTGCTGCCCAAGTTTCTTGAGCAACCAGCTGCTTCTGCTGCTTTCTGAAAAAACTTCACTTGACAGCCTTTGAAAAACAAAACCAAAAACTAAAACAAAGAAAACCCCAGTGCATCCAATCAATTCACCTTGTTCTCTTCAGTATTTTTTCAATACCAATGGGAGTTACTTCTTCTTCAGTTAAAATTGTTCTCAGTGCTACTGACAGAAATAATGAGGATGTTGTAAGACAGCATTATTGCATCCTGATGTAACAGGGAGATCCAAGATCCACAAATGGGATAAATGGATGGAGGTCCATAGTCCACTGACCTCAGTTCTATGTGTGTGTGTATGCACAGGTATGCATGAATGTGTGTGTGCATGTTTACTGCCTCCAGTGATATGTCATGTAAATTTTAGTAAGAAAAGGACTACTCACAGAATTTTCAGTAGTAGCAGCAACTCCCCTCCTTCATTTCCAGTTACTAAATCATTATTCTTGAAGAGTAGCTGTTCTGACTACATCTGTTGTTTCAGGTTTCCCAAATAACTCAGTAAACTAAGGCATGATAGGAGATACTGGGGAAAAGAGGGACTAAGTTTATTGTTACAGACATCTGAATATTCTTCCATCTACTGATGTGGAATAAATCAGTCAACCACTCTGAATATCTTCCATGGGCTCTTTAGCATCACATTAGAAAGAAAAAAAAATGTATAAGCTTGAACACAAATGTTCATGCAGTGAATATAAAAAAAACTTTAACAAAATATTGATTTAGGCCCAAGATTTTAAATATAGAATGGATTATTTTGAACACCTCTGTTCTGTGCAACTCATGCCAAGAATTTTCACCTAATAGTTTCTGTTCTGAGCCACTGTGTATGTTTTCTTTCCAGTATTTCCTCCAAACTTCACTCTAGAGATGGGAACAATTGTGGAAGAGCTGGTAATTGTGTACATAAAGCTTCTTGTTGCTCTGAATTGCAGTTCTCTCAGTGAGACAGTGGAACCTTCAAACACTTCAGCCAGTGGAGAATCATTTCCAGCAAAACAACTGCTTAACTATTAGTAGATATTAATCTGTGACTCATTCACTACCACTCACTCAAACTCCAAGAAGGTCAGGGAATATTATTTTAGTTTAAACTGAGTTTCCTCTTATTGTTTGGGTTTTTTTTTTTCACTACCTCCAGAGTCAGTTTTAGCCAACACATAATATTCAATATTCTGGAATTTTCTTAGTGTTTTGTTCTCAGTTTAACAATTCATAGGCAATATTATTTCCACTTGAAAAAAATAATAACTAGATCTTACAGTGTTCTTCCTGCAACAATTTGTTATTTACTTTAGGAAATAGACAGCTGTTTATTTTAGCTCAAGGTCTGTTTAATTCTTTTTATTTCTTCGTGGTTTTTAAGACTTGGGAAGAAACTGCTTCAGAATGAATGGATTGGAAGCAATTGTTGATTTTCTTTGGAAATCTACATTCTTTGGACATTTAAGCTGGTTGACCTTGATGGAACAAGTTAGGTCAAAACACCTAGAAACCTCTCCATACATTAGTAAATGGCTTCTTCTCCCCTGTCTTTCATATCTAATTGTACTGTTCATCATATTTGCAATAGAATCTTCTGGGGACCTGAAGATATAAAAGCATGAGATGTGAACTGATAAGAGACCACAAGCATTTGCATAGGTAAAAGAGGTTTAAAAAAAAAAAAAAAGAGGTTGCAGAAATGATGTTATAATTCTCTGCAACCAGTAGTTTGTATGGTCATAGAGATTTTTGCAAAGGTGGATGTAAAATATAAGTTTTCTGATAAAGTAATAACGTGGTGCAGTGTCAAAGATGAAACAGTTTAGGTCTCCTCATCTTCACCTCTGCTGTAGACTGTTTGTGCCCCTCTCTGCCAAAGTCCTATGGCTGTGTTTGATAAATAACTGTAAACCAAATCTTTAGCAGAGATAAATCCACACAGATCAATTGACTCCAGTTCACAGCACCTCAATTTCTGGCTTAGTGCTAAGACCTGGCATTTCAAATTAAGGATAAAAAGGATCTTTTGATGAAAAGAGATGTTATTGGCTGCCTCTGAGGAAGGAATGGAGACAGAGTTGGGGCTGGAAACTGTCCAAACCAACAAACCCCTAAGTCTGTCAGATCCTTAATCTATCACTGGAAGCAGACCTGTATCTGAGCAAAAGAGAGAAAATGCTGTGATTATCCTAACAGAACTCTGGACACTACCATGAGCTCTTTACTAGAGAAGTTAAACATACTCTGGCAATTTTTTCCACCTGGCTCTTCAGAGTTACCTCTTCATTTTAATAGCCAGATTCTCAAATTGTCTTTTAAAATGCCAGTGATGCTACCTGTGATACTATCTGCTTAGAAGTGAAATTACCTGATGTGTCTCCAACTGCTTTGATGGGAGCAGATTTTACAGAGACCTGTGAACACATGAACATTAAAAGGTTTACTACCAGGAAACACCAAGGAAAATAAAACACCTAGTGAAGCAATTTCTTGTGCATTCTGTCAAACTATTTTATGGGTGCAGATGCACAAATGCCATTGGTAGCATTATTTCCAAAGAACTGGCTACTCTTTCAGTCTACCTGCCAACCCCATGGTCCTTGTATCTGATAGATCACCTAGCACATAGGCTAATCTACAGGAGCAAGTAAGGTCATTCATTTCATGACTCTATGCAAGACATTGTTGACTTTGCCAAAATTTGCAACACCTTCAACTTCCAGGACTTTATCATATTTCATAAAATGGGTTATCTTTAAATGAAGCACCTGAAGATCAGGTGAGAATCTCACCTAATGCTAAACACAATAGTAAGAGCACTATGGATCTTACACTTGCTCTTCTATCCTTTTCTTACCCTTTTGTATAATGCTTTTCTCAAGATGATTTGGAAATTTTAAGATAATAATATTATTTATTTTATAACTTTTGGTGGCACAGTGTTGGGAACTGAAAGCAACTGCTTTGAGGGACAAATCAGCATTCTTGACCCAAGACCCTTTTAATGATTCATGCCCTCACTGACTTACCCTAGAGAAGAATATATAACACCCAGTCAGTTGCAGCTAGTTGGATATATCCATTTCCAGAGTCAGTTCAATTGCAATAGCTGGTTGAATAGTCATTCACATAACAGTCCCTTCTGGCATTAAAATTCATACCTTTTCCTGGCCATTTCAATCCTTTAGCTTGTGTAGTATTGATTCATACAACAAGAGCATAAGGAGGTTTCCTGTTCCAGTCTTCCAGCCTGTGCATGACAAGGGTCACTGCATGCATCCTTAGGTCCAATTGCACTGGACATTTTATAACCTTTGCCTAACACATAGGTCAACCAACTGGGACACTGCACATTCATCTGATTTAATAGCTGAATGCTAATAGGGCTTCAGTATTTGTTCATTCAGCATTGTATTTCTAATTATGACTGTTCATAAATCTTCTTTCCCAGGAATCATGCAGGCTAAGGGAATTGTAACAATATTTATTCCCATTTTTATTCCCAGGAGGTTTCCTCTAAATCCTGTTCCTCACTGACTCAGAGCCCTGTTTTGTATGAAGAAGACAAAGAAAAGGTTATATGGTTATCCACAGAAAGCCAAGAAAACATACTTGGTGTCATGCCTTTTTCATTGTTACTTGGAAGCCATTAAAATATTAAAATGTCTACAAAAGCAATAAAATGATCACAGGAGTATGTGGTGATATTTAATTTTCCCACAAGTTAAATATCACTGATAATTAACTGTTAGAAGTTTATTTTGAAATGACATTTCAGTGGAATATCAGACCTTTACAACATAATTAAAGGTTTTCTCATTGTAATGGTGCCCTATTTCTGGTATGAAAGCTTTTTGAAATTATCTGTCTGCTTCATAAATGATTTTTTTTAACCTTTTTTATTTTTTGCCATTTAATTTGGCCATTTCTTGTTTTGTTTCTCTTTCAGCCATTTATCACAACCATCACACTAGGTAATTTGGAAATGGCTCTTTTTTGCTGTTTTTAAATTGTTTGAACTGGCACTTTTCTCTGAATGGGTGGAATTTTGCTGCCAATCTGGAAAGAGTTTGCTGTTAGTTGAGGCACTCCTTCAGGACATGTTTTTCTCACCTTACAACTGGGAAGACTTAGGCAAATATAGTTATATTTAAAAATGTCCCCCACCTGTTAACCTGGATTAAGCTTTTGATACACTTCAATATGCATTTTATAGGTAGTAGACTAATGTGTCACCTGACCTATCATTAAAAGAGAGAACAGTTCACATCATTATTTGATCCAGAAGTCTTAGGAAGGCATTTCACAAATCCTAGACTCCAGGAGCAGTCAATCATTGCTGTGGTTTAACCTGGCCAACACCTTAGTGCTATACAATTGCTTTCTCAGTCTCCCACCATGGTGGGATTGGGAAGAGACTCTTGAAGGGTCAAAGTGAAAAAAATTGTGTGTTGGGATAAGGACAGTTTAATAAGTAAAGGAGAAGCCACACAAACAAGCAAAGCAGAATAAGGAATTCATTCACCATTTCCCATCACAGGGAGGTGTTCAGCTATCCCCTGGAAAACAGAGCTCCAGGTGAGTCTAAGGGAAATGTGCTAACTCTGCTGGTTGTATTGGTATTACCTGGGAGACATGAACCAGCTGGAAATGTGCCACAATAACAATCACAGGATGCACACCAATGTCAGAATCATCTACTGAAGTAGACACAGATCCTTTTGGTGAAGATGAAGAGATTTGTGCCATCAAATGTGACAACAGCAGTGCCTTATTCCTTAGATGCATTCGTAAAGGTCTTTCACAAGAACACAAAGTGTTCTTGTGCTGAGGGAAGTAACATAGGCTTGTCCAAAACACAGAAATAATAAACCAAGTAGATAATGAACTCAGATATTTTTAAAGATTATTGATCTTGAAGGGGTTAATTTCAAGAAAGGGACTAGATTCTTCAGAAAGGTAAAGAGGCCCAGGAACAGCAGACTGCCAGCCAACTTCAACACCTCTTACAAAAGAAGCAGCATCTTTCTCTCTGTTTTAGAGGTGAAAAGAAACTAAGAAGCAGAACTAGGGATAATTTGTGATTACACAAGCAGCCAAAACAAACCCTCAGTTTCCTGGATCCCAATGGATCTATAGTACAGTAAATCACTGTACTCCCATGGTGCTACTGAAAAGATATTGGCAGGTAAGTTATGTCATAATTCCATCACTATCTCTGAGAAAATGAAGGAAAACTGCATTTTAGGGGGAAAAAACAAAACCAAAAGCTTAACCCCAGTCTAGCTGATTACAAACATCTCTCAGATCTTAATACCTTCAACTAAATGTTAAGACATTTTGGTTGTGTTTCCATTTTGTTTCTTTTAGCTCTGCCCAGATCTTTCCATCTGCATTTCTCTGAGACAGTCAACACCAATGTACACTACATTAGGTTGAGGAATATCAGCAAAAAAAAGATTAGAGATATCTATCTTGAGTGAAAATGCTGAGACCTTTCATGAAACAGCTGCACACCAGGCTCACTGGCAAGATACATTTGACCAAATGGTGGTAGTAGCCTAAAGACTTCTTAGTTCCTTCTCTTCTCTTTCTTTTTGTTCTTATTTTCTGCAAAATGGCATGTACCAGAGCTAAAGATTGCAAGCAACTGTGGATTGACAAAGCTCATTAGAACTTTGGAAAGATCTAGATGCATAAGAAAGGAGGTTGACAAAGGGGCAGAAGTTTATTGGGGAGATTTTTTTAAAGTGTTGCAGAATTTTGCTGGGCTTACCTTTCCAGAACTTTACAGAGGCATTATTTAGTAGAGATAAACAAATAAATGGAGCTGCAAACCTTGGCAATACCTCCTAGGCAATCTCACACTAAAAATGCCATTGTCTTCAAAATGCTTAGGAGTAGCCAGAAAGATGTATCCAGTAGCTCTGCACTTGGGCAAATTTATATACACAGATATCCTATTCCAACTGATAAAGAAACATTCATAACTCACTGCTAGATATAAATTGGAACTGTCCCCTTATAAAAGAAAATCAAAATTATGAGATAGTTATGCTTAAAATGGTTGCAATCTTTCTGCAGCAGTACTGTCAGAATAATTTCCAAAATCTAATCTAGAAAGTTTTTGTTTGTTTGCTTGCTTTTTTAATCTTAACAGCTGAATTCAAACTGGATTTGATTCCAGCCTACCAGAAGTTCATAAACACATACCTCACTAACAGGATATGAGTAAAGACCAGCAAGTAATTAAATATCTTTGCCAGACTGGTGCTTGGGAACTGAGGGATTCATTATTTTTTTTAATGAATTTTCCTATCCTTTGGTTCTGTAGCTGTGATTCCTCTTTATTCCCTAGAGATGCTGGCTAAATGGATACTATTGACAGCAGCAGTTTGTTCATTGACCCAAGGGTATGCAGAGGAGCAGGGGCTACTGAAAGGGTTCGATAGATATGCAGGTGCCAGGCTGTTAAGGTTTGTGTGTGAATAACCATCCCTGAAAATCAATATGATAGTTGTCTAGTGTCAAAGGGATTTGCAGGTAATGTGGTGATTTTCTTTCCAGCAGGTCAGACACCATACATAAGAATTTATAATGAAAAGAAGAGAAAGAAATAAACCCATGATTAAACAAACCAGGAGAGAAATTTTGTAGCAACAGGGACACAATCAGTTGTGGACAGAGACCAGCATAAATTGTGTTTCCAAGAAGGAAAAGAGATTTTGGACTGCATGAACTCAGAGAGAAGAAAAGAAAAACAAACATAAAAATGTTGGAAACAACTACAGGATGCAAAGAACCCCTTTGGATTTAAAATTGTTACAATAACCATGCAATGGTATTACATGGAACTTGCCAAATTCTAATTACCATGGCATCAGTCATCTAAGTGCTGAGTTACTAGCTGTAAACCTGCACCTAATCCTTCTTTTCAGTGGTTTAACCCCCTACCTACACAAACAGAAGGGGAATAATAGACATGGCCAGTCAATCAGTGATGATAACACCCCCATACAATCAAGCAGCAGGGTCCAGGGAAGGATTATGCATGAGGGAATAACAAGGTTATCAACTAGAGAAATGGCAAAGAAAGGCAAAGAATGGGTAAGGACATCATAATAGTAAATATACTGGGAACATTTCTATGAAATGTATTCCAGTGAACAAAACCAAAAAATCAATGTTTTTTAAGAAGAGAGAGTGTGTCCAGTGGCTAGAGCACTGATGTCAGAGTAAAATGGATTGGTGGTATAACGAGTGCTTTTACTTCTCTTTTCTGTGAATTTGACACAATCTGCTCCTGTTTATCTTTCTAAACATACTTGCAGGCTGAATTTCAGCAAAAATCAATAACTCTTAACTATGTTTTGTACCTCCAGTTAAAGTATTTCTCCAAGAAAGATAGAGCTAATGAGAAAGCTGAAATTAAAGACAAGCTTTGTCTTCCATTTTAGTAAATGCCTATCTTACTAGATCTGGTGGCAACTCTTAAGAAAGTTTGTTCTGGATTTCAGAATAAAAGAAATCTTAAAAATTACTCCCTACATGTGAAAAAGAAATGTTTCTCAAAGTGCAATTGCAATTTACAAATGCATAAACTTCAGACAGGTTCCCACCCCTAGAGCTCATTGCTAGGTTGTTCAATGAAGTTACAGCTGATTAAAAATCTGCTGTGCACAACCCAACTTCTTGCTGAACTCTTCAAAGAAATCTTGACAGGAAATACATCACAGGCCTATGGTAGGCTGGAAAAATGTTTGTTCTGGAGTAGTCAATATGCACAACCAGGTCACTCATGGGGGTGAATAAAGTTTCTGGCTGAAAAGAGAATCTGACTGGTTCATGACAGTAAGGTTAGAGCCTAGTGAGTGCTCTGACCTGAATGATGTAGGACACATCTCTCTCCTGTTTTAATTCCAGTACAGAGCAGACACACTTTTGAATTCTCCAGAATTCTAACAAGACAGGAAAAAATTACTTTCCATGCAGTCCTATTTGTCACCTCAGACTCTGAGCTGTTGTCTCTCTTTAGTATAACTACCTTCATCATTTTCTGCAGGTTTGAGAAATGCCAGTCATCCTTGCTTTACAGTTCACAACACCTGACAAATGAAGGGGTAGGTCCACAGAGTATATAATCTATGCTGAGCAACTTTAAGGGATCCAGGCTAAAAAAAGAAGCCAAGATCAAAACTACACACCTGAATGCCCTGTGTAATTCTGGGTAAGAGCCACATGCCTCAGAAAGATTATATCAATTAAGGAGTTATGTATAGCTACTTAATATAAATATTACATATATAGGTTGTATCCAAACTTCAGTTGTATGTGCAGCAAAAACATCTCAGTCAGGTCACTTGAGAAAAGTCTCCAAGAATCTGGAATTCAATCTGGAATAGATGCTTCTTACAATGCATCTGGAGAAGAAAAACTCAGTCATGCCTATCTTTTATATGTTAATTAAAATATGTCTCTTGGTTAAATACTGCCCTGAAAAGGGGCAGGAGCTCATATTCCCTAACCATTCCTGCATGTGATAAAGCACCAAAAGAATGAGCTGTCTGAGATCACTCCTTATTCCTTGTCTTAAGTCTTCAATTCTGTTGAGGAGAGGAAAGCAATATGTGGCAGGGGACAGGGAAGGTGAAGGAGCAGTATGATTTTGTGGCATGGAAGTGTAGAGTCTTGGTTTCATCTGCCTCCTCCCACACTGTTTCCATTTTCAACCAGTGTCTCTGCAGATTGAGTATCAAAAAGGTTGACAAAAATTCAGGATTTGTCTTCTCAGGTAAATACCTTAATCAGTACACAGTGCATCTTTATTGGCCCCTCACTTTTTGGATTCCTTTCTAAGCAAAGGCACAGGCACAGGGTGCTTTCAAGCTCAGAATAAATTAATAATAATAATGAGGAGGATTGAATCTCTCTTTTTCTTGTTTTCCCTTGAAAATGAAGCAGCTACAGTCCCTGCTGGTTTTGTGTGAGTCCCCCCAAACCCTATCAGCCTAGATTTGCTGTTGTCCTGTTTGTTGTGATGCTATTGAGCAGCTGATGAATAGCATGGCTCAGTATCCAAATGCCATTCAGGGACACTGACAACATGTCTGTAGCCCAGAGACCTTGAAAATAACCAGATCTAAGGTATCTGGTTAGTGTTACTCTACAGAGTTTGGGTGATAAATGCACCCAGCTGAATCATATTGTACATGGCAGTGTCATTGGTTTCAGACACTTTAGAAGTATTAATGGGAGAAAACTTTGGAGAAAGTGGAAATGGAACCTCAGCTTCCAACTTCTCAGCCACAAAAATGAACTCTAGGTCTCTCTTCTCTTACAGACACTAATAATACTACTGGCTAAAATAAACCTCTTCTCAGAGATCTTGCTGGGTGTTGAAAGAGTCAGGAACAAGTAGAAGTTCAAAGTACCTTCCTAAATATGTTCCTTATGCACTAGGAAGATGGCAAAGAAGATCAAGGAAGTGTCTTAGGATTGCCTAGTAAAATCCAAGTCTGTTCTGGTTTGTGCTCTAGCTTTATAACTCTTCTTTCCTGCCAGATCAGTCAGAAACAATCTTAGAAGTGCTGGGTCCTGCATGACATATGGGTGATGCTGCTTAACTGACAGTAAGTGTCTAACACCTGACTTTTAATTATTAGCTCTTCGGTGATAACCAGTGAGACATAGTTATAGATGTCTACATAGGGAAAAGGCAATGGACAATTATAAATATTTTACTAAAATTGATATATACAAAATGAGAAAACACTGCTGAGCAGCACATAAAGAGCAATGTTTAAATGCCTACTACAAAATTTCTCACAACTGGAATTTGAACTACATGTTCCCAGTCCATAAAAACAAGTAGTGTCTGCCTCTTGGTTTAAAAAGAACCCATAGTGTGTTGATTACACTAATTACAATGCAGCTGAATTCCTCCTTATTCCTCAGCCACCAGGGACCACAAACACTGCCTTCTGTTCTGTCTGAACAATGTGCTTGACTTCAAATTGTGGGCATAGAGAGATTATATTCTAAGTAATTTCATACTTTATGGAAGGAGAATAACAACTTTTCATTGCATAAGATCCACAGCACGAAGTCTCTCATTTCAGACAGAACAATGTATGATGGTGTACTGCTGACACCAGGAATAAAAACATAGGTACATCATTGCATTAAAAAAAGCCAAGAACAATGAAGATAGCTGAGAAAAGAAACAAAAAATAAAAGGAGCAAAGCAGTCTCGGAAGCTGAGTATGATCTATGGCTAAAGGAAGGGTGGCAGGAGCCTTGAAGGCTGTGGATTAAGACACATAACATGTATGTGAGTGGATGACTAAAAGCTCAAAATTCTTATTTCCCAAGATCAATCCAATATACCTTATGGCCACTGTAAAAGGTAACTGGAACATTCAAAGGTTTAGGAAGACCCTTGTGAGAAACTTAGGATTACTCTTACTAAAACTAACTTCTTATTAGCATTAGAGAATAAATAGCCTGGCAGAGATTGCTTTCACTCTTCTACCCCAAAACCTCTTTCTTGTTAATTAATCTACCCGCTGTCTCATCATATCTGGAAGCTTTGATTCACAGTTCTTAATAATGGTCACATAATGCCCTACAGTGACAATACAGGATAGAAGAGGACTGTGGAAACAAAACATGTTTGGCAGAGAACTGAATTTAAGGAGGAACAATGCAATATTTTTTACATTACAAAAAATACCTTTATGTAGCCTGTGTTCAAGCAGTTGGATGCTGGTACACAAATAAATGTGAATTTATTTGATGTACAAGAAAACTGTAAATCACAGCATATAATAAATTGCTCCACCAAGGAGAAAGCTCTTCCAAATGGTAAATACACTCCCAAAGCAGACTCATTGGTGTAAAACATGATGGTGGTGTTTCCTCAAGTAGAAGAGCTGATCTTGCATGTTGGCAATTTTCTCAGGGTCTCCAGTATGGTCATGATAATTTTGTTGCTTTCTTCCAAGTTTTCTTCTTGGGGTACTCAATCTGTTTTGATCTGGACTTACTGTTCATTGGAACTATGGACTTAATGACTTGGAAATTGTTCTGCAATGACTTGTAAGTGTTATGAAGTGACTCAGTACTCAAGCAGCCTTGGCTCATGGTCTTTCTTGGAGGCTCATTGCCTGGCTGTAAGTACTTGCATGACGATCATCACTCAATCTTTCTTAACAAGAGTATTTTTCATTACTATTATTTTAGGAGTGCTCTGTAATAACTCAGAAGCACTGGCGAAATCAGAAAGGCTTCTTTATTGTTTTGTTGTGGTTGTTGTTGGGGTTTTTTTCCCCCTTCACCCAAAATATATGTTTCCTCCCAGTGTGTACAATCTGTTTCTGTGGCAGTGGCTTGGGTTTCCTAGGAAACTGCTGCAGGTCGGACCTTGATTGGTTGTGTTGTCAGCTTGATTGCAGTGTTTCAGGCGGTGGGACCTGTAAGTGCAGCTCCGAAGCAAGTAAATAGGCAGTTATCCAAGAGCTCTGCATTAGTGGTCTGAAAGAAACCACACAGATGGCATTTTGAAGGAATGTGTGACACAGGGGGCACTGGTTTGAAGAGAATAAGAGCCAGCAAGAGATTAGAAAAGAGCCAAATCAGAGGTGTGGGTAGGATGTCTGAGAAGGAGGGCTTTGGAGGACAGAAGTTTGGCTGCAGTGAAAACTGCCATAGTCTTGTCTCTCACTGAAGGGGCAGCTGATGGTATGGTTCTGTGGTGGTCTGGAACTCAAGTGCCTCAGTTACTGGGACTTAAACTCTTGTTTCGTCTTTGACTCTGTGAAATCTACTGCAAATTTTCTGAGGCAAATGGTTATATTAATACAGTACTAAAAGGGGAGAAAAAAAGAGTAGCATCTCGATGCCACTAAATTAAAATATATAAATATTAAAGAGTAAGAGCTTTGTATCTTGCAGCCTTTTAGGAGGAGAAAAGGAGATTGCCTAAAAGAGATATAACTGATGTTGCTTTGTTTGTGAATCAGAGAACACGAAAAGTGCACAGGAAGAGCACACACATTGAGAAGGAACCAGCAAAAGTGGGAACAGCCATTCTGAAGGGCTCTTTGATCTTTGATTCATTTCCTTTTCCACCCACCCAAGTACGTGTGCAATGAAGAGCTTCCTACAATCGTATATGAACACAGTCACCTATATATTTTCCTGGTTGAATCACATATGAGATGTTTAAAACCTAATTTTAGAAATACAGAATATCCAGAATGAATCTAATTTGCTTTGCCTTGCCTTGCCTTGCTTTGCCTTGCATTCCCAACTAGTAATGGTGTGTACTCCTGACTCACTCTGCCAAATAAACATTCACATGGTGATTATGCTATGTTCTGAGTCCTTAATACACTTGATAAATTCTTTGGCAAGCAGACATGCCCAATACTCAGTGACTAACTGTGAACCTATGGATTTAAAAAAATGTTTTCCATGTGTGCAGTTTCATTTATTTTCTCCCTGATTCACAAGCAGATCACTTTCTGTTAATTAAGTAAAAAGTGCTTAGTGGAACTGTGGATCTGAACTCAGGTCTAAGAGCACACGCTAATTCTGCTGTTAGTTTTAGGAAGCTGGTGGCAAAAAGCATCTATCAAGACAAATTTGTGCAGGCACCACCCGTGGTTAGAGTCACAGTGAAATGTCTGCAGTTTAGCAGCTTCCCTATGTGTCAGCTGAGTACCAGGGACTGTAAACATACTTCAGCCTATGGGAAATGCAAGTTAATGTAACCCTGTGTAACCTGTTAAGAAAGAGGTGGGGGGGAAAAAAAAATCTTATTTTTCATTATTTTTACAGGCTTGTGCAGGGATTATCTCAGTTCATCTAACAGACAGTAACCAGTCAAATTATGTTTAACAGACACAGCCCATGGTGATAGATGTTTTTCAGCCCACGTTGACAGATCAAACCCACCTTGACGTTCAGGAATTAAACAGAGAAGGGAGGAAGAGAGGCAAGACAGGGAGATGAGGACACACAGAACAGAGGTAACAAGTTAGGAGGAGGAACAAGCCCTCTTGATTTCTTCACTATTTCCCTCTCTAGTTAACAATTCTGCTCTTCTTTTAATGGTATATCACTCTTTTGCAAGCAGATGTACAGTTCTCATTAGAGATAATCCTGCATGTTCCCTCATCTTGCATTTCTCAGCTTTACACAGATAACATTAGTTACTGTCCTTTTATTGCATTGTTCCATTTTGTGTACTCAGAGAACTATCTGCATTACAATAATCTATGTATGTCAAATAGGATTAAGAAAGGAATTGAATGAATCAGCCAGAGTCATACAGTAAATAGTCAAGGAAATTTTAAACAGGAAAAGGCATCACTATACTTATGCAGGTAACATCAACTGATGCTTTTTGTGGCAACTTTTTTAATCCTCACTGCAGATAGATTAAGTGAGATAAAAATGATTCTTTTTCCTTAATAATATCTTTCTCTGGAAGAGAAATGCATATTCCAAGCAATTTGGAATTGCTTGCCTTTGCTAGCATCCATTTAATGGTACATAGAGGGAGCTGTTGGAATAGGTTTATTAGAGCAATTGCAGTGAAAATTTTCCATTGTTACCAAACCCTTTATAAGATTTCATTATTACTTTAACTGGAAAAAATCATGCCTTCATCAATATATGAATAAAAGGAATCTCATGAGTTTTAGGCACATAAAGAATATATAAACTGTAATAAAATATTCTGCCTTTTGCTGGACATTACATTTACTAGTATAAGAACTCCAATACACAAAAGTTTTTTGCTGTCCAGTAATATAAAATTAGGGAATATTAGCCTCACAATTTATAAACTATATAAAAATGCATGTATATGAGACTCTTTTCCATTATTGCTAATACTGCAGGACAGTGTGAAGGCTAGGAAGTGGGATTTTTATTCTCCCTCAGCAGAGCACAGGGAGAATACTATCCCTGCTTCTCACTCTGGTGACCTTCAGGGATGTTTTTTTCAGGCTACTGCTACCACAAGAGGCAGGCAAATATTTCAAGAAGAGGATCTTACCTCTAGGAAAGGTTTAGACTCTGTTAATTGCCACTGTAGAGGGAACAGGATTTTTTGTATTGCACAGTTCTTTTCCTCCTAACATGGGCACCTACAGTTCTCACCAGTTTGCCCTAAGGATTAGCATAAATATTTAAATTTTGCAAAAACTAATGAACAAATGTACACTGCATAACTGTGACAGGCACAGGACCTGTCTTTAAAACTAGTTAAGGAAGGATCAGTTCTGGCCAGAACAGTGAACCAGAAAAAATAATTCACCTTTTAAAAAAATATCTACAGAATATTTTGCTAACTTTTCACATTTCAGATTTCATTGCTTAAATTCTCTAGGTTTCCAAATTCTGTGTGGCATGGCACTTGCAGAGCTGATATCCTTACATCATAGTTCCTCTGCAGTTCCATTTCAGAAACCCCCAAAAGAAGTTCTGGAAAAGATACAAGAGAAACTAATTTCAAAGAGATGTCTGGCAAAACTGTTCAAACTCACAGCTTCAAAATGGAAATGAACCCTGGTGGTTTTAGCCAGATCAGTGTTGAGACTCTTTGGGTCTAGATCAGAGTGGGACATCACAAAGAACTAACATTTCTGCAGGTCATGGAATAGTCAGAGGCTTTAGGAACATCTTAAGCAATGACTGCTTTGCACATTTCATACATTGATAATGTTGCACAGGGACAATGAGGTTACCTGATTTCACAGTGAGCACACAGATGTTAAGTGTATGTACATGGTCACATGTCCATTTTTCATCTGATTCATAAAGGGATTCCATTCAGGATTGAAAAAAAATAAAGTTATTTATAGTACCCAGTCTATGCCTCACCTCTTTTTTTCAATCAGAGAGAGGTTTGACTGCCTTTGGAGTAAATAAAAATGAGCTTTTTGCTTCAGCTCACATGTAAATAAGATTTTATTTACTGCTTAGTGCTGCCCTGAGCAGGTGCAGCAGATATCTACTATGATGGCTGGAATCAGGAAGACTATTGAATGATTTTCTGAATGATTTTCTGAATGATTGGATATTAGGAGGAAGTTCTTCACTGTTAGGGTGGTGAAACATTGGAACAGGTTGCCCAGAGAGGCTGTGGAAGCCTCATCCCTGGAAGTTTTTAAGGCCAGGCTGGATGGGGCTCTGGGCAACCTAATCTAGTGGAAGGTGTCCCTGTCAGGCAGGGGGGTTGGAACTAGAGGATCTTTAAGGTCCCTTCCAACTCTGACAATTCTATGATTCTATGGTTTGTTTCTGCCTCAAATTTTATGTCTGTCTGGTACTGAGAATAAATTAAAAATTGCATTTCTTACTTGAGGCCTCAATTTAGCATGATACTTAAGCAGAAGTATAACTTCAGTGCATGCATATTTGCAGTGATTTAAATAAAACTGTCTATATGTTTAGAGCTAGCTTCACACTTTTTAAATAGTGATCTTAGCTGTTGCTTAGATTTCTGCTTTATCAAGTGTACAGTATCTGAAGAACCCATTTATTTATTCAGTAATTTGCTTTTTAGCCCAAGTGTTCTTAAAACATCCAAATGGGTGGATTTTTTGGGGGGTTTTTTGCCTTTCTAATACAATATTTGAAGCTATGTTTCCTCTAGAGGAACTTATGAAGGAGCAGAAGGGAATATTTGGTTTAGGATAGATGTACTGAAACATAAAAAATGGAAATTTTTGTAGTTCAGTCATTTCATGTTTGGAAGAAATCTAAAAACTAAACTTAACTAAAGTGCTTTTGTTTCAGTTCATGACACTAACAGCAGCTATAATTGTAGTGCTGAGGCAAAGAAGTTCTATATTGTGAAAAATATATACTAAATTGTTCCTAAGTTTCTCAGAAGATCTTTCTGTTGTCTTTCTTTGCCTTCTGCAAGAAAACTTGGATAGTCAATGTGCATTTATTTTTCATGGAACTATCTTCTCCATAACAAGAAATCATAAAAATGCAGAAGTACTTAGTTTGGGAAAAGTCAAGATACCTGGACAACCCATACAAGTCCTTAGTTGTCCAGAAAATGACAATGAGATCAGTCAATGACAGATGGTACAGATTGTCTAGGAGAATGAGATTTACCTGTGGATGGGAGGTATCTCACAGTAACTGTAAGTTTATTTTAAGCAAATTAGAGGTGTGTAAAACATGGAGACATTCATTGTGTAGGTTCCCTCAGAAGGGAGAGGAGCTATACAAGGAGACTAGCCCCATATATAGCCTAGGATAATTCATCCTGTGCATCTTGAACATTGTTGGAGGATGGCATGAATAATCACTGGTCCATTGAACAGAGCAGCAATGTATCTTGAGCTCTACATTGGGTCTTGCACTATTAAAGTCAGGTGAGGTGAAAGCAGCCCTCAATAGCAACAAAGGTTTCCAAAATGAAGCTTCACTAGCTGCCTTCTGTAGTTATCTTCACTAGCTGACTTTCTATCCAAACATCAGCTTTTCATAAACTCATTATTAATTTTAGGATGCAGAAGAATTCTGCACTGAGCTGATAGATCTGAAATCTTTACAGAGGTCAACAACTTGGCTGCTCCTTCTGCCATCCCTCATTTTTTAGACCTCATCTTTTTTTACCTCAGCAATAGACAGGATTTACAATAAAATTTGATGCTAAACCCCATGATTCAGTGAACCTCTAAGGCAGGCTCTGCCAACATTTATGCTTGAGTTTGGATGTTTGTTGAACTTCAGAATATAAGATTACTTCATATGATCTGTCCTTCAGTTTTCTCCATCATAACAATGTTGTGCTGATTTGTTCAGAAGTGCAAATCCCACAGTACAGGAATCCTGCAAGAGACAACCCCACAGCCTCTTCTTTCTGACCTTTTGACATTTGAGTTCTGTTTTCTTCATTTTCTCCCTCCACAACCTCAAAAGTTGAAAGCTTCCAGGAAGGAGATCCAAGTACTCCTTGGACCAATTCCTAGAAACACTCTTGACACACAAAGCAGCACAGTCATTATAAAGATGTTACTCACTTTCCACAGTTGTACTGATAGTGCATCATTCTCAAGCTCCATGTCAAGTACCAATATGTCTGAAGATTATCTTTACTGAAGATTATCTTTAGTGTTTCCTAAAAGCCTCATCTCTTGTTTTGTAATTTAAGAGGATAACTGTACTATAATGCAAAAACTCTTCTGTTTGTACAGTGTGTTCTGTATCTCTGAAGTTGCAGCAATAATCCATATCTTTTTAAAAGGTAGGAAATTCTAAATTTTAGCATATGTAGCAATATATTTCCAGGGAAATATGTTAATATATCTATTAATTATCCCTCTATAATAAATAAGAGTGTAATAATCATTTCCACTGAAAGATTTTAAATATTGGTAGAGTAAGTTAACATCCCAGCCCTGGGCTTGTGGTATTAATTTCCCAACATATGAAAAAAAGCAGAATTTACAATTCTGCTCCTGATTTTTTTTTTTAAGCAGAAGTCCCAGGTGTTTCATTTTTAGAAGATGTTACAGCAATAAAAATGTTATTAAAGTGTCTTTGTTTGTGCTATTATGGTTGAGGTTGTGTCAGCATTTCCATTACAAGCTTGTATTTTCCAGAGAGAATGCTCTGGTCCACTGGGTAAATAACACATCCTTTACTATGACACACACCCAGGAAAGCTAGAAATATTCAAGGATAAGGTTGTTTAAGATCTTTTCTTAATTTCTTACAGTATATGTTGTGTTGTAGTTTTTCCCCATGAATGAATAAATCAAGTACTACCTGCCAGTGATCACAATTTTCCTTGTACTACAAACTACATTAACATTATTTTTACTCAGGCTTTTTCTTAAATGAATATCTAGAGAAAATATTCCTATTATGTGTAATTGTTATTAGGATTTTGCTTTGAAGCTTCAGTTAACCTTTAGAACTCTTGTGGAAATGGAGACTTGATGGGGCTCTGAAAGACAGGTTAAAAGTGAAAATGTCAGAGGCAACTTTTGGGTTTGAGTTCTTCAGCACTGCCGGAATTATGGTCCCAGAAGTCTCAGGCTTTGTGGTGTATTATGGAAGTACTCCAAATCCTAGGTGGCTTCTGGTACTCCTGTCCTGAGTGACACAACAAGAACTGCAGAAGGAGTACAGAAAGAAAGAATCAGAAATCAAGAGGTTCCCTTCTCCCAGGTCTCTGCTGAATAGGATGCACCTCAGTCTATTAATTTATTAGCTAAGTCTGCTTTCCCAAGAGGCACCTCACAGACCTTCTAGAGACAATTTATATCTTTTCAGTCTCCCATTGCTATTTCCAGACACTAGCCTTGCTGTTAATAACACCACATCTGTCAAACTGAATTCTGAGCTCTTCCCCTGCTCTGGGGGTGTAATCCTGCAGTTCAAAGATCTTTTGGGCCATCACCATGATCCTGTCATATTTCCACACCCCTCTTGCTTCATCTGACCTTGTAAAAGGTCAGGTTCCATTACAGCAGCTTGAAAAATAGGTGGTTTGAATTTCATGCCTGAACTCTTCACTTGGTGTTGTTTTTAGGAACTAACAGTATCATTGATACAAGGGATGGGTGATCTCTGAGCTTAATCTCACTTAGTAGAGGAGACCAAAGTCTTCATAGCCCCAGGCCTATTTTTGCTGTTCTTGTTGCTTATTTATCTCTGAATCCTTTAAGAACAACTATTTTATTGCAGTCAGGGTTATTGTAGCAATACTTAGAAGTTACTTCTGGAACTTGGGATTCAGGTATGCCAGAAGCTATACAAACATACAGGAGGAGATATTTCTTATCTGCCTTGGATAAGAAAAAAGTTAAGAAAGATTTTCAGTGGGTGAGATAAACACAGAAGTGAAGTGGAAAGGAATATTTTCACCATCTTTGGAGGTGAGGGAGGGTGATATTAAATAATATACATTAAGCCACAATGAAATTCAGTGATAGAGCCAAAATAATGCCAATCTACTCCATGTAGTAAAGCCCTGCCTTAACCCAAATTTTTTTTGCATTTAAAGATTAAGAAATCACAAACAATTGGATTTGCTTGGCTCATTTAAATTTTTATGTCTCCCAACAGATTGTGATTACTTAATTTTTGCACTATTTACAGTTGTTCAAGAGATGCTCTGTAGCATCATAACTCATTTGATGTACTGATTAAAAAGACCATCCTCTGACTCTTTATTTAGATATTTAATGCCAACTTCTGTGATTAGGCACAGACATTTTTTTCTCAGTTCCTTGTAATTTTGTGAATGGATGACACCTCTGTTGCAGGACACAGATTTGTTGTTTTCCTCCAAATTGAGGTGTCCTAAGCATAAGGGTTTCCATGTTTCTATCTTGCCCAACACAAGAGTGGGGTGATTTACTCCTTGGAAACATCAGTCTCTCTTTCTCTGTTAAATCAGGGAAGGAAATTTGATGATGAGCTTAAACTGGAGATCTCAGTTTTGGATGGCTGCAATTCTTAGCACCCATTTCTGTCTGTCTTTCTGTAAGTATTTGATTTAGTCTTCTTATAATAATGTGTTGACATTTCAGTTCTCACCACATTTCTGTTACACTCTGGATCATGCATTTTTTCTCCTATGAGATATCTTTGCCTTTCCCATCCCCTCCCTCTCTCATTTGTAACAAATGGCCAAAGGAATCAATCTTCTTGATTCACAGATGTTGTGAGAAAGATTCTCCTGTCTCTAGCTAAGTTAATTTTGAGGTGCTTAAAAACAAAAAGTTAAAAAACCCCTATTCATGACTTAAGTATGAGTTGTTTTGAACTTTCTTCCTTAAACCCAGTTTACTGGAACAAAGTATTTTTAACTATGACAGTTCTCATAAAAAAAAAGCTAATGATTTTCTTCTGAGCATAATATGCAGATAATTAAGATAATGTTTTTAACAATCAGAAGTGTTTAACTGCCTTAGTACTATATAAATCATTTTTTTGTGTACCCTTTATATATTTAATTTAACTATGCAACAAAACAGAAAGAAATATGATGGTTTGCATAATTACACAGCTACTTCAAGGTTATATTTTTGAAAGTCTTCTTCAATATTTCACTAGGTAATTTTCCCCATAACTGGGCAATTGAAGGTTTCTATTATTTTCTTCTTCCTCCTTTCTGCATTAAATGTCTGTGTCTAAGCATGAAGGATTTGCTTTCAGTTTGTGTGTGTGTAGGGAAAAAGTGAGTCAGAGAAAAATATGCATAACTCTGTATGTTCTGTATCTAATCTGGATGCATACACATCTATAGGTGTACATACACAAGCACATTTGCATATAAAAATTGGAAGGGCTATGTGTTCATAAAGTATTTAATCAGCTGTTAGGCCTTGAAAACATAATCATAGAAAGCATCCACTTATTTTAAAGTTACATTGGAGAGTGGTTATTAATAACTCTGCTAAACTGAGGAAAGCTATGGGAGTATGAAAATAGTAGAGAGANGGGGGGGGGGGGGGGGGGGCTGTGTGATTCTCCTGATGTTATTCAGAAAGAACTGCAGGGAACTATGCTGAGTTTAAGATGCATTATATTGGTGAAAGAGAGGAAAAATGACAGAAACCACTCCAACTAAAAATATTGCTTTTATCTCTCAAAGTTTTCCTCCAGATCCAGGTGCACCTCGTGTACCTTAGTGCACTGTAGTTGCTGCCTGCTCTTTGTGAGAAGCTGATACAGGGCAAACCTGACCTGGCAGCTGTGCAAGGGCTGATGTACATCACTCAGCTACAGAAAGAAAGGATATTTTCTGCTGTCAGGTTATACTCATTGTTTTAGGGAAGGGAGTTTTGGGTCTCAGCCTCTGTGTGCCTGCTCAGAGATGTGCAATGGAGAGAAGAAATGTGGAGAAACTCTACAGAAAGCTGTAATTACCCCTACATTAGCCAAAATTCTTGAATATCAACCATTCTGCTCTTGTACCAGAGAATCTGATGTACAGTATAAAACACAGTGGTAGTATTTCCAGCCACACAGTCTAAAATAATAAAATATAGGATGTTTTATTGTGTTTTGTGTAAAGTTTCTACACATTTTTTCCTTGCAAACTTTCCAAAATCTTGAATATCTTTAAGGTTTTAAAGCCTCCAGCTCCCCACTGTTCCTTTTTTTCCCAACAACTAACCCACACACTCCAGTGAAAAGCTTAAAATAAAATAAAATTATATTTTATTTGTGAAATTTTGTTAGAGAACTGTTTTGACAGTGCCAAAACTCTTGCTGTGAAACCATTCTATGGGCAGTCAGACTTATACTCTTAATGCACACACAGCAGTGTTCCTGTGAATTTTATTGTCCTCTGGAAAGATTTGAAAGGAATTTCATTCTCATATATTCCTCTGAGCACCTTCACCATTAAAGCTTAAAATTAACCTTTTTTTTTGTGTTGCTTTTCTGAGAAAAAACAAAGCTTGGTACTTCATGCTCTTAAGTAGCAACATGAAGCCTGTTTCAGAAAGGAGAGTGTTTTGTATCTGTCAGATATGTGCTTATATAAAGCTTCCTGAAACTACAGAGGATTTTAGATCTTCTAGTTAGACTGGATTTAGAAACAGCTGAGAAAAAGAGGAGTAATTTCAGTGTAATTTGAGCAGTTTCTGTAGCATTCTGTGCAATGAATGCTAAAGCTGGACTTGGTAGGATTTTTTGAGAGTTTATATCACATTCAGTGCTTTCCACTTACATAACTCAATTTATCCATAGCTCACTGAGTACCTTTCAGACAGGAAAGGAATCATTATCCCCATTTCACAAACAGGTGATGTCTGAAAGCATTCAAAGAAGAGATTTCTCCTACATTCACACAGAAAGTCATCAGCTAGAGCTGGGAGTAGAAACTTTGGTCCCTTAATCTGTAGAGGCTTCAGTTAGACAATCATGGGTCTGCATAAACAGTCAAGGCTACTTAGATTTAAAATCATTAACCCTCCTGCTGCAATTCCTCCACCAACAAAACATATACACAGTGTTCAACTGGAAACCACAGAGCATGACAGTCAATGTGTTGCTATAATACTTGTTGTTATGAATTAATTAGCTGATTTGCATTTATATAGCACACTTCATGCAGAAGCAACACATGGCATTATACATTTAAACCACATTAGAATTAAACAGAACTTCTGCTAGAGAAGTCAAGATGAGGCATCCAAAAAAGCCCATCCAAAACTCAAAAAAATATGAAGTTTCTCATAGCTCTGAAGGCAAGCAACTAATAAAGAAATTCAGCTCTTTAACAAAGGGTCACTACAAGTCTCAGTTACAAGGACAGTGACTGATCAGCTGTATTAGGGAGGTAAGTGGAGATGAGAACAAGATGTGAATAGTGTGCAAGTACTGCAAAAGCAATTATGTATTTGACAGGAAGCCAGTGCTGCATCCTCAATTGCAGTGTGATAAGCTGATGTATGCAAGTGATCACTCCAGATGCTGAGTTTTGTGCAAACCAGGGAACTTGTACAAGGAATGGTCAAGGAAGGCTGCAAACACAGAGGCAATAATCCAACTGCAATGCTCTAAATGTGAATCAGGAGCTATGCATTCCAGTGAGACACAAATGGACTAAATTCCTGAGATGGCTAAAATGAAGTCTGACCAGCACAGCTCACATTGGCTGATTAGAAAATTAAAACTCCACTCCCAGCCAAAGACTGAGTGAAGAATCACTGTTGAAAGAATTATTGGACCTAAGCAAAAGAGAAAAAAATCAATTCAGTTTTTTCTGAGCTAGAGAATTGAGAAAAAATTTAACCAAGATCCCAAGCCTGAATTCTGACAAAAGCTATTCACAATCCAAAGGTATATCATCAGAAACTAGTTATTTTTAGTGATCTCACTATGAAAATATTAAAAGACTATGTCTTGAACTCTCTAAGAAAGAAGACAGTCATGACTGTGAGTCACCTGTTTCTGTCTCAGGGGCTGAAGTACTGCCCCATGCAGAAGTTCTCAGATGTTAGTCTTGGTGCATTAACTGAGGTTTTCCCTCTAGCCCAGATGACTCTCTGAGGTCTTCTAGTGTCTTATTTGTTCTTAAGAATAATTTTTGTCTGGTTCAATGTGGCTTTCACCCTTTAGCACTATACATTTTGGAGGTTGCCATTACCTGAGATATCTTCTCTTTCATCAGCTCAGATTCAGCTGTGATCCTGCTTGGTCTTGATACATCAGAGAGAAAGTGATACTAGGTTGCTCCTGGTGTATCCCACCTCACTCTATAACCCTGTGCCATGATCCTGGAAAGCTGCACAAATGCTGCAGTGGGGATTTCTTTCCTGGGGCACTGCCATAAGAACTACACCATGGGAATGTGGGAGAGCTTAAGGTATTTGACCAAAATGAAATTATAGCTGTCTTGTTGGTCAGCAATAAATTTAAGCAGCCAGTGTAAATGTTGACAGCTATAAGTTACACATGAATGGATAAGTCATACCAGGGGATTGGATGAAAAAAAAAACTGAAATAAATATCTCAGGGTAAAGAAGAAGAAGAAAAAAAGGGGGAAAAGCAGCAATCTGCACAACCCAGGAAAAACATGTCAGTGTCCCTCCAGCCATGCTGGCAATTTAGGCATGGAAAAATTACTGGAGGCAGATCATCATTATTAGAGCAAGAAAAAGATGTCCCTAATAACTGTGTTAGCTGCCATCAAATCTCCAGAGACAAAAATAGACTCATTTGCTCCAAGGTTGCAGGGGTTACAGAGTGAGGCAGGAACCAGAGAAAAAGATTGATGCCAGGGATTAAAGATAACAGCTGTACAGAGAGAAGGTGGAAACAAATTGGTGTTGTTTCTAAAGCCCTGATGAAAGAAAATGGTGCCTTTCTAGGGAAGGTGACAACTGAAAGATAAAAGTAGAGAGAAAATGTTTTAATATTAGAGCTAAACAAAGTGTTGGTAATGAAACTGAGCTGCAGTTTTGCTTAGTTTTGTGTTTCTTTACAAAGCTAGAGCTTGGGCTGGCTTCTCAAGGTGAGCAATCCTAAGCCAATTTATCATATATTCAGGTGAAAATGATACATGGGAAATTGTCATTTCAGTAGCTTAGACACAAACCCAGCCAAATGGTTATCCAGCCTGCTGCACTGGATTGTTTCACTTTGTTATTGAGTTACCTCAGGCCTGACAATGGCAAAGCAAAGCTTTGTCCTCATGTGGGACTGGAGCTGCCAAGCTTTGCAAAGCTCAGGCTGAGCTACAAGGCAACCAACTGAAATAGCTGCTGTAATGGCTGTCAAATCCCTTACCAGAGCAGGTATTAAATTACAAGCCATTAAGGATTAGACTACAACCTACTGCAGGAACTGCTAGAGAGGAAGATTTCTGCAGGCTCCTGTCTCTTATGGGTAAGATAGGTGGACCCAAAATGCACAGTTACCACTGTATTAGACTTGGAAACCTTCTCACCTTAGCACACCACCCTGAGAAATGTTAAGCAAGCTACTAACCCTCAGACTGGTGGGAGCTGAGAAGAGGAAAAAGATTTAAAAACTTCCCTAAATATGTCAATTTACTTGAGATTATTAATAGAAAAGCCTAAATTTAGCTTCCTAAGTTGTAAGTATCAAATGGGGAGAATAAAAATCTGCAGGAAATACTTTAGAAAGTCTCCTGTTTTTTTCATTCATTTTTTTCTAAATATCAAAAATTCTCTGAAATATCAGCCAATTCTGATTTTCATAGAATCATACAAGAGTTTAAGTTGGAAGGGGACTTTAAAGGCCATCTAGTCCAACCATTCCTGCAGTGAGCAGGGACATTTTCAACCAGATTATGTAGCTCAGGGCCCTATCCAACCTGACCTTGAAAACCCCCAGGCATGGGGCTTCTACCACCTCATTTTGATTGCCTCATGATAATTATGGGATGATGATAATTCACTAAAACAATCAAATTGTATTATAAAATCCAGTTTGTATTAGATGAGTACAGTCTTGATATCTTGAGATCAAATCTTTGTCTCTGTTAAACTGCCTTTGTCCTTCATGGAGCACCACCATGGTTGTCCATGTGGCAAGGATAGATTGTAGTGCTGGAGGGGAATTTGGAAGAATTCAACATGTAGCTGGGTACTTCATCCTGCAAAGACATTCTTATAGAAGTACCCAAGCAGCTTCAATGAACTCATTTTTTATAGATGTGGATAAAGTCTTTAGATGTATAGTTATATAGCCTGTAGTAGTGTCCATACAGTGATTTTTAATTAAGATCATGGTCTTACAGTACATTAGCTGTGACATTTTCTTCAGTGAATGATAATGACAGGACTGGAAGTGGATTAGGCCAAAGAGACAAGAGAAATATTCTGAGGTTTTAAGGAGCTATTTATCCCTATATCTCACTAGGCAATCCCAGAGCAGAAGGAACCAGTTTGTTATTTTAAGTGAGGTGCTAAAAAGCTGTAGAGCAAAGAGGCATGTTCTGTCTGTTGCCAAAAAAAAGGTTAAAATGGCTTAAAATCACTATAAATAAGTGTTGTAGGTGAATTTTTTTGTCTTTAAGGTTTTGAAAAAGAATCAGAAGAAACATTTTATGGTGATCAATCAACAGCAATTGGACTGTATAGAAATTACTTAAAGTAAAATAAGAATTGTCATTCCTTGCAACTAGCCACTAATGGTGAAAAGAGGTTGGCTGAGGACACAAATATTACTGCTCACTACTCATGTAGCTCGAAGGAAAATAAAACAAAATATTAAAAAATATTAGAAACTTTAAAAAATATATTTACTCTTTTAACTCTTCAAACATCTGCTGTTCCTGGTCATGCTTCCCCAGGGTTCTGAGCATCTTCTCTGGCCACTTCACAGGAAAGTGCTGGCCATTAGGAGCACCAATGTCAAACACATGCAGCAATAGGAACAGAGTAGTGAAAAGTGCTGAGTTAAGGTTATGTTTGCCTGAAGAATTGCACAAATATTCCTCTAGTGAGGTAATTGTCTCTGCATCACACCTTTGAGCTATGTGCAGAACAATCTTCAGCCTGTGTTATGATTTTACCTGCAGACAGGTTTCTCTCAAAGAGTAGTGATCTAGCACCAGTCATGCCAGCAGAGCCCCTGACATCTGAGCAGTCAGTTCCCAGGGAAGTCAAACTATTTCTAACTACCTAAAATGAATGAAGAAAAGCATTCCTTTCACACTGCCAGCAGATCCAGGAAGACATAACTTTTGTCCTCAAAACAGTAAGAAAGGTAAAACAATGAGAAGGGAACTTGAAAGTCTTGTTTTATCATTTATTTGTAGGTGGTAGGTTCAAGTGACCTTTCAGCCAGTTTTGCCACTAAGATAAAGAGGTGCAATTCCCTCAATTCCAGTGCCATTTAGTCTGCTTTCTCTGTCTGCAGAAACACAAATTTTGATTAACAATTTTCAGGTGTTCTTTCCCTTAAACCTTTCTCTTGCATAAAGGAGCTGGTGATGGATTTCTGCTGAACAGTTTTGAAGCATCTTTGCATCTGACTTCCCAGCCTACGTCATCATTCAGACTGGCAACTTCAGGCTAAGCTGCTTTATGAATAATTTTAAGTGACAAATGTCACTCATAGATCACCAGTTCACTAGATATCAGATCCAGTGTGGTTATTTTCCAGAAAAGCACTGTTAAAAGAAAAATAGGAAGAGAATCTGAAGTTCTGAATAATTATCCACCTTATATTGCTTCTTAGAGATTGCTCACCATTAAACAGATTTAGGTCTTGTTAACTGCATGAAGGAAATTGCTGAAATTCTTTACATGTAGATAGGGACACACTTTATCTCCTTGTAAAGTACCTTGTGTGTTTGTTAGTACTGCTTCCAGCATACACTAATTAAGATTTATATTGCTTGAGGATATTTGATGTTAACACTGGAAATTATGTTTTCTGTAATCAGAATGTAAATGGGTAAAAAAAAATACACTTGAAACTCTTTGTGAGTCATTTATATGTAGTTTGGCACTGCAGTTCCAAGGTGCTGATCAGAAAGCAGTCAAGGAGATATCCAAACTGTCATTCACAAACACTGGACCCACAAAGATTTAGGGAGGTTTGTATTTTAAAATAAGTTTTAGTAGAACAGCAGAAACCTCTCTGTTCTCCAGAGTGAATAAAATAATTGTTTCTATATCATAGCACTTAGTATGTAATAAAAATATCTCCACTCAGGGAATATACAGACTAATAAAACATGAACAATCTTCAAGGAGAATTCTGCTTTGTCCAACTTTTTCCATAACATTATTAGTTTAGAATAAAATATCTCTGCCCAGAAAACATATGCAATAATAATAGGGAAAAAATAATAATAAAATCAGCTCCACAATTTTTTAGTCAATGCAATTGTGGATCTCAAGGGAAGACAGAGACAGAAAAGGGAAGGAAAAAATATTTTGATGGATACACTTTAGATGCATCCTACATTGCCCCTTCTCTTTCCAGACATCTTAGTTAGAGGAAGGAGAGTATTACTAATGATGGTAACACAGTGATAAGACTTAAATCTCTTGGTAAATAAATATCCTTATTCTTAACAAAGTAAGAAAGCATTTTACAATTAAAATGCCAAAAATTAAAGGCAGAAATAAAATATAGAAAACAGAACTGAGATGTGATGTGAGAGACATTGAGGACTGAAATGACATTAAGTGGTGAAAAATTAAACCTCAGAAACTATAGCCCTCAATGCTGCAAGTATACATCTGATATTCTGAGATCTGGTAACAATTTTTTTTAATGTAGATAACATTGGAAGTGTTTTAGTTGAATTTATTTCCCTCTACAGACTATTATCTTATCCAAAGAAAAGAAATTCAGTTGAATTTACCTGTCTGTTAGTGCTCTTCACCCTAATAGGCTTTGAGTACACTGGTCACATTCAACCAAATTTGACAGAAATACTATCATTTAGGAGAGAATTTAATTCACGTGACTCTCAGCAACCAGGTGGAAAACATAGGTTCAGATTAGTAAGGAAAAAGCAGAGAATGCTCAGCTGATGAATATTCAGTTTGGCAGCATCTGTGGTCAGTGAGGACATGAAGAGCTCCCAACTAGTTTTATCCTTACCATCCTGTTGTCTTTAGTCTGCTGCCAACCTGACGGGGCTATCCAAGGGTTACAGGGCACAGCTGAGGTTGTTGTTGTTGTTGGAGGCAAGGAAGGAAAAAAAGAAAAGGTACAATGTGGTCTACCAGAAAGAATTAGGTTTCAGTGGTCATTAGCTCCACTGCTCACAGAACTACTTGTTTTTAACAGTAAGAAACAATTTCCTGCACTTCGGAGTGTCACTTGGCCAGAGGTAAAGAACAGTACAGCTTATGGGAATACCAAGGTGTGCTAATTATATCATGGCTGATCCAGGCTGGCACTAAAATCCCTCCTAGGAAGAGCTCACCCTGTGTAGAGTTTCTTTGATTTAGAGCCAGGAGAATTACAATAATCATATATAACAGTAAAACCTGAAAAATATTTTAGCTATATACTAGTAAACGACTGCTTAAAAAATGACAGTCATACAGAAACTCCTGAAGAATAAGTCAAAATGTAGAAGATAAATAGGATCTATCTAAAAAGATAATTATTCCCTCTAAATATATCTTTCTTTTGGAATTGCATAAAATATCCCCTGAAATGACTGTGATTCTAGTCTCCTCTTTAGAGTGTTAATGCTTTGCTCAAAGTTGCCGTATATTCCTCATAAATTCCTCATAAAACCTCTTCAGTAAAGAGTTATTCCTTTTAAAATCACAGGAAAAGGCAATATCCTGTCTTAGGAAATTGCCATAAGCACCAAGGAGAAGACCCAGTCAGGCTGAGACCTTTCACTTTCTACTATTAAGACTGCTCTGTTTTGCCCTGAACAGGGAATTAATCCTTGAGTATCACCTGGAACCCAGATGTGTACTGACTTGTGAGTATGTCTTGTTCTGTGCTGAGTATTGTAATCATAGAGTTGCTAGACATGAAGAAATCTAGCCTTTGCTAGCTTCTTCTCCACTAAAGTTTTATGACTCTAACCTTTCATTTCCCATTTCTTTTGCCTGTTTTGCAAACCCAAAATTTTTCCTCTGAAAAAGCTGAATAGAAAGTTTCCTATGTCACTGACTTGTCTTTGAATGTTTTGCTTAGGGAAAGCAACAAAACAAATTTCAGTCTGGATCAAACCAGTTATTTATTTATTTTTGCCTGGTTTGACTGTGGAGAGGAATAATCTATTATTTATATCCCTACCCACTACATACACAGCTGTCTCTCCAGGGAGAAGATGAGACAAAGTACAAACCACCTGAGACAGATATTGTTCATATTCTTTCATGCACTATGGGAAGGTGTTTAGATTCTGCCATGGTGAAAGTGGCATGTGAAAATATAAAGAGTGGAAACTATAATGGGGTTCTGAGGAGGGGAAATAGTTTATGTAAAAGATTCTGTCTCTGACAAATCAGCCTAGAAGCAATAGCATCAAGACAGGGAAAACTCTGGGTCACAACTCTACATGTCACACTGCTTCTTGATTGTGCCCCCTCCCTATTATACACCAGAACAATATCTATTTTATAAGTTCCTAGATGAGTATTGCACAACTAGCTACAGGACCCTGTTGTTCATGACACTATGTCTGAATTCAAAACATGCAGAGCAGAAATAATGAGGGCCTTAAATTAAGGAATTCTCAGAAGACAGTAAGGAAAAATGTATTTTCCTTAATGCAAAATACAATGAATTGATTAAAGAGAGGGAAATGAAGTAATGTCAGTTAATGTATGAGAGTAATAGTACTTTGTACATACATCTATGCTCAAATAGTCTTTGAATAACTGTGATTTGTTAATTGGGAACTCTATATGTAACCAAGATAATTCTGTGCTCTTTTTTAGATTGAAAATCTGCTCTTTCTTCAGAACATACTTTCTGTATATTTTCTTTTAGTAACAGCTAGGAGATTTTTCAGCTATCCTCATTAGAAAACTCCATTTTCTCAAAAATGAAACTGTCTACAGGAAAGGTTCATTTTTTTGTGACTTCCTTTACTGAAATATGTTTGAAAACTTTTGACATTTGTTATATATATTATCTGAGTATTTTCAAGAAAAGAAAATTAAATTGTGACCCCCAATGGCTGTGCTAGATTGTGCTAACTTGCAATAAAGTAAAACAGTAACAGTTGAAATAGAAACAAATATTCAGTATGCTGAAACTATAAAAAGAAACAATTCAGCTGATTGACTGTGAAGAGTCTTGAAAATAATTTCAGATCATATCTTCATCATCTTCATCATCATCATTATCATCATCACATTATAGGACAACTTTGGGCAGAAAAAAGCCTAAAAATGCTTATGCTTTTTTCAAATGCAAAAGTTTGTAAATGAAGACAGAAAAATACCTAATATCAAGCACTAAAACTTTAATCACCCAACTACATAAAATAAACCCTGTTAAATTTGTTGGGGAAAATAGCAGGAGAAATGGAACTAGCAGCAGGGGAGGTTACATCTACAAATGCACCTACAAAGGCAGATGTAGTATTGTGGAAGGCAAGGACTCTGGGTCAAAAATTTATGATTTCTTCAAAACCAAAACACCTAATGCTTGTTAATGAAAATTAGTCCCATGTCTGTAAGCATTGTGAAATCCTGTTATAAATAAGACATTTTTCACTGTGAGAAGAGTTTCCTAGGTGTTACTACGAACAATGTAATTACCAAGGCTAGATTCCTGGAATATAAACCACAATTTGGTACCAATTTGAGTTATGGAATATGAAACCCATAATAAAATCTTGACCATGGAAATAAAGCTTCTCTATATTCTGGGCAATGAAAGTGAAGACACACTGAGGAACTCACACCAGGTGTAGTATTTGCAAAAATCTGCCTTTTTCTTTTGAAGATGATGAGCAAATTCAGACTGAATGCATGGGAGCCCAGTCCTCAGTAATTCTGATTGTTCCATTCCCAGAGTCTTGTCATTCATTTACTGATAAAGAACTACAACAGTATTAGCATTTATTATTAAATCCATTATGCTGTTAGTTTCCAAAGATTAAGTATTGTCTTTTATTTCTGAATAACTGTTAATGCTTAAGTCAGATCCAATCAAAAGACATTTGACCAATTCATAAAACACCTGTCCAATTAAGAGAAATTTCTTGGCATTCAGATCTGTCTTCTTGCTCCAATGAGCTAACATTTAAATGTTCTGCAAAGTTCATTACTCCATAATTACACTGTAAAAATAGTGTATGAAAACAGAAAAAAAAACCCACCACATTTCTCCCATAGAACCCAATCCATCTGCACAGAAGGTTTTAGCAATGTTGCTGTGAATATAATCTCCTTCTTCAACAGTCTCTGCAGCAAAAAAACAATTCAATATACATTATTCTAAAATGTTATACACAAAATATAAATCACTAAGGGTCAAGAAAGTTCTTAAGATGTCTGAGATGATGCTGCTTGCTCAGTTCCTCCACCAGACAGATATTTGATTACTCACCTGTACTTATTTGCCCCCTCAAAAAAGTGCTAGAGAATTGGAAACAAAGTTCTTAGAAACACTGGAAAATCTTTATAAACTACTCATACTTCTACATAGAATAGGTGAGAATTTTAGGATTTTAGCTTTTACAAGGACTTTCCTTCAACCATTCCTGAGAATTCATGACTGAGGATTCCATTTTCTACCACTCAGTGGAATACTTTCCCCAGAAACTAAAAGCAAAACCAAAACACCTCTTTCCCACACAAAAGGAAAAAAAAGAAAAAGAAAGAAAAAGTTATTGTATTATAATATAGTGTTATTCTTTCAGTTTAAACTCGAAGGAACACTCTCAAGAGGTTGTGCTGTTAGAAAATGTCAACATGTTTTTGGCGAATATTATCATTAATTGGTGACTCAGTGTGGAAAACTCAGAGCAAGTGAGAGAAATACTGTGAATCTGGCAAGTGCTAAAGGCTCAGAGTCTTAACTTGCCTTGTTTTATAAGGCTACATTTAGTTTTCATGTTCCTGGCCTCCAGTCTGTCACTTCCTTGGACTCTACTCTGAAGATACATTACCCTGGGACACATCCTCTTTTCAGAATCCTGCAACATTTGGGTGGTATTATATAATGTAAACATCCAGTCATCCTCTCCTTATGGACACTCTGGTGGAAAGGCTTGAATGAGCAAGTTATATAATCTTGAAATCAGCCCCTGAAATAAGTCAGGTAAATTGTGTCTTTAAAGTGCTTGTTTCCTCTCCATTGGTGATGATGCAATTCACAGTTCATATGGAGAAGTCCTTATTGTAAACAGACACAGTTACGCTCCTTGATTCCCACTTCTGGTGGTTAAACCATATAAAGACTTTGGGGGCAGATTTTAATTGCTTGGAAAATGAGACTTCTAAGCGGGGAAGAACAGGTTGCCTTGAAAAAATCCCTGTGTTGGTGAGAGAGAGCACCCACAGAGACTACTGTGATCCCAATATTTTGTAAAAGGCAATCAGTCAAACAAACAACAAAATATTCCAATTCTGTCCTGAAAAAGAACCCAATTATTTCTACAGGGACATTAGAAAGAAACCAAGGACTGAAGCTGTCCAAAGGAATAATATTTGCACACCTATGCACACACACACACATCCAAAGCTCTTGTTATTCTTTTAACACTTAAGCAAGGTTCAAACTTTCCTTTGCATTCCAGATAACAAACTTGCTTATATAATCTGTTTGGCTCTGGCCATCACATTTCCACTTGTATGCATGCGACACTCATCCTCAAGACTTTGTGAATGAGACAATTCCTAGTACAAGCACTGCTAATAGGATTGTGAGTTACTAAAAGGTGGCAAATACCAGAGCATATCCATTAATTTCAGTGTAGATGCATTTCCCAAACCCTTTTCTCCACATTTCCTGTCTCTTGTTGCATATCAGGCCTCTTTGCTTTAGAATAGCTCACATATCCCACAAAGAAATAGCTTTACAAGGTGGTAAAAAGTTCTGAACAAAGGACTTAGACAAGAAGATCCTGTTCCAGGCTCTTGTCTTTCATTTGATCTGTTCATGTCCTGCAGCACATGTAAACACCTGTACCTCAGTTTCTGTGACTCCTGTTCCCCTCCCTTCCTCTAGTTTCTGAAAGATAAGCAAATCAAAACATAAACTTTGAAATAATGCAATTCAGGCTTTTCCTACAAGCTCTATTTCTTCTGTCTATGTGTGAGATGGAGCCAATCTCAAGTGGAGATTCTATGTGCTACTGTGAGGCAAAGAATACATTAATAACAATATGTGGTTTGCTACTCAACATTTTAAAAAAGTGAATGCAAGTGAATTTTGCTATGCTGGCAAATCAGGCTTTCCCCACTGTTATTACCAAATAAATGATGCAAATCTTGGATTAATGAAGACCCCTGTACTGTTGCACAACTGCCAACATCATAATTTTATGAACCACAAAGTGAGAGGAACAATAAGTAGTGGAAAGGACTCAGCTGGTCAAAATCTTTGCTTTTATGTTAAAATCCATTTATTCTTGAGGGGTAAAATGTATAAAAGAAAATAAAGAAGCAGCAAGTGTGTATGAGTATGTAGAACCCAGCAATTTAGTCTTCAGCAGGTCATGTTGCTGCACAGGTTTAAGAGCTAGTTCCCACTGTTATTGAATAAAAGCAAAAAGTATAGTTACCATAGCAACAGCCACAACACATGATGCTGTTCTTTCCCTCTGAGATTTTAAAGCCCCACACATTTTTAAGGAAGCATGCACTGAAATATTTTACTGCACTTGTAGGGCTCTGTGGGTTTTACTGAAATGTATGATGTGTTCAGCAGCAGCTACTTCTGCTGAGTGATCTTGAAGAAGGCTAGGAAAGCAGTTTCAAGAGTACTAATAGTTTGTGTGTAGATATTATCAGTTTAGTTGTAGCTGTTATTGGAAAGACATATTTTCATGTCCTGTTACATTTGCAAACAGAAGGGAAAATGAGAAGCTATACAAAGTAGGTCACGTTACCCAAATCAAGCAAACACCATTTCTTGCTCTTTCTCTCTGGAGAGGTGAATCTAACATGTGTAACACCAGTCGTGTGGGTAAAGCCCTGGACTCCCCTGGGTGAATAGTTTCCATGTCTACCCTATTACATTTCTACTTTCCCATCAACTACCTCAGACAGTGGAGAGTATGTAATATAGGTTATCATATTTGTTTGAAATATTAATCAGAAGTAAGAGTTTGGAGTATTAACATTCTATTAGTTGACAACTTACACCTATGCTTCAAGGATTTATATGAAATAAACTACAGCTATAACCCAGCTGTTACAGAATATGAGACCATAAAAACTTGTCTGTTATCTTTTAAAAAACCCTTCCAGCTAATCCTTACTTTTGGAAGAAATTCTAGGGAGACAACCCAAAATGACTGCCTTGGCATACAGGAATTACCTCTGGCAAAGAAGGGTATGATGAAGAATATTTCTAGTGGTGGCACAGTCTTCTGGAAGAAGTGTAAATGCAATTTTCAGAACAGTTCAGGCTTCAGAGATCTCTTACTGCTTGCTCACAGAGCAGATTTAGTATTCACTGAAATTTTATTCAATTTCCATTGCCCTACCTGAGCATCTTCCTTCAGTCACTGGTTGATAAGTCTTTTTTTCTTTACTTTTTATGTTAAACCAGTGATAGTAATTTTTTTATGGACCTCTGAGAAAACACCAGTGTTGAAGTACAATTCTGTATAGGGAATATTAACTTAGAAAATGCACTAGTTTCTCAGTTAACTTCTGTAAGTGTCTCAAAAGTGACCCACAGAGTCTGCAGGTTGAAAACTGCTGCCCTGAACTATCAAACAGCATTGCTGTAGTCTGTATCATAATTATATTATTATAACATAATATATTATTCCTCTGCAGCTGATACAGATGTAGCCATATATAAGCATCATATATGTTGATATATATAAATGGAAAATACCTTTATTTAATTCCAATAGTAATCCATTGTAGAGAGATTTCTATAGAGGCAGAGGAGCAAATGACTGAGAAATCATATGAGTTAGGTAGAGATCATTGACAATGAGTAATGGTTTCATATAACACAAAATGTCAAAAGAATAATTTACAGATAATATTAGGGAGGGTAAATGAGGAGACAATGGTTCAAAGTGGAAATAAGCTCAGGGTGCAGTGATCCAGAAATTGTATTTGAAGGCTATATAATGCAAATACAAAGCTGGCAGTGCTGCATCCCTTTGAAATAGAGGGAAGTATGCAGTCTAATTGTTAAATATGACTCCATTTACTGAACAAAGAATGTTATCAGCAAGACAAGAAGAAAGCTAAGAAGAAAGGACTAGTTTGTACTGTGGATAGTCACCTCATTACAAATGGGCAGAACAAAGAGTATGGATTTGTAGAGTCCTATTTAAATGCTGAGGGATTATCTTGTACAAGGCCCATATCAGTTTTCATATCTTTACATGCAAAGCTGAATGGTTTGGTTGTTCTGCCTACACTGCTAACACATTAATCTCCTTTTGTTTATGAATGGACATGTCTTCTTAATTACATTCATCTGTACATCTCTGGACTGTGTAACAGGTTCATTTTTTAATCACTTGTTTAATAGGTGCTTAAAAGCAAAACAAAGATACTGTGAAACTGTGGATGAGATTTAGTACCAAAAGCATTCAGCTAGACCCAGTCAGGGCAGAGCAGGTAGGGGGAAGTAAATGTTGACCAAAGGACTCTTGGTGGAAGACAGAAGCACTTCTCCCCACTCCACTGTGATGTAGGACTAGATCACTGAGACCAGTTACCTGCTTGTTCTGCCAAGTATATTATGTAATTTCATCCATAAATGTAATAACTACTATTTTGAAAGTAATTGAAGTAATATCTTTCTCTTTACATGTTGGACAGGTGTCACAGAACTTGCCCTAGTGAGGCCACATCTGGAGTACTGAGTCCAGTTCTGGGCTCCTCAATTCAAAAGAGACAAGGAACTACTGAAGAGAGTCCAGCAGAGGCTACAAAGATGCTGATGGGACTGGAGCATCTCCACCTTTCATAACAGTCCTTCAGGGCAGAAAAGACAGTGTGATGTTTTGTTGTTGCATGACAAAGCAAATTCTGGTTCCACCACCACTGCACTTTACTTCTATCATTGTTGCCCTTTGCTTGGTTTCTTCAAAGTTCATTCTTCCTTACTCTGAGTGATTTTTACTGTAATCCCCTGATAAGGCATACAGCCACCATAGAAGCTTTATATAGTAATTAACATACAATTAAATTCCTTGGTTATTCTCACCTCTCAAAATCAAATTCCCTCATGCTACACATTGGACTTCTCCATCCTCCTACATTATCCATGAAGTGCACCCAAGTCCTTCAGAAAAAGTAATCTCACAAATGAGTTTGCTTTTGCCTGAGGCAGAAATAACCCAGACTGTTTTCCTTAGAATATTTTGCATGTGCAGTACAGGGACTTTGTCAATTTAGGAATTTCAGTTGATTACAAGGTGAGATCAAAACAAAACCTCGCATTTTGGGATAGACTGAGAGAGTAACTTTATTTTAAGTGCCATTCAGATCACCCTTATTTGCCAAAATCTAACTATTTACTGTTCTTCCATGGTACATGTACAATAAAATGTCAGTGCCCTCTTGCTTCGGTTTCCTTAATTGCGCAGCCATTAAACCAGCTAGCACAGTTGCTACCCCTTTAACACACTGCTTCTGTCTCAGTATATGTACTATGTTTTATTAAATCCATAATTCATATTTCCAAGTTTCTTTTCTCACATCAGGATTTGTAAGCAAGAATAGTAATGATACACATCAGGAGTTATAAGCAAGGACGGTAATGATATAAGGATGTTGCAACAAACAGAATGTTGTGCAAGCACAGTGCTGCTCCCAGTGAGACTCCATACAACTCCCCTGGCTGTGTGCTGAAGAATAACAGACCAAAAATGCTTCCAGCTACTCAAATGTTTGGGGGATTTGGATCTTTAGAATGAAAGGTTCTGTTTCTGTGTTTTCAAGTTCTCACTGGCCATTGTACATTGCACAAAGATGCCAAGGAAGCTGTCAGGTAGGGAAGGATTTGTTGCAGCCTGTTTACTTCAGCTACTATTGCAGTAGGTTATAAAGATAAAATGGGTTTAATTTTATGGAAATGGTGAAAAAACTGCTGCATATTTAACCTCAAAGTCTTTGTTGTGGAAGTGGATGATCACACATACTTATTTACTCTTTTTCTGCTGCTGAAAAATCACTTCCATGAAAAGGGGGAGAAAACATAAAGATATGTGCATTACTATGTAGGTCAATTATTAATTGGTTTCAAAGGGCTTTATTCTTTAAAAGAAATCATCCTTTTATACTTACAGAAGACATTTGTTCCATTTGCAGTATAAATTGGGACACATGCAGTTTCCTTTGTTGTTCTCCAAACCGTGATGAGTAAGCAAACCCATTAACTCAACGAGCAATATAGTGAAGCCTTTTGCAAAATACTTCAGAAGAAAAGCAAAAAATCTCCATAACCACAGGTGAGCAATAAAATAGCTATAAGGCAAAAGCATTGTTTGCAGTGTGCTCTTAATCAGTGGTTCTTCTTTCTACATCTCAGTGTGAAATCTTCCTATCAGTGAAGTTAGCTTCATAAGAAATAATCAGGGAAACTTTTTAAATATAAAGGCCACTAGAAATTAGTTTCTATCTCTACCAAATATCCATTAGGTGTTCTCAAACAAACCATTCTCACTTCAAAATACTTTGTCTTTCTGTCAAAACTCTGTCTTGAATGAAAAGTGATTTGTGGTATTAAAAAAGAGCATGGTTTAGTAATACCTCCATTTTACTTAAAATACTCAAAGTTGCCTTAAGCAAGGTTGTTTTCTTTTTAGATAAATCTTCCAGAGTAAGATTAGATGGCTAAGGGAATTAATAACTGCTTATGGTAGAAGCTGTCTTCTGTGGATGGCTGGTCTGAAGCCAGATTAACCATGACTGGACAGTGTTATCCTCATTTCAAAACAAAGTACAGTCATAACTCACAATAATGCTGCTTGCATTCTGTGTTATTGCACAGCACTTGCGTCATTATTGTACCATGCTGCTCTTCCCATGCCATTCTAAAAGAAATTTATTCCCTTAGCCCACTGTCCATCATAAGTTTCACAATTTTCTGCTTTATTTCATATTGTATTTTCTTTTCCAGAGATAATCAGGATTGAAAGAGGGACTAGATGACTCCAGGGGTTGATTGTATCATAGCTTCTATAATAGTTCTTAAATGGGTCAAATTCATAATGAATGGGCAATAACCGTTATTACCTGCAGAGCTGATTTTCTGGTGACTACCTGACTACTAGCCATACCTCTTAAGCATGAAGATAGTACATGATGTAGCAGGAAGGTGACTAGCTGTCTGAGTCTTTTCTATCTGTTAAATTCATGAGACAAATCACAAATGACATTATTTCTTTGCTCTCACCATCACTGTTTTGCTCCACCAATGCCCAATATTGCCTGCTAGTTCCTCCAGGAGAAATTTGGAAATGGTTGAGAACAGACTTCCAAGGTAATAAATTAACATCCTTAGTCCTGTAACTGGAACAGAAACCAGACAGACTCTACTCAAGCTGATTGTTGCTACTTCAACACAAGAGGAACCCAGGTTTTCATGTTTTCCATGTTTTTCCCTAAGAAACTCCACAAACAGCTCCTACCTTTTTTAACCCTCAATAAATTGCCACACTGAACATCTATTACACTGTTACCACAGCACACATAGCTGAGATTTAGAATCTGGTTAGATTTGTTTTCTCTTCAAGTTGAAGAAATACTTGTTTATAGTTTTTACAAGGAGTCATATATGTAAAAGCCACTTGGTGCTGATAATTATAAAGAAAAGATCATAAAGCAAGCAGAGCAGCCTTAGTGCAACAAATCAGAGAGTAAAGCAAAATTTGGCTTTGTAGGACAACACAAGAACTCAGCTTCTTGGAAAAACACCCTCCAGAGAGACAGAGGAAATCAAGATTTATATCCTCTTCTGTGGGAAAAAGAGAGGGCTCCTTACATGCTGAATTGTATTATCAAGAAGTGTCCAAGATACTGAAATTATTTTGAAAACAGAAAGATCTGACCATAAAACATTTACAAAGTGAAAGTGAGGAAATAGCTCACTGGAGAAATAACTCATTTGTTGTTATGAATCTCTCTGTTCCATTTCTTTCACAAGCTCCACTTAACCAAGACAAGTAATCTGTAGAATGTAGCTGAGCTAAAAACAGGTAGTGACCAAGCTGACCCAGAAATGCATAAGTTCCTCATTTAGCAGTCAAGCACTCTTTTGTTTCTATATATGGTTTGCAAATGTCATCAGGGGGAACAAAAAAATTTATTAGTGCCACTGTGTTTATCATCATTAAACCACTGGTCTAGTCAAAGGTACCCATACTTACAAATGTATCATTTCTATCATTTCCTGTTATGACTGTTAATATTTTCTTCTATCTTCTTTCTTTTCTCTCCTTACCTCCCCTGCTAACTAAAGTATTTTAAAGCAAACTTTTTCCAGCATCAAGAATTTTTAGCAGAATGATTTCAAACATTTTAGATGCCTCATTTACCAGCATCACTCAAAAATCTTACCTTTATTTGCATATATTACTGTGTGAAACATTGCTAGAGTGAAGTCAGCAAAATTACTCTGAACTGTAGGGTGCTGAAATTCCCACGTCCTCTTCCTTGATTTCTATGGAACCAGGATAATTCTCCTGTCATGTTTATTGCTGAGTGGAATGGAGTTAGAGCCTGCAAGTGATCTTCCACTGTGTAAATATTTCTGTAACAGAACTCCAACAGTTTCCTATTAAAGGTGAGAGTCACTAAGGGTTAAAATAGGAGTTGTAGCTTATTTAGAAATACAAACAAATGAAACTTGTTCTAATGTGAGTGCACTCTTTTTCTGGGAGTGGGGTGTAAATTAAGCTGTTTGAAAATTATTCATCTACTTATACTGGAACTATTCCAGTTACACTTAACTAGGTGTGTTTTTATAGTGATAAAAAGTTCTGAAGGAACACCTTGTGTACAGGCTAGATAGAAGTCCAGTGAAAGCTGGACTAAATAAGAAAGATATGGGTATGAATTGGTGATTTAGGCACAGTTCCCTTGAGAATATCTTCAGTACATTAGTAACCAGGACATGGATAATTTTTATTCTAGGTGACAAGTCAAACTTCTCTCCAAGTTTCAGTAATAGGAAAGAAAAACTCTAGCTGTCATTACAGTATCACCCAATTTTAGGACCAAAAAGTGATTGGACAAGTATAATCCTTTAACTGATTGTCATCATTTTAATAATTGTCATCATTTAAGTAACTAAAAGACAAAAAGAAAAAAAAAGATGCCCTTGTGATAGGTAGCTGGCAGGATTCACAGTCCTTTGTGTTTAAATTGAAATTTCTGCAGGAAAAGCAGAGCAGGAGCTGTCTCATAGCACATATGTGCAATGCATAGGAAATCTGATCATGCAGAAGCTGGGCCACAAAGAACAGTCAACAACAACAAAAAAACTTTCTAGGAAATACTTTAACCATGGCATCATGAAACAGTTTAGCATTAATCTCCCTGTGGACAAAAGCCTGATTTAAACACTATGCTTCCCTATATTTAGTACTGGGTGTTAATGTGCAGGAGGTACTTGTGCTTCCTAGTGCAAAGCATTGCAATACACAGGCTGTTATACCTGGAAGCCAGTACTCCTATAAATGACAAGCCACAGAAGCCCAAATGGCTCTTTCACTGCATGCATATTGTACATACATATGCAAGAATGAGGCACTGTCCCTAAGCCTTGCAGCTCCTAGACATACAAATCTGCAGTGTAGTTTCTAGAATATAACTGCAGGCAGTATGGAAATTATATCCTGAGAATATCTAGGGAAGCATATGTAAAATAAAGAGTGATTGCTGTGTTAGAAAGCCCTCAGGTTGGAATCCAGCACAAGAGCTTCAGAGGTTTCAGAAATAAAACACCTTAAATAGTACTAAAAGACATTAACTAAATGTTGGTTTTGCATAAGAAACAGACACTATTTATTAAACAGCAAATTAAGAAACTTCTAAATTATCATAATCAAGAGCCTGTTATTACTTTATGTCCCTAATATATTGGTTTTCTCAACCAGTTTGCTTGAAGAAAACAGAAAGGTCATTTAAATAGAGTAAGAATGTTATCAAAGAAAACACCTCTGAGGAGAAAGATTGTTTGCTCCTTTCTCACTTTTTCCTCTTCAATGTGAATTTTGTTTAGTATTTTACTTCAAAGTAAAGATAATGCCAGAGGAGTGATAGTGATTGAGGTCTAGGATGGGATGTGTGAAGCAAATGCTTCTACCATTACCTCATTTATAACCATCTCTTCCTGTATGTCTATTCTTCACACTTTGGCTGCATGATCTACTTGAATCCTAAGCTTTGGAGGCATGGCAGTTTTCCTACAATAGTTAGTATTTATCAGGAAGAATGGGAATCTTTAAAGAGTGTGTATTTTTATCACACTGATTATAAAGATATATTTCCATATTTGTGCTCTGGTTCACCTGTAATGATTTTTAAGGCACTCCACACAAATGACTAATGGTAACTTCCCTTCAGGACTTCAGCACATCTGTTGCAACACCAGTAAAGCCAAAAAGCCAATGCTTTTTAGCATCCAAGGAACCTAGAACACCTCTAATCCACTACTAAATGAGTGTCTCTTCTGGAACCAGGATGTCAGAGAAGGACTGGAAAATTACTCCCATGTGTGCCATTATAGAGTAAATAATACATTTTCAATACTTTTTACAGGATAACAATAACTTGAAGCAATCTGTTCACCCAGATGGTTTTTTGTCCCAACCACATGAGTTTTAGCTCTATACTTTACTTTCTAGACTGTTTTGGTCTGGAATCTTGAAGACCTTGAGCAAGCTGCCAGTCACCAGTTAACAGCTATCTGTGGTAGCAAGAGCAATGATGTGGGACAGTCCTTTTCCTCAGTCTTTCATTAGATAGATCATGGATTATTAGTACCTAAATTACCTTTAAGTGTAATCATTTAGTTTTACCAGAAGCACTTAAAGAGATCAGATATAGTGTGTATCTTAAACATGTTACTGCAAGTAAGGTGAAGCTCTTAGATGCTCACCTCAGGGTCAGTTTCAGAGTCTCTTGCTTTGTAGTTGTCAATGATCTGCTTAATAAGATTCTGTTATGCATCATAGAGTTGTAACTGAATCTTATTATACATATCCTAGAGGGAAAACTCCTAGAAGATGGTCAATTCATTTAGGGATTTAAAGTGTGATATATTTAATTTACAGGCTGTGTTTAATCCAAACTATCATCACTCTTATCTTTTTTTAGAACATCTTGAAGGTTCAAAGAGTTGTACAAACACTGATAATTAACTCTGGGATTTTCAAAGAGGTCCTAAAGTGAGCCACCCATCTAGGGCTGAATTGGCTAGGTAACACCTGTAGACTGCTTTGAAAAATCCTATCCTTGACTATTTCAAGCACAGCTCTGCTCCTGGGAGTAGAAAATACTTCCTTACTTGCTCTATACCTTTTTCTCTGCAAGCTTTAGTTTAAAAGAATCCAGCTGATCAATATCTTCATATTACAAATAAGATTTTTAAAGGATGACTTGATCCCAATCTATAGTGACAAATAAGCACCAGCAATGCTTTGTTAAGAGACTCTTCATAACATCAGATACTACATGGTCCACTGTTAAATGTTGAAGTGCCAAGATGAAAACAAAATGATTAACATTTGCAATAATTTTATGTCCATTGCTAGATTCTCCAGGATCAGCAGTAATAGATACATTTATCCACAAGTTATGCTACATTTCAACAGATTATTAACTCTGCATGCATCTGTGTTAGAAACAGTTAAAGTTGATGGCCACATCAGGCTTTTTTAATTTTATGACTTCTGAATTTCTTTGTCTGTGCTGAGCATTACATTTTTACTGCCTTTTTGGTTTTGATTTTGTCTTTTATTTTTATTCTTCTCTGTCAAGATCAGAGTCAACAAGATGTTTGAGAAAGTTTTAGGTGATATATTCTATTTTTGTAACAGATTTTGATTTTGAACTCAGACAAAACAAATAAATCAAGTGCTCCAAAATTGAGAATATGTATTTTAAGAACCTTTCATTTGTTATCTGAAACAATAAGTGAAGGCTTAAAAATGGAACATGAGCCTTTCACAGGGGGTTGTATTTCACTCTCATTTCAATTAGTTCACTTTTGATGTCTAATGGAGGATTTTTGTGTCAAAACATCCATCCCAATAGAAAAGGCACTGGGTATCACTGGTATACACAGTACAACTCCATCAGGACATGACTATCCCTGAGCACCATCTTATGATAACAGGAAAAGACAGAGACCTTTTCTAGCACAAACCTTTCAAAAAGATCTATTCCATTCCTTGAACAAGGCCAATATCAGCTTTTCTGTGTTCACCTTCTTTCTCTTTTCATTTCTTGCTTAGCTCTCATAAGGTTTTCCCAAGCAAACTATTTCCTGGACAACTAAATTTCAAGTAACCCATGCAAAGGAGAGAAATATTTAGAAAGAACAAATAAGAGAAAACAAAATTTTAGTGTGTTATTTGTGAAGGAATGGGAAATTGTTAGGGAAAAAAACCCTATTAAATAAACCCTTAATAACCTTTAATTTAACAATAACCTTTAATAACCCTTAATTTAATAAACCCTTATTAAATAAATAAGTGCAACAACAAAGGAGCATGGCAGCATGGCAATAGTGACCTCATTTCAACCCTCATTTTCCCTGAAATATAACCCTCACAGAATCCTGTATGAAATTGTCCTAATAGGCCTCACAACAGAAATTACTTGAAATGTTGTAAGTCCAACTCTGCTCTCCCATAACACTTATATTCAAAATAATCAGAAACTGGTTCAGACAGAATATATGACTTTTTCTTACTGACCTATTGTACACAGATTTTACTATCTGAAGGAACAGTCTTTGCTAAGGAGAAACAGAAGTTCTTAGTTTGGCAGTTTTATTCCAAATTATGTTGCAAGATAGCAGATGAGCAATTTTATTCATTGACAAATGGGTTTGATTGGACTAGTGCAATGGTTCATTAACCTCATGATAAGTTTGGGCCATCTCAGGAGTGTTCTTGCTGTGAATTTAGATTTGATGATGGTTCACACATCAAGGAAACAAATTGCCTCATCTTTTAAAGGAAAAAAAGGGGGGGGTTAAAGAAATTAATTGATGTCTTTAAAATCCTGTAACTAATAAAACATTTTTTTTCTTCTATATATTGCTTGCTAACCCTTATGAGATGCATTAGACAGAATGCCAAAAGCACAGATTACTTTAGTTCTGTTGTTACCAATTAGAGGGAGTCAAAGAACTCTAATTACAATTATCAGATTTTAATGAGCAATTGTCTGTCAAGATTTTTTCTCAACTCTGAGTGTGCAGGAGGGATTTGTATGCAGCACACATGTACCCTTGGATAGGGAGATTGTCTTTAGAAAATCAGTACCTGATTTTTGGCTATTAGTTTTTCACTGGGCATCTTGAGCAATTCTTATCTGATCTCTTGGAAGAGCTGTTACTTCTCTTGTTTAATCTAATAAAATATGGACTAATGAAAGAGTAAAATCAAAATAATTCAAGAAAAGAAAAAATTAAATTTACAACTCTGCTGATCTAGGCTTATGTCAATTCAATGTGTTAAATGAAATTGGACTCCTCTACACTAGCAAAGGTTCCTATGTCCACCTGATAATTTTTCATCAGTTACCTTCATCTTTAAAGGTAACTTAGTAGAGATTCTGGGTATAAAACCTTAAAGTAAAATTCATGATACAGTAGAGATCTTAGCTATTGTATTTATCTTTACTTATAGTAAAAATTACAGTGAGAAATAAGGAAATATTTTCTTTAATGTTTCTATACTAACCTATGAATTAAAGTTCACTTCAACCTCTCTTCCATAATGGTGACCTTATGCTACCTACTTCATCAGATACTGTTCTTTGGAAGTACCTTTTGAAAGAAACACTCAAAATTATGGACATTAATCAAGAAATTAATTATGATTCTGTACTGAACAGGCTAGAGTATAAGACACATGCTTTATTTGATGAAGTTGCAAGATATACAGAGAAGGAGCCTTGAAGCCCTTTGTGACAGTGAGTCACGTATGATGAAGGATGAGCATGGGATAGTAGTTTCACTGCTTATTCTGGATAATTGATGTAAATACCCTGAATCTCCTTTTGGTAGCATCCTACTTCTGTCTGATTTCTGCATAAGAAATTCAGGCTTCTAGGACTGCCAAGTAAATTAGGGAGCTAATTGTTGTTCAGCATGAGTGCTCTAAATCTTTCTCTCAAGCACATAACTCACTTAGACTCCTAAGAAAAGGAGAAACATGCTCAGTATGTGTGTGAATTTCTGTATTTTTCTGTCTCCTTTTCCCCTACCCCACCCCAGCTGCTTTTAATTGTCTTGTCCATTTTGCCCAAATTTTACAGATAGGGTAATGGTCTCAAGGTTATGAAGGTCTGACATATCTTAGGAAAATCAGAGACCAAGGAAAGAACACGTACTAATTAGGGGAAGACAGCAGTATGAGTTCTCATTAGACACTAGAGAATCCACATAAGAAAGTAAAAAACAGAATATGAAAGCTCCAACCACAGAACCATCTTTAAACAAAGTTTTTAACATAGTAAAATATCCACCCATGATCTGCATTTATAATGCAGTTCTCAAAAATTTAGGCATCAACTTTGTGTTTTCTGTTGGTTTTTTGTTTTTATTTTCTTTCCTAATGCTGAAACATGTTTTGTTTTCCTTTGGTTTGTTTTTCAAATTTGAAACATTACAATTCAGTCCATTATAATCTGGTTAAATGGTTTTATTTGTTGCTTGTGTTATATAGAATAAAGATTGGTAAAAAAAGCAACCAGTTCTCTTTTTTTTCTTCTTTTGAATGTAACTCTTCATTGTCTTCCCAGACAATATTTTATTAAGTATTAATATTTATGGTTTAATATTTAACAAGGCTGAAAGGCTTACCTTTTTTTTACCAATAGCCACTATTTTATACCAGGTCTAATGTATTCTTTAGAAATGTATGATGGCTCACTCCTGCCACCTTCCTTGGTGATAAACTAGATAAATCTTCACATGAATCCTGCTTTTATGGCCTATTCTTGTCTTCTGTTTCTAAGTGATATAGTGCAGAATGAGGGGCTTATTCTTTTTTACTGAGGAAGGTGCTATGCCATTAAATACCTCCATCAAAATAGATATGACTACTTCTAGAAATAAGCTGCTACTTGATTTGAGTTAATGGAAACACTGGTTCCAAAATGTCACCTTGTTACGAGGGCTGAAGTTGAAAAACAAAGGAGCTATAGATAATAAACAGGCACAGATGTCAGATTCTGTCACCATTCAGTTAAAAATCTACTTGAACATAGCAGGAAACTTCATTGCAAATGCTAACAGTGTGGTAGGCCTTGAAAGAGTGGTTCTGATGTGCCCTTAGACATGGCATGTTCTCTTTTGTTATGCTTTCTGTTTGCTTTCCATCAACAAGTCTGATTTAGACAGTTCCTAACCCAACTACACGTGGACACACTAGATTCACCATCCCCTAGAGAAATCATTTAGGTTGTGCTTGAGTTTTCACTTGCAGGATTGGAATTTCTGCTTGATGACACCTTCAGAGTGTCACAGTTAATACAGTTTTGTTTGGATTCATGTCTACAGACAGATGATTAGGGGCTGAAGCACCTCTTCTATGAAGACAGCCTGAGAAAATTGAGGTGGTTTTAGCCTAGACAAGAGAAGGCTTGGAAAGACCTTACAGTATCTCTCCATACTTAAAAGAGATCTACAGGAAAGATAGGGAGGGATTCTAACAGGGAGTGTAGTGATAGCATGAGGGGTAATGGATTCAACCTGAAAGAAAGTAGATTTAGATTCAATATTAGGAAGAAATCCTTTACCATGAGCGTGGTGAGACACTGGAACAGGTTGCCCAGAGAAGTTGTGGATGCCCCATCCCTGGAAGTGTTCAGGGCCAGGGTGGATGGGGCTTTAAGCAAGCTCATCTAGTGGGAGCTGTCTCTGCTCACTTTTAATGTCTTTTCCAAACCAAAACATTCTATAATTCTATGACTCTAATTTGTTTATGATTGTTCCAACAACCTGTGCTTAAAAACATGTTTTGATATCAGTGTTGTTGGTGATATAGTTGACTAGATTTCTTTTTAAGCTGAGAATTAGAACTATTATTTTCTTCCTGTTGGATAAAATGGTTCTAATCAAGGTTTTTTTCTCATATTAATAGGACAGGTTTTTAGGAATGAAAGGTCAACTGTTTGAATTGTCACTCAACTGGATTTGTCATTCTTCAAATCTGTCAAAAGCCACTGCTCTATTTTGAAGGAATATTATGTCCAATTATAAAAGTTGAAGGTAATAATGGAAAAAAAAAAGCTTTTATTTTCTGAAGAAGCAGTTCAAATTTTTGGATTAGTTATGTTTTTCTTGAAGTAGTTGGTTTGCTTAATATAATAAAGAAACTTTAATGAATGATGGTATGTCCAGCAAGAATTCATGCTAGATTGATGCAGATTTTTTGCTGTCACAAAGACAACCAAATTAGTAATTTAAGAAAAGTCACATTATGCCTAAAAAACTGTCTGTGTGATGTACTGAAATGGTTGCAATAGGATAGGACATGTTTGAATAAAGCCAAAAGAACAATTATTGAGGTGGGAAATAGAAATGAAGGTCAGACCTAAGCCTGTCAGTCACATAGTGAAACACTGGTGTGATGGATTTGTTCACTTTGGTATTGGCAGATCAGCTTTGATTACTGACTGAAGTCACAGGCAACATGCACAAGTGCCTGTCTAGTCCTGCCTGGGTAGGCAGCCCTGACCTTCCAGCACACACCTGCAGCCTCACACCATGTTAAAGGAACAGAAGATAAAGAGTAGAATGCCTCCTTCCAGAGGCACAGCAAAAGCAAAAACCCTAGTCGCTGACTCCAGTAAAGTGCTCCTGAGGGCATGGGAGCAAAAACAAGTATGTAAAATTAATAAGGTCTTCAGAGTTGTGTCCTATCTTTATCTGTAATAGACACATAAGGCAGATAACTTTCTTTCTGTTCTCCTTTGAGAAGCATATTAATAACCTCAGATTACCCAAACTGAGGTAGATGTCACACAATCAGTAGGCAGACATTTCGCACCACTTCCAGTCAGGCATAAGTATGCCTCTACATACACCTCCTTCATATTATAGCTAAAGACTTCTGAGCAAGCTTACTTTGCTAATATTTAAGACAGGTATAGTGAAAAATAGCTTCATGAATACAGAGAAATCCATGGAAGCTATGAAGCTGCTGTCGGTAGAAGTAGATTGAGTAATAACTCTGTTCTGGGAAATGCGAGAAGGAAAGTGAATGGTGATTTATTAACTCCAATGAACATATACTGTTTAACAAGTATAGCAAATGGAAGTGAATAATACATGAAAACTGTTAGGCCTTAAATTTAGTGCACAGAAAACTGGAGATTAAATCCATGGTAGTGGAATAGTAAGTGAAGAAGCTGAAGAGTGACAGGTTATAATGGGCGGTGAGGATAGAAATGAACCTGATTATGAATGTCTGGATGTCACAGAGCCTTAGGCACAAGGAAAACTAGATTGACACTTGAAAATTGGGTAAAACTTTTCTGTGTAGCTAAGGGGCCTGTTATGTGTTACACTCTTAGCATGTGGTGCTTAACTTATGGCTTTGTTCCACACCGACAATGAGTCATAATTGCTGCTTCAAGCTGGTTTGATTCTGATGACAACTCTGAAAATACAAAGCAACCAGCAGCTCCATACAGCAAGATGTTTCCTGTCCAAACATGTCAACTTATCTTACCTCCAGGTTTTCTGGCCTGACAGACTTTTGTGGATTTTCTCAGGCCCTAACACCAAAATCTCACTTTTGAGGCTAACTTCAAAAGCTTCAGTGCTTCCAGAACTCAAACTGTTCAGGGGACATTGAGAAGAACAAAATAAATGAGTAGCTATCTGTGAAACTCTCTGGAAGACTCTGAGCTCTTGAGATCCAACATCACTGATGAGTTTAATTTAGACTTTTTCCCTCTACTGTATCCTCCTGCCTGAACCCTTTCACAAACAAGCAAAGGAGTAGCCTGAGTGGAAATGTTTGACTTTTCAAATTTCAGAGAAGCTGATGAATCACACTGAGAACTCCTGCAGGGTTTCCTCTGCTGTTCAAGTCTGGATTCCCCATTGAATATGGCTTTAATCAGTCATTAAACACAATTCATTCACAGACTCATTGTGTCTGAAATGAGCAGGGACCACTGGATCATTTGGTCTGACATCTTTATTCTGTATGTCATTAAACTGCACCAGTTTACTGCTGTAGTGAGCCTAGTAAGTTGATTTTGTTTAAATCATGCCATCTGAAAAGGCAGTTGGACTATCTAAATGCAGAGATATTAGGATGGAATAACACATTCTACTGGTTAATTGTTGACACTGTATTCTGGATTTCCTATGCTAATGCTATCCAATATTTTCTTTTGTGATCATACAGAAATACGTCATGACATCAACTCACTTGCCATTCTTGTAGCTCATGAGATAAAAACAAACTCTCCTTTTCCAGAGCTTCCTCTAGGATTCTGCAGTGGCTTTAGTAACTTAATTTTTCAGTGCCAGCATGCAGAACACAGCACAGTATTCCCAAATGTGATGATGATTTCCCATTGAAAATGTTTTGTAAGATCTCTTATGTTCCCACACTTTACGTGTTCCTAGCTGCATTATTTATAAGTTCTCCTATTGCCTTAAAGGCTTGGAATAACACTTTTGGCAAAGACTTTCACAGTTCTGTCTTGATTGAAATGAACCCTAATTATATCAGTTCTAGCCAGTGTTACACATTCTGTTGTTTTGTTTAGTATTGATAGGTTAGTTGCTTAAGCAACTAGCATTTTTCAAATAATCTGGAATTCTTATGTTAATCTTATAATCACTTAAAACTTACAACAGTGAGTCAGTGATCACATCAGACAAAACTTCTCTATGAGCCAGTACATTTCATAATATTTACCCTAATAGATGTTGTTTCATGTCTTCCTTGGTCATTAATGGACTGAGAAGTACTCAGAAAGGAAAATGGATATATGTAAAAAGTGTTACTGGTTCCTTTACACTGTTGTTAACAAGTTTTCCACATCCATCTAGTAACTGACTCAAACTAGTTCTTTTTTTTTCATTCCTGTTTTGTATGTGCATTTGTTACTTGTTGCAGAAAAAAAATTAATAATAATAATAATATTAAAAAATTGGTCATGCTCAAAATCTTAAAATGATAAAATGAGACTTTTAAAAAGTTTAAATGTGGTATATATTCATAACATGCTGTGTGTTTTTTCCATTGAGATTAATCTGATCTAACTACATTTGAGCTATTCAAAGGTGGGCCTTTCAGAGCTTCCTTTAGTTAATAGAGAATAATAAACAACTCTGTTGAATGTAACTAATTAGAGCTATGGGGAGAGCTTTATGTTTCTTAAACAATCATTTGCCAAACATAACCTGGGATTTTCAGGTTTGGACTTAAAAAGTATAGTATCTTCCCAAATCTTCTCCTGAAGTCAATCTCTACTGTGATTTATAAGTGCATATAAATATATTGCTCTCCTAGGACTTTGCAGGCATTTAAAACATGAGCCTTCCCTGAGGGCTGGTTTTCCTCAGTGGAGCTCATGGTAAGAAAGTGGCAACAGATGAGGTTTCTGAGGGTAGGACACTGCTTTGGATTTGAAGATTTCACCAGAAAAATCTTAACTTCCAGCTTCTCAGATGACAACAGAGAGACTGAAAATATAAATCACTTGTAAGCAGATCCTAAGACTTCTCTGGCCTAAAAAAATATCAGCATATGCTAGAGCCACAAAGGAAGCTTCAGTCTATCTATGTTTATATTCCTTCAAGAAAAGCTTCAGAAGATGTTCTGGACTTCCCTTTACTGCAGCCAAGTAACCCCCCTGCCTACTTACATATATTCTTCTTTTTCAGCCTTTCTTTTATTTCTCTCTCCCCCTTAATACAAAAAAAAAAAATAAAAACAACCAAAAAAAAACCCCCAACAAACCCTAAAAACACCCCAAAAAATAAAAAAACCAACCAACCAAACAAAAGCATTTAAAAATTCCTACAGAAACCTCTGCCTGCACAGGCACTGGACTAGTTGAATGTTTTCTAATCCTATAATTTTGTGCATGCAGAGTGCCTCATGCAGTGGAGCTTTTACTGCTTTGTAAGTGGTTCCATTTTAACTCTCCTACTTCTCCGGTTTAAGGTTACACTGTACTTGAAAACGTCATCTTAATTATACTTCAATAGCAACTTCATAGTTTTTTTATTCCTCTTTCAAGTGTTTGAAATGAGTGCATAACTACTCCCCAAGGTTATCTCTATTAGCCTAGTGCAGAACTGCTCATCTTCATTTCAGGTGTAGACTTTTGAAGGAGACAGCAGCTTTCAGCAAGCATTAGTCATGCTGAACCCGTGGAGTACAAGGACTTACGTGAGAGTTAAGTGGTGTCAGAGGACTTGGGCCAGGTCACTGCTTCCAAATGAGACTTCTCAGTGACTAATCCCACTGATTACTGAACAGAAAGATGCCAAATTTAAGGAAAGCCAAGTGAAATCCTGACAGGTGATAGAGTTCTTTGCGATACTTGTTGCCATCAAATGTCCCTTTTCATGCAGGTTTGCTCTCTGTAAATATTTGCCCCACTTCCCACAATCTGAAGAGGATTATTTCAAGTGGATTAGACTGTTCAACACCCAAGGTTGAGATGCCAAACTTGAAATATAAAAGAGCAAAACTTTCATAAGGGAAGGAATGTACTTTACTCTCCAATTAACCTAATAAACTAACAGTTGAGGAGTAAATTTAAGTTTATACTTAACACATTTTGCTCGAGGGATGAAGACTGTGACTGCTGCTGTTTTTAAACAAGACCAAACCTTGTAATCCATAATCAAATGTTTCTCTGAAGTGATTATGAGCTCCTGAAACTTAGTCTATTATGTCTACACAAAGTTCATAGCTCCTGAAAGAAAATATCTTCCTTACCTAGCTCAGATTTCTCACTGGGGGTCATCTTTATCATTATATTTATCATTAAGGATGTTTGCATTTTTTCACTCTAACACTTCAAGGCCCCAAAAGAGGTCATTGTACTTGACTTTCTGTGAGCCCAAAAGAGCTTGTGATCTAAATAGGCAAATTATATATCCATCTTGAGTGACTATCTTGACCTTTCTCAGATTGCCAACTTCCCAGACACCTTTGTGGCAATGACTCTCCTGCTGGGATAATTGCCTCTAATTGTGCAGTTCCTGTTATCTTGACAGGCTCAATTTTTTCCATAAAATAGCCTGATATGGACATGAAGGAAGTAAGAAATCTTGTTATCAGACTGCTGTCAATTCCTTGCTAGGACAGCTGCTCTATAGGTAACTTTGATAATCATTCTGGAAGGGCAGTTCAGTCAGCCCAGTTTGGATACCTTGAAACCTAAACCCATCTGAAAGCAAATCTGGATGTCAACAGAGTTTTCTAAGTGTCATAGAGTTTGCACAACAAACCTACCCCATTTTGGTTGTAAGAAATGTGAACAGTTTCTGTACAGAGAACAGTGGGTTTTTTGTTTTGTTCTTTCATAAAGAGTAAGAACATATGTGTTCTGGGTAAGGTTGCAAATAACAACCTTAAAGTGGTGGTATTTGGTCACCTGTGTTATTCAAGGCATTTGGGTCATTCAGGATAATAAGAAACTGTAGAATAATTAGGGTTAAATGAGAATTGAAAATGAAATTCAGTGTTAATAAATGCAAAGGAATGCACTTGAGAGAAAATGATCAACTTTATATATACAATAATCAACTGCCTTTTGCTGTCAGAAATTAAATTCTGAGATTATAATCAATACTTAACTGAAAACACCTGATCCATCTGAGGAGAAAAAAAAAACAAGGTGAATTTTGGAAATTATTGGGAAAACCACAGAAGATAATGAAGAAAATCTTGCTATTCTTTATTAAACTGTCCTGTGTTTATACCTTGAATAGTACAATTCTGGCTCTCCTTTTCAGATTAGATATACTACAAGTAAAATGGGCCCAGAGAAAATCAGTAAAGGGTTACCAGAGATGTGGTATGGTTTCTGTGTAAGGAACAGCTGAATGGATTAGGATCCTTCAGTGCAGAAGAAAGATGTCTGAATGAGGTATAGTAGAAATCTACATAACCTTGAGTGTCATGGGATTGACTGTTAACTGTAAATAGGGATTGACTGTTAGCTATCTCCTGCAGTGAAAGAACTAGAAGACAGTGACACTATGAAGTGCTGATACAAAACAGAAACAGATTCTTCTTTATACAGAATGTGTAAAGGCTTTGAGCACACCTATGAACTCCATGCTTCTGGATGCTGCAGAAGTTAGCATTATGCACAGGTTCAAATACTAACCTCACAAATCTGTAGAAGGAAAATCCAGTAAAGGCTGTTAACTACAAAAACACACTCTTTCCCCCAAAAGTCTGAACTGAAGTTTTGATGGATATGTCAGCACATCTTGGCTTGTGCTTACTTTCTTCCCTAAACATTTGCTGTGGGATGTTGTCAGAGACAAGATTCACAGGGTTATATGGTCCTTCTGCCTCTCTGTGAGGCTATTCTTGTGTTCTCACCCTGGAGTATTAGTCCTGGCTAAGATGCTTTACCAGCATAGTCAGATTTTGAAAGTGCTGCTCCTGTCAGAAAGAAAAAAGAGAAAAAAACCCTGTTGCCCTGATCTGTCTGGCCATCTCTTTCCATGCTGTACATTACCTCTGTCACAAGGCTCATATCCTTTAAAAATGGTGATTATTTGTGCTTGGTTGTATGTTAAATTGGATGATTCCAATGCCAGCCATCTTCTCCCTCCTGATTGCTAGATAGAAATAGCTATGCCCTCTGTTTCAGCATATCTAAGAGTAAACACGTATCCATCCTGGAATCTTGCACCCCTGAAGTTCTCTTGTCTAGAACAGGTTTGTAGAGAACTTTTCTATCTATTTCCAGCTTACACCCAACAAGAAAATTTATGGGCCAGCTATATAACCAAAACTAAAGATCTAGGAATGTAACTGTGGCTGTCCTAAAAAGACCTGCTCTACTGTTGCCAGTTTTGCTGACTTCCACCTTCACTCTTTCCAGCACAAGAGTTACAAGTGAACTCATCACTTCTAAGGTCTGACACTAGCATTTGACCCTCCTGAGCTAAAAGTCTGGCTAACTCTTACACTAACAAATCACACTCACTACAGACACACATAACTTTCATGAACATTAAATATAGAGGAATCTTCAAGCACTCAGTCCCCTAAGAGGTTGCACAAATAGGCTAAGATATATTTTTGCACTGCTTTACTTGGAAAGCATCAAGTGGCTTTAGAATTATAGAATCTTAGAATGTAGTTAGCAGGGATATCTTCAATGAAATCAGGTTGCTCAGAGCCCTGTTCAACCTGATCTGGAATGGTTCCAGGGATGGGACATCTACCATCTCTCTGGGTTTTGATGAGAAGGGATGCAGTCCCTGGGAATGAACACCTACAGGTACATCTCCAGCATTTTAGAGTTATGCAGTCCCAAAAGTCTCCTTCTTTCTGTAGCACTGTCAAAGAACCTTAGAATTGTATGAAAACACAATTTTTTATATTGAACTACTCTTCTGATGAAATTCTTAAACCCATGCAATCAACAGCAAAATATCTTTTCTCTTTTTTTCTCCTCTTGTTTGGCCAAAAGCATAAACCTAGTCCTTTATAGCAACATTTGTGCTACAGGTTTGAAGAAAAAGCATTCACCTCTCCTTTCCATTTGGAGACCAGATGACAACTTCCTACATTTTCTCATGTCACATAAGCAGCATGTATCAGTGTTAGGCAGAAGGTGTTCCTTGACTGGAAAATCTCCAGTAATCACAGGAGAAAGCCAGGGAGTTAATCAGAAAGGCAGCAATGACAGAATGTTTCTTTATTTCTCACAGCTCTCAGGTCATTTGCCTTGCTCCATGCCTACCCATTAAAAAGCTATAGTTAGTTTGACCTCCTGAGGCTTGAAAGCTTACTTTTAGAGCAATGTTAGGTTATCCTGCAGTAGTTTGAATCTGTCAAATAATGCTTCATTACAGAAATATCACTGATGGAATATTGCATTGAGAAATATCAAGTTTATTAAATTGTTTTCCTTTGTGGATTACTGTGTTATCTGCCTGCCTAAACTCTTTCTTGCAGTGTTTTCAAGAAGAGAACTTGCCAAAAATGTTTAAGGTATTAGATCTTGCTGATAAACAATCTCAAACTGTCAGGAAGAGTGATAAAGACGCTGGGATAAAACTGCCTGTAATCAGCAGCCTTGTTTGCAACCTCAGGAATCAGCAAAGGATTTACTGGGTCTGGACACTGAGCAGACCTTTTCCTTGGAGACTTTTTTGTTCCTTGTACCCTGCTGTGCATAGGACATCAGTCAGTGAGTTTATAGCCTCATCAAACTCAAACACTTGCTTCTAGAGTTTTAAAATGTCAACTGTTGCCTTCCCTCAGGAAAGAATGTTTTGCAGAACTGATAGAGATTCTGAAAGGCAAAACTGGGGCTGATTTGAGAGGATTAGTCAGAAGCTCAGCAGTCTAGCTGGAGTTAATTTGGAATTAAGAGTGAAGAGCAAAGTAAAGATATAGAAATATGATGCAGGTTTTATGGCATCATGGGAATAAAAATACTTTGCATGTATACACCAAATAACTTTAAGAAAAATATTCAGATGATATGGTAAGTTTTAGGACTGCTTTGCTTATTCTATCATTTTGCTTTTTTTCATTTTGTTTTTTTGTTCTTTTTTTCATTTCATTAAGAACAAACCTGTCTTTCTTCATTGAAAATATGGGCTTGCATGGAGATAAACCAGAGTAGAATTTTGTCATTATACTTTTGGCCACCAAATAAGTATTTTTTTCTGAATAACAAAAGAATTATCAACTCAAATCTTGATGTTTGGGAAAGTATTTTCATTTAGGTACCATTTGTCAAAAATTTCTCTTGTCTCCAGCTGTCATCTCTGAGCTTACCTGAACAACTTTGACTATTTTAGCAGCGTCCTACTTAGCTCCAGGCTAATCATATGTAAGACAACTATTGAAACAGAGTGTGGGGACAAGGTCTCACAAGGCATGACTGGAAGAGGGAGACCTAAGAAACTGGACCATGAGCTGAAAATCCTAAGAGGAGGCAGGTGTATGGTTTCCACTCTGACAGTTGTAAGTGACATGACAACAGCCTTTAGAACCTCTGTTCTAGTTTCTCTCTTCTCCCCTTTACTTAACCAATGCAAGAACAAAAATCATGTGTAATGGAGAAATGACTTTCCAGATTCTGAGCTGTCTTTAGACCTGTGCAAGTAATCTCATTATTTCCTCACAGTAATCTGTCACTTTTACTTGGTAAATGAAATGGCATTGATGGTCTGAAAAGTTGACAAAAATATAGTAGGAATAATAATTTTAGCTTCAGCTTTTGCAGTTAACTATGAAGTATTGTTTTTAATATCTACTTTTTTTTTTTTTTAATGCAGAGGAAGCCAATTTGAATGATTAATCTTTGACCTGTATCTGTAGGAAGCAATTTGAACAACTCCTTTTAAGAAGTTTAGCCTTCTCTGAAACATGCACATAACTTTCATTAACATTAAATAGAGTTACATGGGCACACCAGGGCATAAGCTTCTAAGTAGATATTAATTGGCTAAGAAATGATCCACTATTTCTTTTCCTTGCAGTTAGTCTTTGGGAACTCACTTTTGGCTTGCTATGTTCACCACTCTTTGAGGGTGTGTTGATTCCTTTTCCTGTAACTATTTAAATGACAAAATCTCTTCAGTGACCTGTATCAGTGCATGCAGCCAGTTAAAAGGCAGTAGAGGAAACAAGTTTAAATATTTACCCTCAAGAGCCTACTCTATCTCCAGGCCTTTCTAGGCCAATTCCTGTAAAATATCACCAATATCTGAAATCAATGCTGTTTAACTGGTAAGTTCAGAGGAAAGTCATTATGGGTCTGCAGTCAATATTATTTTGCAGTTGAAGAAAAGAGTTTGGAAGCAAACATAGGTTAGATCTTTATGTGTCTGGCAGTCTATTAAAAATACAGTGTTCTTTCTTTGTAACAGTTAACCAAAATGCCAAGCTGTGGCAATAAAGCAACTTAGTGGTATAAGGACTAGAATTTTATATTAAGCATGCCATCTTAATGGACCATTTACAAATAGATATTGCTTTGTTGTCACATTAGCTTGCCATTGGGACTGGGTCCAGGATTCTCAACTAGCTTCTAAAAATCACAGCCTTAACCTAGCCAGGTTGAACTTTAAGAGTTTTAAACCTACTTGTACTGAATAAGAGTCTGAAGTGCAAGTATTTGCTAGAACTCATGCTAGCAGTTGTTAGACCTGCTTTTCTTGCATAGAAAGTCCAGGATGTTGCATTCCAAATTTAAGGAAGTCTCTATGACTCTTTACACTTCCCAAACTGACTGCAGAAAATTTCATGTGAAGCATCTCCCTTATGAGGAGACTGAGAGACTTGAGGTTTTTCAGCCTGGAGAAGAGCAGACTGAGAGGGGATCTTCTCAATGTTTATCAGTATCTACATGATAAGTGTCAAGAGGGTGGGGCCAGACCCTTTTAGTGGTGCCCTGTGACAGGGAAATGAGCACAATCTGGAACACAGGACATTCCTTCCAAACAAAAGGAAAAACCTCTTTAATGTGATGGTGCCAGAGCACTGGAACAAGCTGACCACAGAGGTTGTGGACTCTCCTTCTCAGAGGATATTCCAAACCCACCTGGATGCCATCCTGGGCAACCTGCTCTGGCTGACCCTGCTTTAGCAGAGGAGTTGGACTAGAGGATCTCCAGAGGTCCCTTCCAACACCCACCATGCTGGGATTCTATGATTCTGTGAAGAATCATATAACTCACATGAATGGTACTGTAAGTTTCTGATAACACTAACCTGGTCATCAAAAACTGAAATGTGTATTAAAACATAACACAGGTTTCCCAACTATCTAGAAACTTAGATCAAAGGCACTATTTAAACTCCTGTCTCAAAGCTATTTCATAAGTTCTTCTTCAATGATTTTCCAGCTTGGTACAGTGTTGGAAAAAGAGCAGTTGGTGAACATCTCAGGTCCCAGAGAAAAGATAACTGAATCATCAATGGAAAATAATTTAGATTCAGTGATTTAGAGCCCTAATTTCTCTCTCATCCTTTTTTCTTAGAGGTTCCTCCACAAATCAAAAGAAGTGAAAGTTTGAGATTTAAGCCTCTGAAGGAATAGGAAGTAAAAATCCAAGTTCATCTGGGTGAGTACTGGGTTTGTATTTACAGTTGTATACAATTCAGTACAGCACAACCATACAGTACAGCACAACTATACAGCCTATATTTTTCATAGGGATATTTTGATGCTTAATCTTTGTGAATTATGATGGCATTCTTAGATAAAAGATGCTATGTAGTATTCCATAAGGCCTCAGGCATGAAAGCATCATTAATATTTTAACAATAAAAAATATGATTACCCTAGAGGCTGTCAGATACCTCTGATAGTGGAAATACCTACACAGATAGGTACTGTAACTTTGATTGAATAATTTATTTGATGAATTTCTCTGCATTTTTAAATACATTCACAATATCTGTCATTATTCACTTAACATGTGCATCACTGTTAAACTATTATCTTATGAATGAAAAAGCTGTTTACCTTAAAAAGAGCTTAATGTCATTAAAGAAAGAAGTTGCTTTGCAATGCCACCCACTATCAGTATGCCCAGAGGAAAGTTTTCAGTTTAAGTAGGAAAGGTGTTCAGAGAATGTAGAAACCTTACCCAAATATTACACTAAGGAATTCAGACTATTATAGACACTTTGTACAGTTTTCTGGATGATGTCTTCTGTCCAAGATTTTTGGTCCTTTTGGACCTAGTCCATGATGCAATTCAAAGATTCAAAAGCAGATGTGTGAGGTATGGGCTTGATGGGGCCTTGGGTAACCTGATCTAGTGGAGGGTGTCCCTGCCAGGCAGGGGGGTTGGAACTGGATGATCTTTGAGGTCCCTTCCAACTCTGACAATCCTATGATCCTATGATCTCTGTCTTTCTGATTATAGAAACTACATCCTTATCAACAAGGCAGCTGTCAGGTTATGCTTATAATGGTTTCTATTTTTCAATAACTTCAGTGCACAGGGTGAGCTGAAGATGTATGACTGCACTGATCTGCAGATATTCAAGAAAAGTTCACACTGATCAAACATACAGAAACCATTTGGTCTGGAAATCTAGTTTTATGATGTGAAGATTTCTGGAACCTGTCTCTGGCCATGTAAGGTTCCTCAGCTGGAAGGTAACATACAAAGGCAATGAGAAACATTAAATATAAACATTTATGAATTTTGTTTCTGTTGCAGTTTTAGGGTGATGATTGCTAAGTCCAGGTTCATAATCTGTTTGCAAAAGACTCCAATAGACAGAATTTGTCCATCCTAACATCTGCTCTACAGATATGAGTTTATATGACAGCTCCCAATCTTTCCTGCAGCAATCTAGCCTATAAAAAACCCATTCATTTACTAGATAAAAAACAGGTACAAGCAGGTTAAATGACTTCTCCAAAGTTATAAAAGTTACCAAAAAGGTTTCTTTCTGGGATAGGTTTGAATCTCAGATCTCCCAAAGCACCTTTTAATGATACAAACACATCCTTTGCTGGATATTTGACTTAGCTGATAGGGTTCAGAAGCCCTTAGCAACAAGAATGGTGAGGCTGAAGATTTCAGTATGGAAAATTGTCAAATAGTAATCAGTGTTACTCAAATATGCTGCCATTAAAATATTCTCTTAACAAAAGCTACATGATTTTATTTAGTAATGGAATAAAGAATGGATGTGACTTATTTGTTTTTGCTTCTTTTCACAGATGATCATATAGTAAAGGTGAAGGATTTCTTATTTTTTAACAGATCAAAGCATTTGTTTTACTATTTAATTCTTTGGTACTGGCTCTCTCGAGGCCCATGCTGCTATGAGCTAATGCAAATTACATCAGGAAATCCAACAGGCTTAGTAAACACTGAATATTAATTCAAGATGTTTTGGAAAATGCATAAACAGCATCAGTCCCAAAATCCAGAGCAGAAGCAAATAACAATGTTAAATTGGTATGTCAGAATTTTATGTGGAGTGTTAGTTTGGCCATAAAAATCAGTGGGTTTTTTTGCCATGTTGAATGATCATATTGTTCTGCTATAATACATGAATTCTAAATCCTTAAGCTATATCTTTGCTTCCCCCACATTATAGCCAGAGCTTGCTTAGATTGCTACTTTTCTTGTGTTGATCAGTTTGTTTTTTTCTAACTCCACCCATGAAATGTATTTTTGTGAGAAGCAGTAGAGTTTTGTGATCAGGGACTCAGAACAGGACTCAGAAAACCTACAGTTAATCTCCAGGTTTTATCAAGCACTCTGATTGAGTGCATTGTTGTTTTCCACTTATGAATATTTTCTCCTGCTTTGGTCCTGTCTCAATAATGGAGAAATACTTTCCACACTCCAGGTAACAGAAGAAGATCCAAACATCAGCTCTTGTCTCCTAAGAAAATGTTTCCAGATCAGGCCAACACCAGAAACAATTTCTTTTATTGAAGTCAGAACAATTACTAGGCAACCAAGAATCTACCCCATCTGCAGCTTGAAAACAGGGAAGAATTTGTCATTGACAGAAGTTCCTACATCATCACTAAAACACTCTGATTTTCAAAGTGTCATTTGTGACTGGTTCCAGTCTAACATACTCAGTTGCCAGCTCCACTAAGTCTGACACTACTTAGATATCTTGTGTGGCTCTGAAGAAGCTGTGGACACATCAGTAGGAATTCTGAATGCCAGGCTGGACACTTCTGAGCAAAAAGGTCTTTCAAAGTCCCACAGACTGATTGACCCAAGACTGGTTTGTATTTCTTTTTGAATTTGTTCTGCATGCTTCAGTCAGGGGCAGAGAAAGGTTGTCTGAATATTGAAATGCACAAGAAGAGCATAAGTATGAGCAGGCAGCTTTCCTTACTTTTCCTTTACATCATTATATATTTTAATATTCACCTTGGGAACCTTTCTTGTGAAAGATATGATATCATAAAACATGATCTACATTAAGGTCTGAAACTGAAAGATTGAGATCCTTGTATCCTGGCAAATCCTTAAACTTTGTTAATAAGATACTCTGTGTTAGAGAGAGGGAAAGGAAATCACATTGTGTAACCAGCAACTTCACTAAATGTAAAAGATCTTGTGATACACAGACACTCATCAGACACCAACAGTAGATGCCAAGCAGTGCTCATTCTCTGGAGTGTGAAGCTACTTTCTTTGATATTCTAGAGATGAAAAAGAAAATTTAAATATTTTGTAGGCCTCTGACCTCGACTGATTCCTGGAATTGGTCTAGCAGCCCAGAGATGAACTCAAGCTCTCTGACAGCTCATTGGAGACATTCATATATATGCCTTGTGAAACCAATTGCCCAATTGCCCAATATGACAATCAGAGCTCCTCAAGCCACAGGTTCCACTTTGCAGGATGGAAAAGAAGTGTGATGCACTCTGACAGCAAAGAAACATCTGTTTCTTTCTCTATTAGCTGTCCTTTTGGAAAGGCTGGAAGACATATGATGTTTCCAGGATCTATTGACAACACAAGCAGTTTGATACAGAGTTGTGCTCAGTTATTCTACAAATATAAACTCAAATCCAGTGTTACTGGTTGTACAGTTTTACAGCTTGCTGTTTCTTGACAGAAGGTAGTAGCTATTTATTTTTCAATTTTGTCTTTGACAAACAGATTTTTGTTCCCTGAGAAATTAAGAAGAAAAAGTAAATGTATCCTGCATTTTAATTATTACTCATGATTGTAATATACTACAAAAAATATCAGATATACAAACAAAGACAGAGAGAGATGTCTTAAACTCCTGTTGCCACCCTGGGAATCATTAGCTGAACTGTTGATAAAACTGAAGATATCTTGGCTTCTAAGCCTACCTTTTGGGCACAAAACTACACTGAGTTCATTTCATTCATTCTTAGACCCCAGCAGTGAGCTGTCTTTCTTTTAATAGAAAAGCTGATCCTAAGTCATTCAAGTGATATGGTTTCCCCCATGAACATTTACCATTATAAACAGAATTCATTAACTTCTATAGAGTTTTAGCACTTCCAACGCCTATTTTTTCTTCAAAGACATATGTGAATGTATGCAAACCTTCCACTCACAGCAACAGTCACTAGGCAGAATGTGGAGTACCTAAAATACAGGATTAAATGCCTAAATAAGTTTTCAGACAACTTGAAAATGTTACCAAGGCATGAGAACCTACATTTTGATCAATGGAAATCACTGAAGGCTGTTTAATATAAGAAATTTTTTGACACTAAAATTAATACTAAAATTATATTAAGGCAAAGAAATGACAATTGTAGTATACTTAAGATTGTTTATGGGTTACTTAAAAATCTGTATCTGTGACATCAGCCCTCCTTATTTCAGTCACAAAAGGACAAAAATCTTTGGTTTTGTAGGTGTTCTTTCATCAAATAAAATACTCTTAAGTTAGACTTCAGGGGGATGATTTGGTACTTCACACAATCTATATGCAAAGATCAATGGATAATAAAATGTTTGCTTTCCCTTAGCAGAGTTGAACTTTTTCATATTCATATTGTGTCTGAAGGCTGTCAGCAGTTTTAATTGAGGGAATATCTTTGAGAAGTGTTCTAGGCTGAAAATGATTCTGTTGCCAACATGTGTCTTGCTTAGCAAAATAAAGATGGTACTTAAATTCTGATACTGTAAAAAAAATTCTCAAAGCTGGTTAAGCACCAAATTAGGATGCAGAGTGTAAAGTTTATTCCATTTTAGCTTAAAGTAATGTACTAGAAAGGATGTAGCCTATATGTGCTGGTTGTTCTCTGTTATATGAAGATTCACAGAGTAAAATGTAAACAGGTATGCAGGAAAGCTGACGGACTAACTTTACCATTGTTGGGTAAAAGGTGTTCTCTCATTCAGTGGTTATACACACTCTCAGAGCTGAAAATATTAAAAGGAATTGGTCAATCTTTTTCTCAACATCCATCCAAAACTAAAAGCTTCCATTTCATAGAATGAAAGTGAAAGAAGACTTGTTTGAGTGTCAGTAGAGGATTGTGAAAATCATCTCCTAATTTGAACTCCCATCTGCTCAAGAATCACAGACTGCCATGTATTTTTCTGTGACTCTGTTGGCTTGATCTGTCATCAGAGACCATGTCTGAGAATCAGAGACCATGTCTGAGATTTGACCATGACAATCCTCCTTACTAGAAGAATAATTGCTCCATATTTTCTCTGTTCTCTGTGGAAGTTTTCATACCTCTGTGTATTCACCTTCCATTCTACTGACCTGTTGTGTAAACTCCTCCAAAAATACCAGCATTCAAGTCAGACATACCATGCTTGAGTTGATTAAAAATAAGTTGTCTAATTAGGAGGCTCTGGAAGTAGATCATGCTAACAAATAGCAACAAGCAGAATAGTAATAAGGAGTTAGTTTCCAAAACACACCAGTTTGATGTGGAAATGAAGGAACAGACTTGTGCCACGCTTTAGTAATCAATGTCCATATTAAAAGTTATAAACTGCATGTCTTGATTTATGTTGTGAGATTTTTAAGCTGTCTATCCTTCATTTCTAAGAAAAGTACTATAAAAAATGGACATTTCAAGATGGAATCTGATAAGTTTTTTTAATTTTTACAAGTAGTGGTTAGTGGCAGCATCTGAGCTCAAGGAGTTTTTTTATCCCACCATATGTGCTTAACAGAAATTTCTTTCAGAATGAGAAACAGGAATTAAGAAATATGATATTCAGTTATTTGTGGCTTGCTTTTGTTGTTTTGTTTTGTTTTAATCACTTCTGCTTCTTTACTGCTTTGTCTACATAAGGATTAATCCATATGCCCAAGAAGTTCCTGGATTCCATTGTCAGGCTTCTCAATAACACATTATCTCTTTGTTCCCTAGTTTTACCCACTTAAGGCATCTTGCATTGAATATTACACATTTGTTATTACATTTCTGCAGTCATGGCTCCAAGTCTATTGTGTTTTGAAACAAACTTGTTTTTTTCCACTGAAATCCTGGGGAGTGTGGTCTACTCATATAAGAAAAGCCCTAGGTGTTCTTACTCTATTGTATTCGTATTTAGCGTGTGCTGGGGAAAAGAAAAACAACATCAACAACAAAAACCCCACTTTTGTTTGAAGTTTTAAAATAAAGTACAGCAGAATTTTGTACAATGGTTAGCCTAAAGTAGTTTTCTAGGTCTTCTCTACTGTCAAAATAAAGAGATACATATTTGGTTTTGATATACTTATCCCTATGCACTCTTGAGGAAACCTAGATGTCTGGTAAAGGTTAGGTGTCTAAACCTTAAATGGTTAAATTTAGATGAGACAAAATCCAGACTTAGTACAAATGTTTCAATGATTTAGATACTATTAGACTTTCTGGATTTTCCTGGGATTGACCTGGGTTAGCACAGACCTTTTTCTTCAGTGTAAAGTTAAAGAAGAAAATCTTTAAGGATTGACCTACCTACCAAATTCTTACTGTCCTGGATACCTCAGAAGGGAATAAACACCTGGAAACAGCATTATGACAGCCTCTGAAAAAAATATGAATTACAGAGCCTTTGCCATGTAGGTCTTTGCCTTTCATTGAGTAAGAGATATTGCTGCCTAGTCTGTGTGCTGGTATGTATGAAATGTTTTCTTTCAGCCTGTTTCTTAGTGGTTTGAATTATGAAACTACTGGCACCTTCAGAATGGAATCCTGAAAGATGCACAGCTCCATCAGTTCTCACTGCTTAGGGTGAAAACTGATGACATTCAGCAACTTCATAGTACTCCATCCCATCTGAGTTACTAAGAGCAAGGGACAAGTAAGTGAGCACTGAGGAACCAGGTGAAAATCATGTAAGTACCTGAAAACTTCACATCTCTTTGGCAGTGACTAACTTGAATTTGAGCTGTTAGCTTGTTTTCTGTCACAAACACTTCAACATAATATTCATTAAGAAGACAGTAAACTGCCCTCTGGTTTGGCCCACTCTGCTAAAATCCTTGGATGAAGGTACATGACTCAGATTCTTCACTCTGCATTGCTGGGGTTTTGTTAGCCTCTGCCAAACACCGGTTCAGTAATTCCTAAAGTGCTTGTAGCTTGCCGTGTGGGATGATTGACAGCCATGAAAGTGCTATACCTTGCCTTTTGAGAGAGAAAAAAGACATTGTGATAAGAACTGGAAAAATCAACTATGAAAATCATGAAACTAGCATTTGGTTACTATTGGCTCCAATAATATTTCTTCTCATCATGTTTAAACATGTGCTGAGACTAAAATTTCTGTCCCATTAAATAAAGAGCGAGAAGACTACATAAAAACATCTCTCTCTTCAGCATGAAAATTCAACTCTGCTTAGAGCTCTGCTGGTGCCTAAGTGAATTTATACTGTTGACTCCAATGGCTCATCAGATCAGAATTGGTGTTTTATCCTTGTCTTCATGTTTCTGACCATGTCATCTATTTTTCAGAATTGTAAATGATTATTTCAATTCATCATCTAGCACAAAGGCTATTTTCTTTTTTCTGGAGAAAATATTTTCTCACATTCTTTCTGTTTTGTTTTTTTTTTGTTTATTTCTTTGGGTTTTGGTTTTGGGTTTGTTTTTTTTTTTTAAGCTGATGCATTGTTTTCAAGGGCTCTGGATAACACATCACATAACGAACCCAGCTCATTATTATGCATTATCTACTGCTGCTTGCTGCAATGCAATATTTACACTTTGGCATTAAGGCAGGAGACAGCCCTCGTTATGCAGCACAGCCACTGCTGATAGATCGACACCACGGTTTTTCAGAAACATGAAGAATTGAAAATGGTTCATCTGGGGATTGCAAGTGCTATGAATTCTTTATATCTAACAGTTGGCCTGCACTGACCCAAAGGATATTAGATTTCTTAGGAGCAAACGTGCTATGCTGAAATGTACTTAAAAAGCTCGATCCCAACGGCCTGCAGTGACTGCCCCCCCATCATCATTGGCCTTTGCCAGACAGGGCTTCCTCTCCCCCTGTGCAACCCTTGCTCCCTGCAGTCTACCTCCTGCTGTCTACCTTACCTCTCCCATGCTGACACCATGCAGGCAGCAGGCAGGAGTGGGGAGGGGTAAGCAGGTATGCCTTTTGGAGGCAGAGAAAGTTGCTCCTGAGCCTGGATTTTATTGCCATGTCACTTGGATTGTTTTTACAGCTGGCAGGCCAGAGCGACCTTTGGCTGCCTCTTCTCATTTCTGTTGGCTCCTTCCCCATGAGCCCGTGTCAAATCTGCTTCTCTTGTGGTCTTTGAAAGAGCTGCTCTGCCTATGGAGCAGGAGGCTCTGACCTCAGATTGGAAAACAGAGGGGGGAAAATGAATGCCAGAAGGCTACTGAATGGCCCAGCATTTACTATGTCTTGCTGCTCTAAAGACATCAGGACTCAGTCAGGTGCTAACCTACTGTTACTGGCATGGGACACCAGCAATTCATCAAGGGACAGGAAAGCATTACAGGGATCATCCAAGCAGGGAGATGCTGTGGAGATGAGGGAGGATGTGAAGTGACACTTGCTTTTCAGATAGCACAAGACAACATCACCCTGCCATGCTAATGAGACATTTCCCTAACTATTTCTCATTGAAGATTCCAGAGCACTTTGCCTATAAAAATTGAGCACCAGAGTATCATTCTGCAGGTATCAAGTATCACTATCATCCTTATTATTTGTGTTGATTTTTGTTTTGAGATATCCAGTTGACTAATGTCACCATTGGTCAGGGAACTTACTTACCACTTAAGATCATATAACCAGTGGACAATGTCAATCCCCCAGAACTTGTTTCCCTTTTCTCTCTACAAAGTACCCCAGCATCTTGCCACACTTTGTGTTTCCAAAACATTCCTACTTCTGTGTTAGAAATTGATGTCTGAGAAATCCTTCATAGTAGCAGAAAGCAGGATAGGATTTGGTTTTCTTTTTTTCCACCTAAACTTAATGAAATATTTTATTTCTGCCAACTCATTATGATTTTAGAGATCCTCCCAAGTGAAAGGTAAATTTTGTGTGCATTGCACTGGCCTCTTTCTCAAACTCAGACCTTGCATGCAGCAGCACAGAGCTTAGTTCTTGTCCTTCTCCTCATTTGAACAACAATTCGAAGAGGGTGATGAAGAGAACAGAAATAGGGAGATGAAAACTGTCAGATAACTGAGGCAATTTTTAATTAAACTGTGTATTTCACTAACTGTTATGCACAAACAGAGTTGTTGTAGTGTTGCTGTGGCAACCTTAACTTTGAGTGTCCTGATGTGTGATTAAAATCTTAGATTTAATTGTTTCACTAACAAAGAGAGTTGGTTTTTTAGGGGTTTGTTGGTTTGGTTTTTTTTTTCATGGACAGCCACCATAATCACTGACCCTGAAGACTGAGGGTCAGATTGTCACCTTAGATTTTAGCCACTGAGGGGAGGAATGAGCTATGAAGGAAGAGATCTCCTTTTCCAGATGTACAAATGCCTGCCCTGTTCTTTCCCCTGCCCCACATCTTCCCTCTCCCTAAGGATGTTATACCAATCAGACTTAGTAGCTTAAAAGGCCATAAAGGGAAAAATGTCAGGTGTGAGCTGCTCTGCTCAGCATGACAGGAGTTCAGATAAGAACACAAAAAATACCACATGGGGTTAGACATGAGGTTCATTTAGCCTGCTAACCTTTGCCTGGCAACAGCAAGTAGCAAATGCTTAGGATATGTATAGACTTGACCTTTCTTTCACAGACCCTCCCAGCTCCTGATAACCACTACTTAAATGTGTCCTTGCAAATCTCCCCCAAATGGTGTTTTTTTCCTAGAATAGACCTTCTGAGATAGAAGAGGCATAGCCTTGCCTTCCCCCTCCCCACCCTGTGAGTGGCCACACTTCATCCTTTGAAGAAAAATGATTGCTGCTTGTATTATGATGGAATGGGATCAAGGATTCAGGGCAGTCCTGTAGGCAAACAATGAAATAGAGGCATCCTAGTGTTAAGGCAAGATGCTTTCTCCTTTCTTTTGTTCTTTCTGTGCCTTTTAAGAAAGAAGAATAGAATCAGCCCCTAATATATGTTTCTGTATAGAGATGGGGACCCATCCTGATGTGTCCTTCTCTTTTCCTGGTTAACTGTCATAGCAGTCTCACCATGAAAAGCTGGGGTCAGATCATCAGCTCTGATTTTAATCACCAAGGGTAATGAATTGAAAAAGACTTACTTCCATAGCTAAATTTCTGTCAGCTAACAACCCTGAAATATTATTTTTTGGCTCTTAGTATGTCTTTTAATTTCTTTCAGGCATGGTTCTCATTTAAGTTACTTAAGAATATGATACAGTGGAAAGATGTTATATGTTAAATGATGAACTTATCCAGGAAAATCAGGTCCACATTAATGCATTATCTCATTACTTACAATGTTGGATTTCTTCATTGCTCCATCCAACAATGAAGTTTCACTTAGTTCTTGATTTTCCCTTCTGTCAGGAAAAGAGGTGAAAACTCAGAGAGTATGTAACCATTTTTGTAACATAGGGGCAACACATAGTTTCCTGACCTGCTCCACAATTATTTTATGCTCTAAAGTGTGATGTTTGATTTCCATCCTCACAGACTTAGTTTGTGGTGTTAATGGCCATATAGCTATTGAGTTTCTTATTAGATGCAGCCACAGAACTTGTCTCAATGATTTCCAGTTGCAGTGAATTGCCCAGACTGACCATATGCTGCATGATCTGTTCCAAACTTGCTCTCTTTTGACTTCCCAGGACCACCCATGCATCAGGACTGTAACAAGAGGAAAGAAAATTTACTCAAACTTATATCATTTCAAACAGCTCAAACATGTCAATATTGCTTGTTTACTAATCTGCTCACTACTCTAATCTATTGGTTTATTTTAAAGCACCTCACATTTAGAGATTAATGAGAATGGGATTTTGCCTGGTATATTTTAAAATGGATTTTACAGATTTTCTGTGTCCTGAATTGGTGACAAAACCTTGTGACTTACAAAATACTAATGAGCATGCACACATACAGAAGATAAGCTTTGGTAAAGTGAACTATTTCATATGATGCCTCCAGTGAGTCTGGAGGATGTAAAGGTTAAAATCAAAAAACAGTTTACTAGGAGAAATAGTATTTTTCATCAGAGAAATAGTGTATGGAAAAGAAAGGAGAGAGGTATTATTTTATCTCTATCAGTTATAAGAGGTATTCTCTTGAGAAATATCTTTAAAACACTGACTTCTGATTCTTTTTAACTAATCATACTGTAATTTTTTTTAAAAGGAGCTTGTTCTTATATTTTTGATGCTGTCCACATGAGTTTTCCCAGTAATTTTTCTTCTTTATTTTTCTGCACCCTTTTTTAATTCTAGAACTATTTTTCCAGAGATTGTTTTTCCAGCAGATCAACATTGAATCCAAAATCAAAGAAATAGCTTAAAATTTCCCAGTGAGTCTTACTGATCTTCTCTGTCCTGAGTCCTTTACCTCAAGATCTTTACCATAGTTAAATAACACAGTGGCAGAGTTCTGTAGACAATGATTCAAGAGGGAGGAAAATAATTAAAAGATAAGGATTGAATGAAGAAGAAAATGCATAACACAGCTTCAAGATGTCCACATTTTTCTTCAGCAGGATTAGGTGAAAGTGTATCGGAGTTGACAGATAAGAATTGTTCCCAATTTGTAGATCTCTAAGTGGTGGCATGATGCAGCACAGTTGAAACATCTACTTTGTCTACAGTAATGCCTAAAGAAAAAGCTCCTGACCTCAGCTTGTTATATAGTTAATTATTGCTTAGAAAATATTGATGCAAGGCTCCTACATGCCAGGGTTTGCCAACAAACCTCAGGAGCAAAAACCCAACCATGATCATACAAATCAAGGCTTCATACTGACCATTGTGATCTACTGAAAACAGGGTTGCATGTCCCCACCCCAAAGGGCAAAACTGGATAATGGTCATGGTTTTGAAGAAACATTTTTTCAACTATGGGTAAGAATATTGTTTAAAGGATGAAGAAATCAGCATCTGGGTTCCCCTTTTTTCTAACAAGATCTGAGTTCCTATCTTCAACATCTTAGGGACAGGTAAGCAGTCAGATTTGGGATGAAGATGTCACTCTCCTTGAAAAAACACTGCAGTGTAGACAATTGCATCAATCATGGGAAGAGGAAAGAAAAAGCCAGAAGAAAACTGGTCATATAGTTAAGCAGTTGATGCATATCTTCATTTTTTTTGCACCTGTGGTGTACATATAGGCTGCTTGCTCCATTAGGATGCTATGATGGTGCATATTTAGTACTTCCTTAAAAACAATCTTAGTAAAAGATGAGATTTTTCACATTATCCCCTGGGCAAAGACTGAAAGGAGAATATGAATGTTGTGAGTTGTTTGACAAAATCACTCTTCAATATCTATTTTAAACAATACATACATTAATCTTTGTAGTCAATAATGAGGAACAGATGGTTCTTCATCTTGCTTTGGAGACCTGAGGTGCAAAAAGATCTAGGGTTTAGAAAGAATTACTGAAGACAACAAGTGTATATTTTTGTAGTTTAGTCCCAGCATATGTTTTCACTTTTTCTCTACAAAGTTTGCATCCCCCTCTGCACAATATTGTGAATGACTTTATATATTTTAAAACACAGGAATTTTTTTCCCCTTTTCTTATTAGATTCAAGGCAGTTTAACTGTATTTTATCTGCCAGAGGTGGGAATGAAATAATTTCTTGGAGGTCTAAGGGAAGCTGGAACTTCCCCCAGTTGCCTGCCTTCTTTTTCTTCTTTTTTTTTTTGGTTTTTTTTTTTGCATGTCTCAGGGTTTTGACATTTTCCCTAGTGATGGTTGCTATGCTATTCCTCAGCACACTGGCTGGTGATCCTTGCAATGCCCAAGGTTCTAAGGCATATTTTGTACAGAATAGCTTTTATTTTTTAAAAAACCAAAACCAAAACAAGCAAACAAACTTGAAACAGGACCTCAAAATTTTTCCCCCAGAGGTAGTGTCATATTTCTCACTGACACACAAAAGACTCAAAGGCATGCAAAGTTGTTAACATTTTGGCCAAAGGGGCTGTTATCATCATGAGGGCACAAAATTAGCAAGATTCAACTGACTAACTGCTCAATTCATCCAAACTAATGTCCTACTTCTGGCAGATGTCAATGGAGGGTCGCAAAAGGAAGGAGAGATCTTTGCATTTGCTAACAACCAGGTGTGCTGCTCCTACAGGGATGAGGCTGTGTGTGAATATTGGCTTCCCAATGGCTTGTAAACCCAGTTTAACATTTGATGGCTGAGATCACAAAATTGTCTTATGCAAAGTATAAATGAGAGAACTTATTTTCTCCCTGTCCTGTCCCATTAAACAGTGACTTTCACATTTATGTGCAAATAGCAAGACAAAAATCTCTTTTCAGAGGTAGCCCTTTATCACCTGTCATCAGCCTCCTCTCCCAGATCATTGTTTTTTCTGAGCACCTGAATTTCTTTATGAAAAACAAAAAACCCAGTACTGTTTGTCCTTATTTTTCTGCACTCTGGTAGACTCAGGGCTCCAGGAGGTGTTGCCAGCAGGTAGAACTGACTGTGTGTCTGCCATGAGGATCAGCTCCCACCAGGCCTGACACATGTTGTCACCCTTATTGCACTAACAATAAAGCATGCACAGGATGGAAGAGTCATAGAGGAGAGATCTTTTTGGAGTATGAACCAAGGCTGATATTGTTAGAGATCCATGTTTGGTTAAAACCCAACACCAACTTAATACTCTTGTGTCAGGCTGTGTGAAAAATTGATTTTTTGGAGCCAGCTACCAAATTGGGGAAACAATGACAATAGCAATAGAACAACAAAAAGAGCAACAAAAAATTGAGCTAAGTGTAAAACCTAGGGGAGGACAAGAGAGAGAAGGATTTATTGCTGAAATAAGAAATGTCATTTTACTTGACCCAAATAAAAAACTCTGTTACAAGGACTTGTACAGAGAGGAAGACAAAAAATAATCACTGAGTCAACACCATCACCCACCATTTCCTTGGTATCTTACAAGTTAGCACATTTAACTCTGCCTTTAAGACACCCCTGTGCCTGAGGAGGTCTAAAGCCACTTCTACCCTTGATAAGACTGCTACCTCACATGATTATATGTGATCCTGAACATTCACAATATCCCTGATTCTTATTGTTCTACCAGAAAATAAGACAATCCAAATTTGTTAAGGGAGTTGAAAGAGATGCAAACAGAAGTCAAAAGTAAGACTTATCATAAATTGTTTATTTAGGGATAGTTTTCATCCAGAGAACATGGGAAAGAAAATAACTTATGTTTTTTCTTTCAGCATTCAGATTGTCATTTGATACATTTTTCCCCCCTGCTGTGATTGAACTTTTTTTTTATCTGTACTTGATTTATCCATATGTCTTGGGATAGGTGACAAACTTCATTTAAAGTTAAATTCATTAAACAGTGTATAAGAATATAAATTGCTGCAGCCAGAATGTTTCAATGTTTCTGATAATCAGGTCCCCTCTGTTAATATCCCTGACTGATGAAAATCTCTGCCTGATGTTTAAATATACCCATTGGGATCTCACACTATTTAACATGAAGATAAAAGCACAAAAATAATCCCAGGGAAAGTCCCATCCTCAGAAGAGGGTAATGCATCAGTGTGGGCACTTTGCTTGTATTCACATTAGGTGTTTTGTCTGTTTTACCATCTGCTTATACTCTTTTACTGTTTTTCCATTATTTGCAATGAATCTGCCCCATTACAGTATAACATCTAAAACTGGGACAAAGCATCATGTTTTCCATTAGGAAGTAAGAAAAATATTACACTGCTCTATACTGCATAGAAAGATGTTGAAGCAGAAGTGATAAGAAAATACTATTCTGAGAAATATATCATATATAATAAATCATATTTGTTTTTTAATAGGGATCATCATATCAGTTTCTAGCTATGGTTTATATTTCTAATCTGAAAAAAGTTGGTTAAACAGAGGTAGATGCAGATGGAAAGATTTTTTAGTAAAGATGCTATGAAGTTGATGTTGAACCTAAAATGAAAAGATTGTCATCTGTTCTAGAAAACTGGATTTTCTTATTGATTTTTATCACTGTTTCAGTAGGAAACATCATCCTATTACACATTGTATCTTCATCTGGTTTGGATGCTAAAGACAAAATCAAAATCAACAATCTATCAGCTACAATCTACAGAAAACCTGCAAACCAACACATCTGTTTCCATCAACACGGTAACCATCTAAAATACATTAAAAAAAAATTATGCAGCTATGCTCTTGGACACCAATATATTTACTTTGATGAGAAACCTCATGATACCTACCTAAATAATTAAAAGAGGAATTTTATCCAACCAGGCACTTTTCCAGGGAAATAGATTCTTTTGAAAGAAACATTCAAATACCTCACAAAAATTACTTTTAGAGGTTGTAGGCACAATATGTTACAGGCCATCCTGCCCTGGAAACTGTGTGGGAAATCAATGAACAATATGATTAAATGACTTGTTTAATTATGCATTAAACTTATATGGGAAGATCATCTCTGCTCAGAACTCTTCTAACCATTCACAGACTGCAAATCACTGAATTCATCAGAAGAAAACTCCCTATAGTCTAAAAACATGTCAAAGGGATTTAGAACATAACTGAGGAAAAGGTTTAAACCTTACCAAAGCATCTCCACTACAAACAGTAAATATTCCCACAATGGACTCATAAACGCTTTAATCTTTCACTTGTCTTTTTGCAGCACAGATTACACTTCAACATGTTCACCAAATGTCCTACTCATGAAATGAAAGCACAAGAACAAACCACCTAGACAATAATGGACAAAATCACCTTTAACTGGGGAGAGTCTCTCTTCTACAAAATGTAAAAGAAATGCTGAAACTCCTAATTTTTCTGCTCATTTTATTTTTTATTCAGATTCACCTGAAAACCCATATCTTTCTGTGCTTGTTTCAGACAGAAAGTTAATTTTAGGTGGAAACTATCTGAAAACTATTTCACTCATTTTTGTCCAAGGAAAGAGGTTTTTTGTTTCTAAAGCAATTATGAAAACTTTTATGGTCTCCTGGGACCACAGGATGCCTTGAAGGAATTATCAAATGATGCCCAAAAAATCAGTGGTTGATATATAATTAAAAGGGATGATTAAGAGTAGAATCATCTCACTTTGGACATCTGCAATATCAGTGCTTCTCTCTGATCCAAACATCTTCATCTCTTTGTAAAACCAGCAGAAAGAAATATAAACCATTCCTACCTCTGACTCCTTTAGACAACTGCCTTAGAGAGCAGACACCTCAATATTTGTCCAGATGATTTCAACCCTAGATCCTGAACATTTATAAATGCTTTAGACACTTAGTTCAAATCAATCCATCAGCCAATATAGCACTGGTGGGGTAAGGAAGCTGGATAGAGAAGGTGAATTAGACACATCCACCAGAGGAAGAGCCAGCAGTGCTTCCATCAGGTGTCTACTTGTTGATAAGCTTTCCATTTCTAACTCTACCTTTCCTAACAGAGGCTGAGTGCGTGTTTTCATCCCCAGGATTTCCACACACAGCATATAGACTAAATATCAAAGGTCTCTGAACTGTGAGTGATATTTACCCACAGTATACATGTCATTAACAAGTAGCTAAGAAAAGATTGATCTAGGCTCTGACTTTAAGAAAAGATCTGGCAGCTGTGTGTGTACAACTTGTGTTACCAGCCGAAGTATTATCCTTGTAAAACACTGGGGCTTCATGTTTAGAACTACATACATCCTGCTGATTCTGCTTTCTTGGTTAAATCATAGCAAATTGTTTCAGATTGACCAAATTGTTGTTGATATTTTGCTTATCATCATATCTTTTTTTTTTTGAATCACATGAAACTTTGTATTCTTTCCTAAGCTATTTTCAAGCAGAAAATATGCCAATCAAGGCTAAAACCTTGAAAGATCCCTCTAACAAAATGGATGCATTGATTCACAGCCTAATCACTCACATACCATCTGGGATTACTTATAACTTCAATTCCTGTCCATTTTTGCCTGATTCAGAGGAACAATATGAAATGGAGTCACTCACTTGAAAAAGATGGGTATCTCTGCCTTTGGGTCAGATGATAGCATAGTTAATCTTAAAACCTTAGTCCATTCTGGAAATGATGCATTAATAAGAGTAACAGTAAATCCTTGATCCTTCTAGATAGGTCACCCACCTGCAGCTTGTGGCACATGGTGATTTCAGTGTCTGATCCATGTCCACTGAACTGTTTTTACAAGATGATAAATTTTCACCTCAGCAGAGATGAGAAAATAGAATACCTGTAAAAGTAGTGGTGGGAAACCCCTGCTACATGGTTTCCATTCCAAGTTATTACACAGATCTCAGTAACTTGTCTGACATGTGTGTCCTGGCTTTTCACAAGCACCTTCTCCTTCACACAAGTGACACCACCTCCCACTTTAATAAGTTTCAGAAACACCATAGGAAATCATTTGAATGCTTAGAAGAAAATTCCTCTTCCCCCAACTCCCTTCAATTCACATTTGCATGCTTGCAAAGATTTCAATAAATACAACAGGCTAAAATTATTTTGCTAAGCTACACTAGGAGCCCTAAGAAGCTCAGCCATTCCATCTGCTGCCTCCTCACTCCCCAAACACCTGCACTTAGCCTGTTTCTCTTTGGCTGATAATCTGCATAACTCCCACAGGACTGGAGAGAGCAGGTCCATGCCCTCAGCCACAGCTACTGTCCACTTCATAATTAATATTCACTTATTGTGTTAAAAGACTCCTTTCTCTTGATGGGAATCAGAGCTCTTGAACAGTGTACAATTACTGCAGGCAACCAAGATATCAAATGTAAGGTTTCATTATTTTTTATTATTATTATTCTTTATAAGGTTGCATTTCTTTGTTCTTGGCACTCCTCAAATTCGTTTTGCACTCAGCCAGGAATTTGCAAAGGCAAGAAGAGAGTAGTCTAGCTCCTCAAATGATGTAGCTTTGCAGGTGTGCATATGGGAATAGAAATAATTATTAAAATGATATAAACAGAGAAAAAAGTACTGCACATCCACTTTAGAATATCTTAGAAGAGATACTAGTTAGCAAGAAGCACACTACAAATACTGATGTTGTTGGGTAAGGAAAAATGATGAATTTTCACCTTCTAGCAGGTGGCAATATCTTGTTGAATACTTAAATGGACTGGATTTAAAGATATGGCCACATGTTTTTATCATTATCTTATATTAAAGCCTGGAAGACTTCATTCACTAAATGAAAACCACATTGGAAGATGCCTTTTTATTTAGGAATAGGTTTATACTTCCAAAATTATCCTTGGCACTCTGCTGTTAATATCCCTCCAGTGATAATTCCCAGTGTGTGCAGTTTTAAGCATTATTGGTGGAAGATGGAGGGATTAAAACTTCCAAGGATGCCAATCATTTTAGCAACCCTCTGCCCTGTTTGTGTCATCCACTGTAAGAGCAGAGGCTGCAGGCTTTTGCTTTATGACATACAGCTGGAATGGGGCACTCCTTAGTATATTACTTATGCAGCTTGATATTTGTCTTGTATGATTATTTTTTCCTTCAGCTAAAAATAATTTAACCACACATTAAAGCCATGAAAATTCCATTGCTTTTGCAGACTAGATTCTCCAGATTTATAACCTACTTACCTCACATGGTTTTGTTTGGAGATTTTGAGGTTGGCTTTATTTATTATAGAGTCTATAAAGTAAAATTATTCTAAATCACTCCTGTGGAACCATGAAAATGAAACCTCAGATAGGCGAGAGGATTTTTATGTCTTTTAATTAGAGCTTATGTTGAAACTTGAAATGCTGTGGCAAAATGTTCATTGAACAGCCTTTCCTCAAGCTGACTACAAAGGACAGAACCTCAGCTGTTTAGAGATGGAGATGTCACAGCTCTTGAGTAGCTTTAAATTATAATATCAACATTCAAAATCCTTAGCTCTTACTTAGCCAGCAGCTTTATATGGGAAATCTGTTGCTTTATGCCCATTTTACAGCTTTTCATGATGAGGGGAGGTGAATGGTTGAATTGCTGTACTTGTCTCCTTCCTATGGCTGCTTGAGGGTAAGACAGTCATGAGGTTATCCAGGATTTACTTACAGGTTGTCACTCTAAAGTCAGGCAGTGATTACAGCTTGCTAAAATTAATCCTTATGCTTCAAGTTTTCACCTAGTGAGTTGTGATTTGGAAAGTCTGGTTCATCTTATGCACAATTAGCTCACTGTGTTTAGTTCTGTGTTTCTTCTTTCCTGAAGTACCAGGTAATACATTTTCTGTATTTGTAGCCAGCTGGACATAAATGTTCCATGTTTTCCTTCCTATTCTCTCCCTGTAGCACATGAGGTAGTCTTCTGAAAATTGAAAAGCTTCAATTTAACTTAACTCTATGGGCTTAAGATACTGAATGCATGTGAAACATAATAGGCTATGATATGCAAGCAGTTAGACTTTAATGGTACCTCCTGGCCATAAACTCTATGAAATTATTAAACCTATGAAATTGCAGAACATAGAATATAGGATAATATTAAGCCAGTGGAAACTAAACAACTTGAGTACTAAACCCCATATATTTAGTTTCACTAAACTCCAAACACTTGAGATTCCCACAGACAATGTCATTACACAGGGTAATAACAGAAGGAGGAAGAAGCTTTAAGGTCACTTGATCAGTGTTTCCCCATATTTGGTAGGTGCACACATTAAAACTAATTTTCAAAGAATTAAATATCTGAGAATCAATCCAGGAAATGAAGTAAATCTTCTTACAGAACACCTGCAATTCAATGGGAAAACCAGTTATTCTTAATACTCCTTCAATAAGCTGATGTATGCAAATGTAACTCAACACACAGACAGGTACCAACACAGTAACTCTGCCTCAGCTGTTAGTAACTATAGAGCTTTTGACAGAATGGGGGAAGAAATTGCTTTTTTAAATTTGGAAATTTTAAATTTGGAGCAAGTATCTAAAAGAGTTTAACCAAAATCCTTTAAAGTATATTTTTTGGTTAGTTCAGCTAACTTAGTTCCAGACCTTTTTATTTGCATGCTGGTAATTGAAATAATTAATTCAATAATAATGAAATTATTTATTGATTGACGTTGAACCTTTTCATAACAATTGTCTGAGTTGAACTCTGAAACAGGCTGAAGTTAGACCATGAGAGTACCTCAAGTAAAAGAAGGTGCCTTGTTCACTCCTTAAAGTGCAGGCTTAATATTTTATTTCCATTTTTTCTTCTCCTTCATAAGCTTAAGGAAAATTGCTGAGACTTCTATACTCCAGTCCCTGTCTCTAAAGGGAATAATAATACTGATAATAGTAATAAAAATCTGTCTTTGTTTTGAAGATAAATACATGACAAGAAGGAGATATTTGGGTAGTATGATAATGACAGTCACATAAGTAGCTTAGATGAATAATGTACTTCAAACCCATAGTTCACTGAAAACCTTAGCCCCTGCTTTTGGCTTTTAGAATCAGAAATAGTTAGTCTTTTGCTATCATTGTTATAGTCTTTGATAACTTTAGACCTCTGCATGTATTCTAGCCATTTGTATTCATGTGAAAATTATAACCGTGGGCTGAGATTTCAATTTGAAGTTATATATTTGACAGTGTTGTTCAAACTAACAGATTTGAACTATTTCTATTTATTTCAGTTTGTTTTCCTGATAAGAATGTTAGAATTGTATTTGTGAAGACTGGACTAAACCACTTGTGGGTATCAAGGCTATCATTAATAAAATCACTTTGAAACAGAGACCTCTTTCTGTGGCAAGCTTCATTTCCTCTTAGTGCTGGCTCCATGGATACAATCAAATAAAGGACTTGACCTAGTAGCTGCTCCATATCTACTTCTTTTATAGGGGGTTAACAGGTCCTTGTGATATCTGCAGATTTTGAGGACTTCCTCTTGCATCCATGACTTATTTTTTTTTCTTCTTCATGTAATTTAGTCATTCCCTTTCAGTGAGAGTTTACATCTTCACATCAACTCATTAACTACACTTGTAAACTGTCACTGAAGCAAGCAGAGCTTACAGGAGTCTGGACACAATGTTGGCTTTCATTGGTGAAATGCAATTACAAAGGTAATTGGCTCTTATATATCTGTGTGACACTTTCTTGGCACTAGCTTCTCCCACTTTTGGATTGCCTTTCGCTCTTCCACTCCTCCTCAATATGTTTTAGTATTGGAGCCAATAGCCTGATGACCATTCAGAGGTTATACTTGGCAGGTTTAGGACACAGATGCTGGGTTGCAACATTCTAGGCTTTGCAAGAGTTTTTATACCAAGTTCTCTGAGTGGTTCAGTCTCTTGGACTATGTGTTAATTATAAGATTATTTTTAAATATGACTTGTTGCTGGGTTAGCTTGTTGATAAGCTAGCTCCATTTCATAGACCTTCAGTTTCCTTTGGTTTATTTTTATCTGGAAAGAATTAAGTTCTCTCACATTCAGGATTCTATTTTCCAAACATTTTGCCCAAGATGAGCTGATGATCAATTATTTTATGTAACTTTTTTAATAATAGACTGCCTTGAAGACCACCCACCTAAGACCCTATGCAGTCATTGAGACATGTTACCATTTCTGCACCCTACTACAAATAAACCAAAGTGTAAACGAAAAACCATGCCAGGTGGTTGAAGTGGGAAGTAGGGGTAACAGAATGATGCTGTCAGTTCTTCACCAGTCACAAGCATTAATCACAGCCCACAAAATGCAAACAAATATAGTCAGAATCTCCTCGATGATTCTTCAAGAGAACTCCATTGCAGAAAATCAATTATAACTCAGCTCTTTCAGGGTGAGTACAAACTAGGTACTGCTTCACTGCCTGCTGAGCACTGCTGTCAACTCAGACTTTGTCTTGAGCACAGAAAAATAAATACATACATACATGCATGTTGCCATATGAAATAGGATGGGGGGGGCACTCAAGAAAATAATTCTTCAGGTAGTGGACTTAACAGTAAAGAGGTTTTACCATGAAAGATGTGACAGCAAGATGGTGACATCAGCTTCAGTGAGATGAGCTTTTATAAAGAAGATATCAAAAGATAAATAAGCATGAATTCATCAGTGCCTAAAATATCCATAGGCTGCAGGCAAACTTTTCAGATCACAAGTGGAAAAACTGAGGCCTTTCAAGAAAAGATCTGGTTTAGCTCTTGTACTTTGCCCATGGTCATGAAAAACAATAAAATGAGAAAATATATAGTTAGAGAATGTAGAAACCTTTTTACCACTTGTTCTTTCTCTCTTTTTAACAAAGGAATATCTTCAAGATTTTTCAGTACAGAATGTTACAAATTCACCATCCCTGGAAGAGTTTAAAAAACATGTATATATGGTGCTTGGGGACTTGGTTCAGTGGTGAACATGGTAGTATTAGGTTGATGGTTGGACTCAATGATCTCAGAAGTCTTTTCAAACCATAATGACTCTATGATTCTATGAAAATAAGGATTCCTTGGGGATAAGGTGGTTGTTTTATTATTGACAGAACCAACTACCACCTCCATTTGGACTCTCCACTGTAGAGACATAGCGAAGAAATTTTCAGCTCAGGACCCAGTGAAGTCAAAGACATTTAGGGATGCCCACCACTCCTGAAACTTTTGCCTTCAGCTCTAAATGCATTTATAGAGAAATTGGAATAAGATTTAAATATTTGCCAGAATACAAAACAAGCCAAAACACACATTCTTTGGTCTCTGTATGTTGGCTAAAGAGAACAGTGTCAGATTTCTTCCATTAATACTTGTCAGGGAATGTCCAGGTCTTTATATTTTTGAAAGGTCCAGATGCAATTAACACAAGTATGTGTTCAATAATCAATAAACCCATGTGAAAGCTTAATCAGGATGATTATTTGGAGTGGTATTGCAACCTGTACAAGTAATCTCTTTGTTTTCTGCTCTACTGACCAGAAACTCTTCAGCTTGGTAAAAGCTGAATAGCAACAAAGGGTAAGTCCAAAAATAAAGAGAAATCTTTAAGTAGAAAGAATTTGAGTTAAGAGAATTCAGACAATACTGTACAAAGTCAACAATTATAGAATGATTTGTGTTGGAAGGGATAGTAAAAATCACCTAGTTCCAACCCCCTGTCATGGACAGGGACATCTTCCACTAGAACAGGTTTCTCAAAGCCTCATCTAACCTGGCCTTGAACGCTTCCAGGGATGGGGCATCCACAGCTTCTCTGGGTAACCAGTTCCAACATCTCAGTATCCTAATAATAAAGGATTTCTTTCTGATGTCAAATCTGAATCCATCCTCTTTCAGTTTAAACCATTATCACTACATTCCTTGATAAAGAGTTCATCCCCACCATTCCTGTAGATCTCCTTTAAGTACTAGAAGCCTGCTGTATGTTCTCCCTAAAAACAAATGTTAGTATGACTAAGGACTTTGTTAAGGATGAATTCGTGTATAACAAAATAATCTAACAAGTAATAATGCAAATTCCTCTTTAGCATAGGAGACAGACCTAAAGTGTGTGTGTGCATGCATGTGTATGTGCATCTATTCCCACCATGGAGGCTTTATTTTGTTCTGGAAACAAAAATAACAGTGTGAGTTAACTCTCCTACTTTGCTTTGCAATTGGATATTTATGAATAGAATAACTGTGGCAGCAAATATGTCATGAGCAATCAATAGATTGTCATATATTTGTATAAAATATTCAGCAGATATCTTGAAACTGAACAAATTCATAAAGCCTGTTGTATCAACTTTGTTTACCCCAAGTGCTGTAGGAAGTGTTAGTTCCGTTGGCAACCATAGAAATTCTGACATTTGAGCAAAGAAGCACAGTCTGGTCTGGGAGGATTTTGTTCCTTTTTTTCCTTTCCTTTTTGGGTTTGTTGTTTGGGTTTTTTTTTCTTTTAGAGTAAGCAGTTAGGAAAATAAATACAGTGCCAATTTCCTTTAGACAACAGTAGACACTAAACTGCCAGACATACTTACCAAGGAACACAATGGATTTTCCACCACTGAAGGTATTAAATCACATCTTTATATGTTGTAAGAGTTTGATGCAAAAATGACTGAACAAAAACCTCTTTTTTTGTTTTCTTGTACTTATGAAATAAGTTAGACTGTAATTTTCCTTTCTGGCCCTGGAATTTATGAATCTATAATACTTAAAGCATATTTGCAGATGATTTCTGAAAAATAAGTGGAAATAGATTAATAAAATCCATTGTTAGCTGAATGAAATTTGTTTGCCTCAAGCCACTCACTGTATACTCTATATATACCTATAGATACACCATGTGCAAAATTTCTGGAATATTTAAATGCAGATCTAATTTAAGTGAACATAACTTTTTGATCTAAAAACTAAACAATCTAACAATAGGAAAAATTGCAATCTGTCGAGACATATTTGAGTTATTTTGCAGTAATTGGCTTGGCAGCAGCTTCAGTCACAGATTTCTGTTTCACAGATTGTCCCCAAATGAATAAAAGGTTTGCTTTGAAATATAATTAATACTGTGTTCAGCTGCAAGACTTTCTCAGGTTGTCAAAGAAATTTGAAGAAGGTAGTTACAAAAAAAAAAAAGATAAAAAAGGAACTGGATGAAAAAGCTGAGCCAAATCCAAACATGAGCTGAAGGACAGTAGGGAAAAACACAAAGTGGACTGAAATACATAGCAAAAAACTTTTAGGCATTCATTTTTTTTAATCAAATCAGCCATTAGCAAATATTTCAATAATGTTCCATGAACTCCACAGACAGTTTCATATTGCATGTTAAGGTAACATATGATGGTGAACTGTTTGGGTATGTAGCCTGTATACATTACAAATGAGAGGAGATAAGAAAAGCTTACTTTTCTGCTGCTAACATCATCAATATCTGCTTCACATACACATTCATTTGCACTTTAAAGCTAGGTATAAGTGGCTTGGGTTCACAGAAGACTGTTTTGGGAAGTCTCAAACTGACTCAGAATGCAATGTGCAGCACAGATGGAAATCTGTGGCCAATTTTGATCCTCTTCACAATCTTCAGGGTTATTCAGACCCTATGTCCCCATCCACCATGTACTACATTAGTTTTCTCACAAGTTCTGCAGCATGAAATACTGGATGTGCACACAAAGGAGGGGACACAAATCTTTGTTGACAGTGACATGAAACCAGGAGTGTCGTTTGCAGGGCAGGGCAGTGGTAGAGCTGGAGGTGGCATCTGATGGCATTGCTGGGGCAGAGCTTGATGGCTCCAGGTTGTTGGCCATTGGCAGGGGTGAGAAGAAATCTCATTAATGCCCTTGATACAACTCCTTCTAGAGACCACCTGTGTGAACTATTGAAAGGAGATGGGGATTGACATTTTAGGTGACAAAGTCTCATGGCCAGTTAAGCACCAAATCTACATAGCAATGTTTGTAAGAATTCCTTGACACCTGCATCTTTTATACACCCATAGTTTAAAACATATTGCTCATGGCTAACTGCTTCATTGCTTCAGTTTTTAACTGACTGGTGTGACAACATTTGGGTGAGCTTCTTTTCATCCCAAGTGCCTGTGGGCAGCCAAAGGGTTTCAGGTAGACACACAGGAGAATATTTGATAGTCAACACTGGGTGTTTTACTGGCCTCCTGGGGTAGCTTTGTCTTAAAGATTGGAGTAAAACCTTTGATTATAATTTGCTTCATTTTCAGGCAGCTTCTGTTTATCTAGTTCAGGGCATCCAACAGGGAAGACTGAAGAGGTTTGTGCCAGAGTGCTTGTGTAACATGGGATAACTACACTTACAGTTCACCAGGAGCTTGATGTTTCCAGAGACAATTTACAGTGAACTCCAGACATTACTTAAATTCCTTTTCTATTCAGATATCAGTGAATTAGTTGCATATTTTGCTGCATATGTTTGTCTGGGAGACTTCTGGGAGGACAATGGTCTAACTGTAGTTTTTGTGCTTCAAGTTAGCTTCACTGAGGGGTAAGGATTAGCAAGAATCTGGTACTGAGACAGGTTGATGTACGAAATGAAGCTGTTTGCAAAGGATACTGTGAAAGAGCAGAGAGAAGTGGGAGATTGAAGATGTGGCTTAGTGTATATCCTAAATCTGGCTGGAAGATGGGCTTTGAACAAGCTGTTATTTTCCACATGGGAGTAGCATTGCTACAGTAAAATGCCAGATTTCATCCATCATCATGTCATGGCTCATATTAAAATGTCTTGAGGGACCTGAGGGAGGGATGGGCAAAAGACATCAAATCAATTTTCAGGCAATTGCTACGGTTTTCAGAACTTAAGCCCTGTGTGATGGTGTTATGGTTACACAAAGGGAGGCTATAAATAAGGTCCATATATCAAGAGAGGAAGTAATTTAGAAAAAGGCAGTTGATTTGACTTTTGCATGAGGCTGAGCATATGGTGAAGTACAACCAGGTTATCATTCTATATATTTCTCCCAGAGATAAGCACCAAATTCATATGTATGAGAAATTATCACGTGGACACAGTCCTAAAAGTGACAGATCTGGAGCAGGGTACCTCTTGCTTATTAAAAACAAAAGAAACCAAAAAGGTTATAAGATTTTATATTTGTTTAAATTAACAGTTACTCATGGGACATGCAAGTCAAACACCATCATATAGCTAATTACTTCTGGAAGTTTGAACATTGAATAGGCCTTCTTTACACGATGCTTTTAAACATAAAAATGGGAAATTAGCCTTAGGATAGTCCTGAACTAAAAGCAAGTAGAGTTCTGAGGTTTAAAAGTCTACATAAACAAGCATAAATAGATTTATTATGAGTTTGTCTAGACAACAAATGGTATGCATAGATATACCTAATGGCTTCATATTTCTGGATACTCCATCCAGTTAAGAACATCTCTGTTTCCAGATCTTTCTCCTGGAAAAGGACCAACATAGATGAAGATCTATTCAAGGCATCTGAGTGCCTTCATACTCCATCTGGAAACAGAAGGATCCAGGGATTTGCTTGTGAAGGGTCTTTAGAAAGAAAAACTTGTTTCCCAGTTTTGTGTCTGTGGATATTTACCTCCTTTGTAAGCTGTGTAGAAGGAACTGAAAAGAAATACATCCATGAAAGCAAGTCTACAAAGGTGGTTTTGTCTTAAATGGTAGACATTATTGACCTGCAACAATCACTGAAGAAAGACTTTTTCATGTTAATAGGTATTTTTAAACTTAAACAAGAAACATTAATATTTGCTACCCAGCAGCTGTTTATATCTTGTATAAAATTAGCAGCTGGCCTCAGTCCTAGCCAAAGTGGACATATGGCTGAATAAAAAAACTACAATACTTAACACTAATTGACATACTTGTTGGCACTGGGGCTGGGTGAATAATTCAGATTTTTTTTCTGTTTAGTAGCCAAACTATGCAAAAAAGTGGGGAAATTTGGTACAGTAATATGTTTCATCAAAAAGCAAAAAAACTCTTGCACAATGATTTCTACTCTATTCAAGTGTTTTAGCAATACAAACATTTAAATTTATTTACTTTCCAAGATTAATTGATGTTATTACATTTTTTTCCTTCCAGTGTAGATGATTTGTTTAAATACAAGGTACTGATCCAAAATATGAAGGCAGTTAGTTCTGCTGAAAGTAATAACATTCATTTTTAAATAGTGAAATAAAATACTGTGACATTCTCAAAGGACTTCCTTAATTTTTCATTTCCTTCTTGGCTGAAAATAATTACTGATTTTGTCTCAGTCATCTAAAGCTTTATCTTTTCAGTAAATTTAATGTTCACTAGGGAAAAAAGAAAAAGAAAGAAAGGTTGGCCAGTTCTTATTGTTAGCTCCAGTATAAGCCAAGTGTGCATGAAGACCAAAGTAAACTGCAGCCTAATCTCTGTGTGTGGCCAGCTATATCTGATGTCCATTAGAGATCAAGGATGTCATCCCTTCAGCTCTTATTTGTCAGCTTGAAAGTGTAAATTATCTTGCTGTTTTGTTCTTTCTTTCAGCATAGTTGTTCTGAAGTTCCAGGTTCAGATAAGGTGCCTAGTATGTAATGTTCACAAGTGAGTTAGGTTTCTAACCTCCCAGTTTTGTCTACAGAGCCTATAAAGCTCTTCAGCTCATCACATGTAGGGTTCTACTACAGGAACCAGCTGAATGACTTTCATCTCCATTGAGCTCAATTTGGCTGACCACATAGGCATTTAGTATTATTCATTTAAGACATCCTTGTGGTGCCTAAATATAATAACAGATGACATACAGGGACCTATGCTTTCCAGAGATGCAGCTGATACCCAGGTGGGGTGCTCTATGGCATCTTCACAGGCAGTACATGTCTAAAGAAGGACAACTTATTCAAACCCTTCTGACTACTGGAAAAGGACTTGATTTAGTTTCTAGAAGAGGTAACTACTGCCACTTCACATGGGGCTGACAGATACCACAGATCTCAGGAAGACTCAGACCCCTGTTTAGCAGGAGGTGGATTTCAAGATGACCTGGGTTACCTACAGTGTCATGATATGTGTGTTAGTCAGCTGAAACAAGCCCTGGGTCTGTACTGGAGAGCAGGAGTAGTAAGTTCTTCCAGCTCTCACAGAGGACCCTGCAGGATCAAAACTTAATTGTCAAAATCTGGAGCTGAATCCCACCCAAAAAGCAGTGAGTTGGACATATACTGAACCAATAAAGCATTTCAGTATGCCAGTCCCAGATGAGCTTTTGGGCAAGTGCTTAGAATTCAGCATGTGCTTAAGTGATTTGCAGGCTCAGACCTTGAAGTGCTCAGCCCCTCTTTCCCTCTGCAAAGCTCAGATTAGAAAAACATGTGATTTTCTTCTTTTTTTTTTCTTTTTCCTTTTTCCCAAAGCAGGAAATAATATCTCACCTTTTTAAGTGCCACTTGGCTGCAGGTACTGTAAAAATTGTTACATCTTGTGGAAGTGCCAATTAGAGACAATAATTACTTGACTTGTCTGCTTTAGCATTAAGATGCCTAGAACTCCTTGTCCTTGACAGTTGCAATTTTTATGTCTATGTTTATCTGATTTAGGAAATATACTTTTTTAATGGAACCTGATTTGATGACCAAAAAAAATGATTGCCCTAGTTGTAGAATTCCACTTTTTTTAAAAAAAACAGCATTCTTAATGTCTTTATTTCATTAATTAATTTTAGGAATTCCTTCCAGGTTGATATATTCACTTTCTCTCATTTAACATTAGTATTATTTTAAATGTAACATAGTTGCTATGTAGAATATACTCCTGGATTAAGTTCAAGTATTCTTAAACTATACTGGATTTTCCAATCTCAAGTAGCATTTTCAGAGAAGATTAAATAAGTCTGTACTAATAAAATCCTAATTTACTTGAACTATACATACATAAATGAAATGGAGTGAAAAGAAAGTTACATAAAAGAATATGTAACTTTGACTAAGTCTTGTGGTGTTCAGGATGAGAAAGTGGAAAACATCTCAAACAGGTAGTGCACTTTGAGGTATTTCTGCATTTTAGCAGATCTCCCACAATCTTAAAAACAATAAAGGCTTTTCTTTTCTAGAATGCTTTTATGAACTTTTAATAGTTCTCATGTGTGAAATAAAAGTTCTGTTTTAACTGCACATTAGGTATTTTCACTGGAAAATGCTTCTAACCAAATTCTACATTTTTTTTTCTAACTAGTACAGAATATTTTAGAGGTTTTTTTCAGAAACATTCCACATCCCTTCAGTCTTAAAAAATGTATGCATAGGTGGGTGTTGATTAATTGTGCTAAAAACACTTTGTGTAGGATCTTATGCTAATTACCCTCTCTACCCTAACCTGTGTCAGTTTTAACAATCTAAATTAGCATTTTCTCTTAGGACTCAAGGAATGTGAGAATTGTGAAATTGGCTCAGCAAGCTGAATTAGCAGTGTGAAAATTGAGATGTTCTGCTTTTCCATATTAACATCTGCTGCTTGTACTCAATGTGATGTTCTAATCTAAGTGATGGAGACATTGCCCCACCCCCTCGGAGGCAACAAAAATAGAAACTGAAAACAAAGCAAAACAAAACAAAAACAAACAACCAACCAAACAAAAAAAACCCCAAAACAAAACAAAACTACACAAAAAAAAAAAAAAAAAAAAAAAAAAAAAAAAACAGAAAACCCCACACACACAAAAAATCCAAACACAAAAAGCACACACAAAAAAAAAAGACCAAAAAAAGGAAGAAAAGCTGGAATGGGGAAAGAGAAATAAAAACCTTGCTACACTGTCAAAAAGTGCAATTGGTGGCAATTCTTCTCGGCAGTTTCAGGTAATCATGTAGGGAATAATGGATTTTTGACATGCAAGTCTTGAAAATTGGTTGCATTATTGTTGATGCAAATAGTTTAGTTTCTTTCCTATTACTGCTGTAGTAAAATGGAACACAATCTTATAGGCAGTGGGTGATACAGAGAGCACATTGCTCAGATAAAATCCTGATTACAAAGGGTTCCATTTGGTTTATTTTATACTCTAATAGGAGCATAAGTGTTTTTTGGTTCATTACATTATTAAAATAAACCCCCACATTTCTAAAGAGAATAGGAAGGTTTTTATTATTGTTTCTTCTTCTAAAATACTGTGAGGATTATTCAGATTTTAAGTCTTAGACACTGAGTCCTTAAACAGCAGTAATCAATGGCAGAGAGAAGAAATCTGTGTTTTCAAAATATGATGATCTCTCCTAGACTTCTGAGCTGCCTATTATTGCTCATTATTATCATAATCAATACTGCCTAAAATATTCCTGTGCTGCCAGGATGGCATCTGTGTAAGAAGCAGCATCCAGGCAGCAACGACTTGCTCCAGCTGAGTGCAAGTCAAACTGCAGCATCCTACAGACTCTGCTTCCTGTGCCTGGGAGCACAAGGCTGGGATTAAAAACACCTAAATCCAGCCACTACTTCAAGAATCAACATTGTTCTCAGAAATCAGGCTCTTATAAAGTGTTAAAAAAATTAAATTGCACAAAACCTCAACTCAAGTGAGAACAACTAGAAAGGCATTGTGGGTGTTTGGATCCAAAGGAGAGAAGCATAAGCTGCACCAGGTGACTAATGCCATGTTAATTTAGGCTTAATGGGACCAAGGATGCTCATGGCTGGCTGGGCAAAGCCTGCTTCTGCAAGGAGCCAAACCCTGTGTGCTCTGGTTAGGCAGGAGGATATGGGAGATGTTAGCCCCAGAGCTTGCTTCCAGCTCCCCACTACTTTGTAACGATACTGATGGCCTGAGCTCTTGGAGCAAATGCAGAGTTGGAGAGAGTTGGTTCAAGGTCTCAATTCTCCTCCACCACTGCTTAGCAGGAAGGAAAGAGGGGAAAGAGTTTCCCTTTTCTATCTTCTTTACTGCTTCTGCTGAAACTTACTTGGAAGAAAGATAGAAATAATGAGTTTGGCCCCCAGTCATCACTTCATTAAAATAAAAATCCTTCTTGACAGCCCAAATGTGATCTTTAAAATCTTATTACTTGTCAGAATACACTCTTCTCCTATTTCTAGCCAAGAACATTTTAAATGATTTCTTTTATTTTATTTTTTTCATCCCTGCAGCATTGTTATATACAGTCCTTCAGAAACATTGTATCACTTGTTGAGAATCCAGTTTGAATTGAATTTCAAGATCTTAAAGGGAGTCCTGACAAAATAGATTATAAGTAAGAAAAAAAAATACAGAAGGCAGTATGGTTATTTCAATTATGGTAGTTACATTCATGCTTCTTCCTAAACTATTTCAATCCAAGGAATCAACAGAATAGTTTTGAAAAGTCTGGCTGAGTGAAAATGTAAATGAGTTGTCATCCCACTGGCATTTTGGGGTCTAAGCATGTACTTCTATTTTACACCTGCTTAAGTGTCTATCTAAGGTAGAACTTCAAAATGCAAATATTATTAAAATTAAATTTACATGGACTTCAAGCAGACCCCAAAGTAGGAACCCCAAGGTATACTTACTACCCAAAAATGTTGGGCAATACCCAGTGTTCAGGGAAACCTCAGCTTTAGTGATTTAATATTAAGGCTCACACTGACCCAGACTGGGCAAGAGTAGCTCTTATACAGTAAAAGATATTTACATACCAGTGGCTGAGTTACAGGTCTCTTTGCCTTCATTACCTTAAAGGTCTTTTCCAACCTAAATGATTCTATGATTTTATACTTAAATCTGCTGCACAGCTCACACCAAGTTTGTGCCAGCTAAGCATATAGGTTTATCCACCATGATTTGCTAGTTTTTTGCCTAACTCTTTGACCTAGTTGTTCACTAAACATTCTATTTGCATTTCCTTTTGTCATTGCTTGAACATCTGCAATAAGACTGTTGCTATAACTTGACAACTGGATACTAGTAGACATAAAATCAATTCTTAAGCACCTGTGAATTTTCCCTTGTTTCTTTCACTTTCTTTTAGAGAATGATAAAAGTGATGAATTGAAGCTTAGTTTGTCACCAGAAGGGATTTATTCCCAAATGTCCAACTTGTGTGAGCCAGCAGAGGCAAGATGCAGATCACAAAATCATGGATGAAATGCAAAGAGTAAATTTATTTTCATTACCTTGACAACTGGAGGATCCCTGAAGCAGCACCCAGGCAGAGGCACAGAAGTGGGGACACAGGCACTGCAGAGCTTGGCCCATGCTAGAGGCTCCCTGACCCTGCTGTTTTCACCAGTCTATCAGGGATTCACACAGGCACAGTTTACCACTGTGCTTTGATCTTTCCCACAGCAGGCAGGAATTTCAAGCATGTTCAATAGGTGCCTCTGAGTCTATCACAGGCCTATGGTACCTAAACACAGATGTTCTACTTGTCAAACACACAAGACTAAACAATGATTAGGATGATATATGTGTTTTTCTACACCCCAACTGCAAGTCACTCGAGCATGTTGACAATCCTCCTCATCAACCTTACATTATTTTCTCACACTGCTCCATGATCTAAGACAAATCTTTTCCTACACTAACAGGCATGTCACCCCATTCAAACTACTTTCTTGTGTTGCTGGATATCACAATCCACACTGACTAGTCATTTGGCCTGTCCATCAACTGGAAGTAGATTGATATGTATAGGCTAGGATCAGCTTTGTTAATTCATCTGCTTTCTGCTTATAAAGTTCATGTTGTCTCACGCTGGTCGATCACTTGCCCCTAAAACCATCTGTGACTAGCACCTCTTAGGACTGGGATATTTAATCAATTATGTTCAGAGCTGTGACAAGAAGATGGTTCTGGCAGTGTCATGTTGCATGTGCTTCAGTGCTGAACCTGTTTGGCACACTTGATTTTTATTAAATATATCTGATTTACGTTCTGCAGTCTCTTGGGAGTGAAAAGGCAAATTAATTTAATAATAGATTCACTTTCTACCAACATCTGTTAGCAATCTGGCCAGGCTGTTAGAAATATCACTTCCTTGTGTACCAAAATGAAGTATTGTATTACTTAGTACTGAGTTCTAGAAAATATTTGAGGGCTCTTTCTCTCAGGAAGGACTATTTATTTATTTTTTTATTCTATTATTTTCTAAAGCTCAATAATACCACGTTTATTCTTTTAAAAACTGTGATTTGCCATACCCCAGATGGTAACATGGTAACAATGATATTATCTTGTTGCAAAATGCTGCAGAAATTAGGAAGAATATATGTCAAACCAAAACTACACTTTCCCTTCTCTTGGAAACCAACTGAAACCTACTAGTGCCATTAATCTAATTGCTTTAATTTTTTGTTCTTTGCATCATGGTGAAGTTTAGGAAAAAACACTCTTGGTAGAGGTAGTCCAAATGGTAGAAGTAGTCCAAATAGAGAGGGTGAAGAGACAACAACCTCAGTACTTTCAGAAGATGGGCATCATCACTAAGCAAACCACATCAAGTTCTGAATTTCTGCAATGCCAGTGAAGAACATGTGCTCAAACACTTTGTCAGGTCGGGGTCAGAGCCCTCAGATCTTTGAAGTGTTAAAACCAGAAAAAGCACCCCAGAATGGAGCAGAAAGAGGCATGGCTGCAGATGATATCAGAACTGGGAAGAGCATTTTGAATTTTAGGGAGGTCTGTTTTGGTGGTGGAAGTCTTGTCTCCAGTAGAGATATCTGGAGTGGTATTTCTGAGCCTTCCCTTAAGTAGTGAAGAAATTAATCTGCTGGATGCTATTTGTTCTTCTGCTGCCTGCTGATGGGGAAACCTGTGTAATAAGTGTCATTTAGCAGGACCCTTCTTCTAGAAAGCTTACTCCATCCTTTATGTTGAGTAGAGCCAAGACAAAGCCAAAGAGCTTACACTGCAAGCAGAGAGTACCAAAGTGCATGATGATTGTGGGGCAGTTCATTCCACAGACTCGTTCCACACCTCACTTGTACATGAGAGGTGATATTACTCCTACTCGCACTTAAAGCAGTTTGCACCTGAGCTGTTGAGCTGGTCAAGGAATGAGGCCTGAAGAGATGGCCCCAAACAACTATTCTGTGGGAAGTTACTGGAGAGGAGAGAGCATTCAATGCAACCTGAGCTCTTTATGGTCCCAGGGGAGCAGTTAATATGTTCTTTATTGCTTAGCATTTCCAAGGCAAAAAGGAATTAGTAGCAAATCTCAGCCCATAGTTTCCACAGTGGATAAATTTTCATATCAGTAATAGTGAATTGCTTTGGCTTCCTAGATCCATGGTCTTTGCCCTCTCTGTAAATTCACTGCGTCTGATTTCTCTATCCTTTTCATAAACTTCACAATGCTGCTTCTCACCTCCCTCTTCTAACATTTCCCTCAATTATTTGTTTTCCAGGGCCTGGAAGACTCATCACCAGAGAAGGTGACAACTGCTCCTGACTCCCTTTAGATTTGAAGACTCCATCTATTTTTTCAATAGTATCTTCCAGCCTTGAAGAATTTATTTACCTCTTGAATTACAATTTCTTCTCAGCTTTTCTCCTGAAAACTCTTCTACTTCCTACATCCTCATCATCACTGGCTTTAAGATGTCACAAAGCACTACAGCAACAATCATAATAAGAGTCTTACATTTTGGTGAGATTAAGATGAGTCATCAGAACCGCACCATCTCACACCTTTCCTTTTTCTTCCATCACATCTCTTATTTAGGTGGTTTTACCTCCTTTGTACAAACTAGTGCAATGTTTTCCTTCAAAAGTGTCTCTTTCCTGATATAATTTCTGGCATTCTTTTAGCTTTTTTTTTCATCTCAGCTCTTGTTCTCAATATTTCTATTCTATTCACCCATCTGGAGAGCTGGTTAGGAAGCATAGGCCAGAATGCCAGAGGCAGAAAGACAACCCTGCCAGTCCTCATGGTGTGAAAGATTTACATCACCCTTTTCCATGTCTCATGATGTCCAGCCAAAATCAAGGGTCTCAAGCCAAACTCTGACTTACAAGAACTAAAGGTAATATGATGATGCACATCAAAGGATATGATTTTTGACACATCTCTCAGCATCCAAAATATTTGTCTCAGATTGTTACCATTGTCTACTGTTTTAAATCCTTTTGTAATCCTGGATGCTCAGTTGCCTTGGCAGCAAAATGTGTTATCCCAACACATAGCTGGCTACTAAACAGCATGCATCTTACCAACTTCTGAGTGAATACAGAATGTGCCATCAAAAAGAATGAAATTCCATAACCTGAAGAAACAAAATAGAACAAAATCTCTTCAACTTGCTACAAGGAAAAAGGGAAGAGTTATGTGGTTGTGGCAAGCCAAACTTCAACCCAGTCCTTTCTGTGTGTCTGTATGTAGGGTTTGATTGGACTCTGTACAAAATTCTTACCAAGACAAACATCAGAAGAGCTTCTGTCATTACTGTTCCTCATGATATTTAATTGATAAAGTAATGCCTTTGAATTTTAAGGTAGGATCACAATAGGAAATGTCATCTAATCAAATGCATTAATTAAAGATGACTGGAGAAAATATACAAGTAACATTGTTTATACTTTACATTTTGGTTCCCCTATCACAAGGAACAAGAGAAAGGAAGGAGGTAGCCACCCTTTTTGAGACACAAAAGGAACATACCTCACAGATTGGCTTCTCTGAGTTACTTTGGAGCCACATGTAATGTCAGAAATGGGAATGTTGGGGCTTTCCAAGGTGTGCCAGAATTGTACAGGTTAGCTAACCAATCACCACCATAATTTTCATGCTGAAAGAGGATTGTTAGTGTAAAAGGACATTTAATTATTATATCTGTTCGGTTTCCTTATTTTGCAGTCAAATAGGGAAAGCCTAACTTTGAATGCTCTGGCACAAAGTAAACAGCCTGCTGCTTCCTTCAGGGCCAGTCTTTCCTCAAGGCTAGGCTGAACTTTCTAAGCATCTTTCACCTAACAGATTGGGGGAAAGTGAGGTCATAAGCATCTGTAGCTGCAAGATCCTGGCTGGAAGAAAACAATGTTAATTACTCAGTTGCTGAGGGGGTTATCTCTTGACAAGTGTTTCTTTGACAAATGATAAGATAGTTGATAAAGAGTATGAAATACAGGGATCTCCACAAACCCACCTACCACCTGCAGCCCATCTGCTTAACAACAGTGGGCACAGTTTAAAGATGTGTTTAACATACAGCTGAACAAAAGCAAACTCCTAGTCCTAACTTATTAGTCCTAAAACTCCAAATTTATTTAGGGTTGACCTCACAACCTTGAAGGATGGTTTTCTTCCATGTGACCCTGCCCATGACAATGCAACATGATGTTGGTTAGCAGGACAGCATCAGAACAGTTTGCTAAACGTATAGAAATATAGGGGTTTCAATGGTTGGTTGGTTTTTTAAGAGATGAATTTTTCTTCCCCATAAGAAAAGACCCCAATGCATTAGTTTTGGATGAAAATTTCTGTAGATCAATACTTATTTGACTTTGCTTTCCTTAGTTATTTCTGGCCCTTGCAGGCCACAATTCCATAAGGTGCCACCTGACCATTTGAAGCCGTTTGGATGAATGTGACCTGAGAGTGCAAACATTTTGATATAATAGAGATTAATTAGAGGGGATTATGAAGAGGTAGATGAGAAGCTAAGGGAATGTCAACAGACTCAGGTTTGACCTCTGTTATGCCAAAAATACCCCAACCCTGTTGCGTGATCTTGAACAAATCTATTTAAGTGTTTCTTTTTTCTTTATTGGCTTTGTCAGATTTGTCCTTTCAAATGCAATGCTCTTTAGGACAAGGATTGTTTTCTTCTGTGTCTGTGCAGTGCCTAATAGATGGAATTTCAGCCTTGGTGGAAATTTTCAAGTGGAATTGCAAGAATAGTAATTATGGAGTCTTTGTATCCAGTGTCACAAGCTCTTAATGAGTTAATAGAGAAGTGTCAGTATTAATATTGAAGGAAGGACAACAGATAAGACAAGAGGGGAAAAAACCCACCTTCAGTGCTTGAAAAATCCATACTAGAGGAAGAGTTTCTTGTGGAGTCTGTTTTATTTAGACAATAAGACATTTGTTCAAATTACAATAGACATTCAAATACTTCTTATTAGAAACCTTAAAGTCCTGAAGGAAGCTTCTCTTTTCCTTTTTCCATTGAAGTTTACAAGAAAGAGATAAAGGGTCTTGCTTTTGTATTGCCCTGAGAGAGACTTTTCTACCAGCAAGTGGAAGATTTGTTAAATGTAAGGTTTTATTTTTTTAATCTCAAAGTCTTTGACCATGCTCATTGTTCATAAATATTTTCCATTTTCCTCAGTGTTCTTCCTTTTTTCTACAAAACCACAGTGACTCTGAGTAGCAGCTGACACTGGGCCTCTGAGCAGTGTACCAAATGCGTTGTACTGAATTATCCATGTGTATTTGAGAATGTTGAAAATGATAGAACATGAGTTTGTACTGCTGGAAAGAAAAGCATACAATTGTGCAATTCTATTGATACAGAAATGTTCTTTGGGTTCACAGGCTAAGCCTGATGATGGGGAATGAATGTGTTTACATATCTTAATTTCTTTGAAGCAGAATGTTTACCGTTTCAGCTCCTCGCTGCTAACAGAGAGCAGAGCTTACGTGGTCATTGAAAGCAACAAAAGATTTCAATGGGTTTGTAGCATAATTTCCCTGAGCTTTCAGGATAGTGCAGCAGTGGGAAAATAACACATCCAATAAGCTGCTTTTTGTGAGAAAGCTAGAGTTAGGAGGACGTGGACTCAGAGAAGGATCCTGCAAATACTTATACTTGTAAGTAGTTCTAACGCTTTCATGGTTCAGGGCCATAAGCACATAAGCATGAAGTGTTTGAAAACTCCAATTCCCTTCAGCTGGACCACTTACATGTTTAAATTGGACATGTGCTTGCTGGGCCAGCATGTCCAGTCAGATACTTCCAGCAGAAAAGGAGGAACTCTTTAGATCATCATGAAGAGAAGCAATTTCCAGGACAAAGGGATTAGGCTGCAGGAAATTCCTCTTCTTGTGGCTAAAGACTAACTTGCAACATTTGTCTTTAGAAGTCTCAAACAAGGTAATATTTTCAACAGTAAATGATGTGAGCATGAGTTTATTATCATTTGAAAAAATAGGGTATGAATAAGGTAGTGTCCTCTTCCTTGGGTAATCCCACTGACATGGGTACAAACAGGCTGTTCAACCTGCTCCTCTGGGCAGAGTGCTCTGATGGGAAGAAACCTCCATAGGGTGGGTGGTAACAGGGCTTGCCAAGAGACAGGGAAGAAGCTGCAGACTTGGATCTTCTCCAGCAAGATATGGAAAAAGGAAATTTGTTTGCCCTTTCTCCCTGCCTCATATTCAGTTTTGGCTTCAGAAGGTCAAACTCATACCTGTGCCAGAAGAAAGATTCACTCATTTCTTAAGATTCATAGCTTCAGGATAGTTTTTTAGTGGTATTTTTTCTGGGAAAAAAAAGAGCACACACCCTGGAAATGTCAATCCTGATTGACACAGGTAAGTGCCTTATGTCAATGTGACCTGCTAGAGCCAAAATAACATAATAAAATATCAGTTTATACACCCTTGGTCCTGTTCCATTATGCTGCTTCACAAAATTGGAAGACAAGGTCTGGTGGTACTTTTCTTTCTGGGGGGAAAAAAAAAGATATATTAATTATCAATTATCTGTGATAATCTGTATCACATTTGGAAATGCAATTAGCTTCACATAGTTGGGCTGTTCTCTGCAGACATCAGGTGCTAAGAAAAAAAGTGCTAAGAAAATTCACAGAAGATATTGGCTCTTGCACAGTAGCTGCCTGAACAGATAGAGGGTTGGGGTTCTTTTTGGAAGTGGACAGGCCTTTGAAGTCAGCAAAATAGCTTTCCTGGTTTAGATTCAATTTTCAGTCAATTGCTGGTCAGATTAGCTGTAGGACTGCTAGTGTCTTACTGGTGATGAGCTAAAGCAATTAGATGCCTGGAGCTTGTCATCTCCTTGTTAGCAGGCTTCTGGGTATGCCTGCAGCTCCCTTATTTGCAGAAGACTGTAATTCAAATGACATCTGTGAGTTATTTATAGGAAACTAGTGCTGGAGCTGCAACCCATATAAAATCAGCCACTATTTTAGTTCCCTGGCTGAGACACGTTCTCCAAGACTCCCATGCTTCAGGATGATCCTGATTTCAAATGTAGGGTCAAGACTGACCTGTGGGGTTTTTATTCTGTCTTTTGTTCAGTTGTACTCAGAAATCTTTCTACTATTCTATGTTTAACCTCTGTTGGAGACTCAGTCCTGGATATGCTGGCTATAAGAAATTAAAAAGAGTGCAGAAACAAGAAGAGGTCAGTGGGTGGCTTCAGGACTGTTAGTAGAGAGCTACTGGCTGGCCTGACAGAGCCAATGTTTCTCAGATTGTGTTCATTCACAGAGCTCAGAAGGAAAGCACTCAGGTACTAGGAAGGAAATTCAGGGGAATATCTGCTCAGTCAGCTGCACAGATGGAAACGCTGGGTAACAGCAGCACTAACTGGGAGAAAGGAGCTGCATCTTCCCTGTCACTCATAAACAGACACATTTTCTCTGCTTGCTGAATTCATCCACCGGTGTCATTATTCTGTGGATTGTACCTGCTCCTTCTATCTCTGCAGTGGCATCAAATCAAACTTTCTTGTTTTCCCCTGTGACATGTAGGAATCCATCACACCAGTTCAGCTCTGTCTAGTCCAGTGCGACACCTTCTGGGTTAAGCCCACAAAATAAACTGGGTGAATCTGCTTACTAATATTTAACAGATTCTTTTTTCATAACTTCCCCTCATTCCCACCAATTACATTAACCCCCTAAAAATTACCTGGAAAGAATTAATCTTCTCCTCACAGACAAGTGTTTAAATTTGAGTCAAACAAATGTGATTAGTGTGTAGAACTAACAATTAGAATTGTGTCAATCCCTTGGTCTTAATGTGTATTAAAAATGATATTTCAGAATAAGTATAGTTTACTTCAGAGTATAAAATTGATTAGATCAATGCATATCAAAATGATGCACAAATACTGAGATTATGGTAATTAATTAATCACCTAAATATATGTTTAAAGTGAAGCTTGACAGAGAAGAGCCAAGAAGTTCAAAACTAATCAGTAATCCACACAGAATGCATACCTATCTTAGCATAATTTCTGTAGATCTTTCAGAATCCTTTACAAATATTAATAAAACAAGTCTAGTTTGACTCTGGAAAAAAACTTTAAAAGCATATTGAGATCCATTTTTATTACCACTTATTATCTCTAGGACGTGTGTTTCTGCTATGCACAGGAAGATACCAGATTGACACATCCATTCAGGGGTGCCAAACCATGTTCTTTCTGTCTGCTGCATTGCTTCCAGTGAGAGGTTCTGTCACCAGATCTTAATTAAGTCTGCTGTTGATAAAGCTGAAACCAGATTAAACAGAAAACATTCTTCATCGCTACAGTCATTCCTCAGTGACATTAGGAATCAGAAGTAGAACCAGTTCCTTCTTGCAGGTAGAAACTATTTATATTTTGATTTTGCAAAGGATTTAGGCTGTCATGATCACCTCTGAATGCATCAATTAAGCATTGTTATCAATTTCTCATTTCTCCTACTTCTGTAAGTGAGAATTTATATATTTATGTATTTATATATTCATACGTGTATATGCATTTACCAAGGGACTAATCTTCTTCACTAGTGGATGTGTAGCCAAGATGTTAGACTGTCTAGATACTAACTTCACCCCAAAGTAGATATTTGTAGTGAATATCTGAATAGCTTTCTAGTCACCACTGTCTATTTTATATACATATATATATATATATAATATTCCCAGGGACTCTAAGGAGATCTGAGTGACCTAGCACACTTGTAGAAATGTACATCTCAGCACTTAAATCAAGTTCTTGATGTGCATGTTAACTATCATTCCTAGCCCTTCAGCAGTGCCATTTTTCCCAATTATATGACAATATCAGTAATACTTTCTTATCTTTTGTAAAATTTGTTTTGAATCTAGAGCTGTGGGTGGCTCAGCCAGCAAAGAACTCATCAGCAGCAATGGTAAGTTCCACGGCTGAGGGCTAAATCAGGGTGGACAGGGGTTTCCTGGAGCCCAGGGAATGCTGAGTGATCTGTCTCGAGCAGAGCCAGGGACCTCTGGGGAGCCCATGTGTTCAGGGTCACTGCAAACAGGGCTTGCAAGGTCAGCCAGAGCCTGGAACAAGGCTGTCTGCACAGCAGTTTGTGCAGGAAGGTGTGCAGGGAGGGTCTTGCATCCTGTTCTTGGATCCACAGCCCAGGGATGTGGCTGAGTTACAGCAACAGTCTTTTGAAGGTGACAGAGCAGTGAACCAGGCTGCCCAGACAGATTGTGGAGTCTCCTTCTCTGGACACTCTCAAAACCTGCCTGGACCCAGTCTTGTGCATCCTGCTCTAGGTGAACCTGCTTTGACAGGGCTATTTGAACCAGATGATCTCCAGAGCTCCTCTCTGACCCCTACCATTCTGTGATTCTGTGGATGTAGCTCATATTTATATAATTCTTTTCTGGGCTTGAAGGCTGAAAAGTATGAACACACAAATAGCTGAGCATATGACAAGAAGTACATGAGCAGAAGTTAAAAGAATTCAGATATGATCAGAAAAAAACCCACAAAACCAGCCAAACAAACAAACAAACACAAAACACCACAGAACCCCCCCAAAACCAAAACATAACCCCCAAACACTTATAAAACTCCCAAATTTGGCAATTTTAAAAGCAAAATAGCTAATTGGGAACTTCTTAACATTTGGACTGACAGAGTAGATAATTATTTGGGGTTTTGATAAACCACTTCACTCTCTTTCCATCTACTCATGTAATGTCTACAGAGGAAGACTGGTGATGGAGCCATTGGGATCAGGCAGATACAGACTTTTAGCCTCCCACAGCAAAATTCCATGCCATTAATTTATCTGAAAACTCTCTAACACCATGTGTACAGTGCAGCAAACAAATAGGAATAACACATCTCTGGTATGGTAATAATACTAATATTTATGTTCTGAATGACAGGACACTGCTTTGGAAATTTGGGAGCATTGGAATTTCCTTCCCAGCTCTCCAGGCAGGTAACTCTGAACCCTGCAAAAGCCATTCCTTACTCTGAAAGCAACTGTTTTTCCAGCTTCAAAAGACATCCTTGTCTGTTTAATCTGTAAATTCTCCAGGGTGGACACTGTCTTTTTAGGCACAGAAAAGGGTCTTGATCTCACAGGACCTTCACGTTTTACTGTAATACGTGTAACATTAATCTCATACATATTTGCTCCTGTTTAACCTGGTTATGTGTATTGGCAAAGCATCTCATTTGGTGAGCACATTTGGAAAATGAGAGTTATTTTCTTAATTGCTTTCAGCTGATGATTTAAATACATTTTATGGTCACTTAATGATAAAAAGTGAGCTTCGTTTAGAAAACAGAACTGTTTGGCAGTTGGACTAATGCACCTGGTGCATGAACATTAATTTCCAAAATATTGGTAGTTTTCTCCCGTGGCACATCCTGATGTGGTCAACATATTGTGACTCAACATATCATCCACAGGACTGTAAAAATTCAAGACATCCAGCTATACCTTTTCAAAAGGCATTTCTACAGTTTAATGTATACAATCCTGGATAAATGATGAAATGTTTCATTTTACTGTAACATTTTTATATGAGTCAATTGGTTCTGTCACATTACTAAGACCTCATAAATCACTTGGATATAACTCAGAAATTTCCAAGTTGTAGCAGAAAAGACAAAAGGTGTGTAAACCACTTTCAAAATGTCATGCAAAAGCAGCTCCAAGCTTTCTGTGGGAACTTCCTTCCCTTATCTGATGTTAAGCCTTTGTGTAGACAGGGAGCACTAGAGGACCAGAAGTGACTTGCCTCTGGTTTTAACATCAGATCTCACTTCTCCAGCCAGCTCTGCTCACAACAGCCCAGAGAGAGTAAAAATCTAGGCTTCCTGTTCCAGATTCAGAAACAAATCCAAGATGTGATGAGCTTAGCACTCATGGGATGGATAAAATCAGTAGACTCTGTGCTGAGTATGAACAGATTATCTCCAAGGAAGGTACGTTTGGAGTCCAAATGTTGGAGCCTATTATTAGAAGACAGGGATCCAAGAATGGGCACCTCCATAGGAAAGGGAACAAAGCTGACCAGAGGTTGTAAGAGGAGCTATACATTCTCACACGTTTTTCCATGTGGGTTCATGCACTTGCACATGCAATAGAACATAACAGCTCCTCTGGAGTAATATATGTCATTGGGTTGAGCTTTGGCCACACCAAAAATCCATACAAAAGCAAAGAGGTTGAAAGCATCATTCAGGCATGATACAGCCTAGACAATGCTTCAAGTCTCCTCTCATTATTTCTGAAAAATGTGCTGCTTATCCTGACTGAATTCCAAAATAAGAAATATCCCTGACTGCTTAGCATAGAAAGGAAAAGAAAGCACTGAAGCATAAGTGATGAAAGAGCAGACAAAGTGGATGCCAGGGGCAGGCTGGTGTAAGACTCCCTTATAATTATAAAATCATACAAAAGAGAATTTCCTAATTTGGAACTGATTATTTTTTGACTTCATAAAACTACAAGGATAATTCATTCATTGCCCTTTTCTGCTCCCTTTAATTAGGTATTTTCGACAAGTCCCTTCTTCAGCATCAAAGTTGTTATGAAGCAAGGGTAAGACAAGATTTTTACTCTGAATCATTTCAGCTAATAATGGCAGGATATTGAGAATATTTCTTCAACAGAGGGAAACTTTCTGCATCTTCAGCATACTCTAACATATAAAACTGCTGCATAAACATAAAGAAAAGTTAAAGTAAAATGAAGCCCTCAAAAGTATCCTTAATTGGAGGGGGTTCATAATTGTCATTTGGAAAGCAAGTGATATTTATACACCATGAGAAACTAACAAACTGGAGTTCTTTACTCTTTGAAGGGAATTTTTGAGAAGCTTTCTGGTGACTTCATCTTTGATTATGAAGATCACACTTCTGAATGAATTGCAATTAATTCATCAATGATGTTTGTACTTTTCCTTATGAGAAATAATAACAGTCATCTAATAAATGTTCATTTATCAAGTATCACAGAAAATATTTGAAAATTAGGAAAAGAAGCTGGAAAAAAATCATTGTACACCTGCTTGGAACAATTCTACAGATTTTTTCCAGAAAAGGCTTAATTTTCTGTCTTAAATTTTGTCTTCCTAGCAATCTCTGTAGAATTTTTAATGTTATTATTTTCTAGTAATTTTACAAGACTTTTAAATGTGCAAGATTTTTTTCCTCTACGGTGTGTTCACCTAGAATGAGGAATCTCCAAAAACAATACATTGATTTGTATAACAAAAACTTGACCTTGAGAAATGTACAAAATATCAATTAGCTTTGGTCCTATAAGGTTTTGCATCTTGTATGTAATTCCAGCACATATTCCTTAATTTAGTAATTTTGGGGTATCCACTGGTTGGGTGTTTAATGAAAACACACATTTTCCTGGTTTAATTTTTTCTGCCCCTAAGAATAAAAATCTGTCTTATGCTGTGCTCTCTTGCATTTCAGAACATTACTTCCTTAAATTTCACTTGATGTCTCTTTAGAATAATTTCTCCTATATTATTGAAGTGAATAAAGCACCAAAGAAGACTGATGGATTTGAATGAAGCTTTTCACTTATTTTAATTCAGGGAAACCAAGTACGATTTTCAAATCCATCTTTGTTCCATTTACAAAGGTATATATAACTAAAATAAGAAGATACCAGGGTTTTCTTATTATTTTTAAATCAAACTTTGACTGTGAGGGTGGAATTCATTGCACTAAATTTTAGACATTTAAAAATTGGACACTAAAGTTTGCACTATTCAACATATGCAGGATGTTCATTTGTAGCTAATTAATGGAATAGATGCTTTCAAGGGTGATTCATCTGACCTGTGAAACTTATTTTAGGCTGAAATGTCTCCTGGATGCCTATTTCTCTTCACTGACTGCAGAGAGACCTGCTCAGTCTTAGAGAGAATGATTTTAAACACTCGATTACTCCTACAGCTTGTCACTTAGCTTTGTCTTTAAAAATTATCATGCTGGCCCAGCCTCTCTGACTTTCAGGATAGGAATTTTGAAAGTTCTGGCTGACTTCACAATGATGATGGTAGAAAATCTCCTGCTAATTTCAACAGAGAAATGTCAGGACAAATTACTCTTGAGACCAGGTAATTTATGCATTCTTCTGCATGTAACTGATGTGGGGTCTTTTTCTTTCTATTTAATGTGAAACAAAATATAATCCATGTGAAAATCAATTCACTGAGTTACTTAAAGCATAAAAACATTGTACAATTCACTGTTTGTATTTTGACTCAGTTCTTCACTCCCACTTGTACAGATCGAAACACACCTGAGCAGATGCTTAGGTGTTATTAGAAGATCAGTGAGCACTTAACTGTCTGGATACTCCATTGTTCAGTGAATTGAGCTGCCATCTCTGTCAGTCATCCTACATATAAACTGCTCTCTCTACAGAACAATTGCATTTTATCCCCATCTTTCACAGGCACAAACACCTATGGAAAATACAGAAAGATAACCCATGAAAGAAGCAGCCTCCCCTCACCTGAACTCCATGCCCAGTAAGATAACAGAATAGATCCTCCTGGAAGATGTGTCAAAACATATGGAAGACAGAGAGATGATTAGAAACAGCCAACACGGCTTGAAAAAGGGCAAAACATCCCTGAATAATTCAGTAACCTTCTGGAATGGAGTGACTGCATCACTGGGCAAGGGAAGAGCTGAAGATGTCATCTACTTTGACTTCTGTAAGGCAGCTAAATTGCAGAGATATGGGTTTGGTGGATAAAGCATTGTCTGGACGTGCATCCAAAGAGTAACAGTCTTTGTTTCAATGTCTGAATGGAAACCAGTGTCTCAAGGATCTATATGAGGACCAATGCAATGTCATGGTAATTAGTAATCATATATTCATCAGTGACATAGATAGTGTACCCTCATCCAGTTTGCTGATGACACCAAGTTGAGTCATGAAGATGATTTGCTAAAGGAAAGTGATGTCATTCAGAGGGACCTTGAAAGGCTTGAGAACTGGGCCCATGTTAACCTTATGAAGTTCAGTAAGGCTAAAGGCAAGTTTCTGTATGAATCAGGGCAATCTCTGATATCAATACAGTCTAGAGAATGAAGAGATTGAGAACAATGTTGTGGTACAACTTGAGATTACTGGCAGATGAAAAAATTGGACATTAGTCTGTAATGTGCACTTGCAGCAGAAAAAGCCAATTGAACCATGTGCTGCACCAAAAAAAGTCCATGATCAGAAGACTGAGGGAGATGGTTCTGTCCCTTTACTCTGTTCTGATGAGAACCTACCTGGAGTACTGCATCCAGCCTTGGGGTCTCCAGTACAGGAAGGCATGGTCCCACTGGAGTGGGTTCAGTAGAGAACTAAGCAGAGAGAAAGTGTATGCTCCTCTCTCACTTTATTTCCAGGCTCTGTTTATTTCTCTTCACCTTAGCATGGGAAAGCATTTGAGGCATCAGACATCTCCTTACCTCTTGTCACCACATTGATCATTCTTTTTTTCTCCAAATATTCAGTTGAGTCTCCTTCAGTTCATTTCCCCAAACTACATTTGTGTAATGCTTAAGTAATAAAAGTCAGCAGAATGACTAGATGGAATTTCATCCTTTTGCATTATCATTGAAAAAGACATTACTATTCCCCTATCAAAAATATCCATCAACCTAATTACATACCTTTTCTTCATAAGGTTTTAAAATAGGATACCTAAGTATGATAGGCAATGTAGAGTTATTATTTAATGACCATAGGGGAACTACATTTTGATTAATTTTCTTACGTGTTAAAAATTTATGACAAACATAAAACCCTGTTATAGCATCTGGATCATTTGTAATGGTCATAATTTTATTGAAATCATATACAGATTGAACATTATGTACATTTTAAAGCATTATGCCACTCTGAACCTGTTGGGAAGATAGTCTGGTAGACTGGAAATAAAGTCAATGGTAAGTATAATCTCAGCTGAAAAATAGGTGAACTCTGAAACTTGGCATCTAAAACTGATTAATATTTTTTTTGCTTTTAGACATTTTGCATGCAAATGTTTTACCAATTTTAAATGTCTCTCTGAAAATGTCTGCTCTTCCACAGTTTAGCTGAAGAGTTTTAGTACTGATTTTTATATTGGCCTTGTAATATGACCTTGCTGTGCCTGGTTTTCCCCACCAGTTTTGTATGCCTTCACCATTTAAGACTGAAGAAGAAAACAAAGGCAAAAAGCATAGTGGGGGGGGTGGGGAAAGAAAAGGCAGAGGGAGATTTTCAGAGAGCATCTGAGAGCAACAAATCTAATCTAATTCACTTCAGACCAGGGGGAAATTTTTCCATTACACAGGAATTGCCATACCCCTATCCACTTTGTGGGCATCCCAACAAATTTTAAACCAAACCCATATGAATACTGCTCCATTGGAAATTACGTGGATAAATTCTCCTCTGCTACAAAAATTTGGGCCAGGATAGTAAAAGGAAAAGTCTGAAAAATGCAGAAATAATTTTAAAGTCTAAAAGGCATTTATCCAGGAATTTTCCTGTCAATAGGGGTGGTGGACTTGGTCCCCTCTCCGAATTCCAGTTTAATAGCTCAGTGCTGGTTAAATCATTGATACTGATGCCTGCTTTTCTGCTGGAGAATTGCAGTTCTAAATATTTTTTTATCCTTAGTGCTTATTTAAAAGGAAAGCAAAGCAGAGAATGAATGCAGAAGGATGTACAAATTTTCTCTGGAAATACTGATTTTCCATTTTAAAATAGCCAGTTGCCAATGTGTGTCAAAGGCAAATAAACTATTTTCATCAGCTGAGGATCAGAAACATTTTTCAAATATTTTAAAAATACACCCTCTGAAATCTTTTACAAACTTTTCATATGGGAAACTGCTGCCAGTTACCACTCCTGGAAGGTGGAGGAAGCTCTTAGAGTGAAAGAAATGAGTTATATTAAGGGCAGGAACCAATGGAACTAAATGGGAAGTAGTTTGAATGGGTCATAAATAGACAATTTCCATATGTTTATGAATGCACACATGTTGGCAAGTAAGCATGTGGCTATCTAATTCTGTCTTGGATAAAGTATTATCTTCCCTTACAAACTGTACTGGGCAATTCTGTAATGGTGTGAAAACTGACATGGTGGCTTGTTTAGAATAAAATAAAATCTCTTTTTGGGTCTAAATCATGGATTTTTCTATCATATTTTAAATGGTGCAACTGAAAATTTACTTCAAATTAGTGAGAGGAATAATAAGCTTTACAATATATCTTAAAAAGCCTCTCTCTTTTCTGTGAGAGACAAAAAATGGTAGAGATGATCTATGATATATGTTATAAGAGCAAATTATTACCACTAAAGTCTTCTCCTAAATTCCTTTATCTTTAGAGTACTACACAATCATATCTTCCATTTGCTCCATTCTTTGGCTAGATAATATTTTTCCAGGTGAGGGATTTATTTTTTTTTTCTTTGGGGATTATCCCAAAATGAATGTTTGGGATATTTTTCTGTCTTTATATTTCTATTATTCTATCATAAGATTCCTTAGGGAATACTGAATCTCTAACAGCTAGATGTTTTATCCAAGACAGATGACAGGGTTACTAGTCTGTGACTCATGAAAGATTTTTGTGTTATGGCTGAAATTTATTTTGAGGATAATTTTTTTTCCTTACATTTCAGCATAAATTATATAGAATTACCTGAAATAACCATGGCAAGTATGAGCTTGTATAACTAACAATAACAAGAAAAAATGGTCAGGAAGTTACTTACATTTGCAATACTTATCTGCAATATATATGAGTCAAGTAGCTATACTGCTTGTTTCATTGCCATCAATATTAATTACAGCAATGAAAATGACTCAGTTATTGCTGTCCTGAAAAGATGTTAATGATGTGGTCATCACTGAAATAGCTAAATTGGCTAATGTGATGGCACAATAAATTCAGACTATAATTGGGCTGATTCTCTTTCCTCTGACATCTGTGTAAATTAGGAGCTCCCTAAGCAGAAAACTCGTGTAAATGAGGTAAGATTCAGATCTTTGGTTTATGGCTGTGGAGACCTGTTTGTAGCAGTTAGGTAATTTCAGTTAGTTGTTCTGCACTTTTGTACTACATTAGCTGACATTTATATTCCAGATACATAACCACCTCCATCCCAAGGCTGATATGCTTCTTTTAGATCTAACTTACTGCTATATTAATAATGTCGTATCAGTTATATTTTTCACAGAATGACTGAGAAGTATTTCACTATAACTAAATATAATCATGGGAAAAGTAAATTTATGTATTGCATATGAGAATAATTGTGTAAAAAGCTTTTAACTACATTCATGCTTTAAAAGCCAATTCTTCAAACCTTAGGAAAAAAACAAAACAAAACAAAACCTCTACTTGCAACTTCTGTCTCTTTTACTTTAAATACATGACTGCATATTACTTTTGCACAAGGTCTCAACCTCATTTAGAAAACAGGCAGGACAGGCCACTATTAATGAACAGCAAGGTGATACTTTGTTTTTTTGATTTCATTCAATGTTCTGAAGCTTTATTTATTGTACAATATTCAGACTTTGCTCTGAAGACAGAATGATTGATTTCTTCCCAATATTTCTACCCTGCTTGTCTTTTGTAACATCCATGGGTTTCACAAAGGTTATTGATTTTTTGTGCATAATACTTCTGTTAGAGGAAGAAATTATATTCTTTCCATTTTAGAGAAATAGAAGGAGACACAACAGTTGGCCTGGTTTTACCCCTCTTATTTTAGTTGCATAACTCTGGTAACGAAGTCAACAGCCTAATAAGTTCAGACTTGATCTATTGTTGGTAGAAAGAAGCAATATCTTTGCAGAACAGCACAGATTTTAACTGGGTACCTCTTTGTTTCAGCTACTAGTAAAGCATAAGGAAACTATGATTCTAACTCTAATAGTGCCCAAGGGGGTAGACTCAGACTCCCATTTACCAGTGAGTTATGCAAGGCTTAATTTTTCAAGGGAATAAAAACAAGCCCACTAGCAACTGCATCTGTTTTCACCATTTTATTGTTTTCTTAATGGAATGAGCCTGATGATCAATTTTGCTTGCAAATTCTGTGATTTCTTTGAAGCAGATGACCCAGAGTTCCCATGCCAAGCACCCACAAAGTGTGAAACATGTATTTAATAGCCTGCAGGAGGAATTTTGGTTTAAACAACGTGTCTAGGAATACACAAGGTGTCCTACAAAAGCAGCTCTGGACTTGGGCCCTCTGCAGATAGATTTCAACTGCCTCTGTCAGCAGACCACACTCCCACTTCCAGCAATCTACTGTCTAACATGTTAAACACATTCCAATTTCTCTAAAGAAAAAAATAAAATAAGATTAAAAAATTCTCACAGCTCATTAAACTGAGGAGCCTTCAGTTATGCTTAGAGCTTGGCCCATTTCTGGACCTTGGTACTTAAGAAATTGAAATAGAAAATTCAGCTGCTAGCATACAGCCGCTGAAATGCTTTGGCACTTTGCAGCTTTTCACCACTTGACGCCCCTTGTCAAAACATTAAGGGGGATGTAGAGAAGCAGCATGTCATTATGTAACATTTTTACACATCATATTTATAAAGAGTCAAACACATTTTATTCTTGATCTAGAACTCTGCTAATTAGATGCCACTGACAGTTTGACTGCAGCCTTTGAGGCTGAACGCTGCCATGCTGTTCCCAGTTGGCATTTATAGTTGGCTGGGCCATAGAAGCGTGGACCATTCTGCTCAGGTTTTCAAGGCAAGGCTGAAGTGTCTAAACTTTTCACTGCTTGTTCATCATCTCTTGTTTGTTAATTAATGTCTGCACAGTATTTTGAGAATGTGCTGTCAGAATTCTCTCTTTCTTCTTTCCCCTCCCCGCCCCCCCGGCAAAAAAGGCTAGAAAATGCTATCGTGGGCACTATGCAAACAACTCAGCCATCTCAGCTAAGAAAAAGAAAAGCCAGAAACCAAATCACCTCAGACTAGAGCTTTTTGCAAAGCACATATATATCACAGTGTTATCATTGCACCACAGGTTATTGCTCTTACAATTGTGGGTTAAAGAGACCTATGTCTTTTAGCTAGTTCAGGTTCAGCAAAAGTGGGGCAACAGAGCTCAGAAGCCAATATAAAGCTATCCCCAGAACATGGAAAGGTAACAAATGACCCAGTTAGTGACCATTTAAACCAAAGGCACTTAGCAAGCAGATCTTACATTCTCATCTAGAAACTGTGTCTGAATGACATCCCAGAACATCCTACTTGTAGCTGGAATTTCTGATATGCCTCTCTCAGCTCTGACCATGCCACTAAATGACCCATGTCCTGGCCATCTTCCTGATCTATATATATTGCAGTTGGGTCTGTGATTCACCAGGTCCATTAAATCTGTTATTAAAGGCTCCATTCTCCAAAGTCATAATCTTTGTATGTTACTAGTTTTGAGTACAGATTACATGTTACATGTCTGCACAAAAGGATCAAGTCCCCTTCAACGAAATTAAATAGGAATTTGGTTGCTTATAACACCAGTTCATCCTATCTGCTTTCCAGAACAGCATGCTTATAAATGTACTGTATAAGTGTATAAATGTACATTTTCTACTCAAATTTTCCTGGATGCCAAAATTCATTCACAGTAATGTAAGGAGATGGGTGTTTTCCAACTAAAATACTACTGCAATGCAGACTAGGAGAAGAATTAACCAAGCTAGGAGTCATCAGAACAGGGAAAATCTCTATCAGAAACATTAACTCCTGCCTTTCCTATTCATTGCCTTCTCATAATGATGTCTGTACCTATTGTGTTCTTTAAGTTATGTAGTTACCAGTAGATGGCAAAAGCTCTTGCAGCTGTTTTGTTCACCAGTTATCTAAAACTTCTTTGGCAGGGGGGTTGGACTAGATGATCTTTTGAGGCCCCTTCCAACTCCTAACATTCTGTGATTCTTGTGTTAAAGCTCAGTAAAAACAAAGGCAAAGTAATTTATCCATTTCTGCTGATTTCAAAAGCAATAAATAATGTTTCATGCTTCTTCTTACAAGCCAGTGTACCCATGAGGTGGCCCATCATTTATTTAATACCTAAATGCACACTAATTTGCTGAACTTGGAGGAAACATCACCAGAATTTGTTACTTAGAGAACTTTTCAAAGCCATGGAAACATATTTATAAGCAAAGATAACTTTAAAGGTGGTGGGGGGGGTTGTTTCTTTTTTGGTATGAATTACTTCCCGTCCCTGGACCAAAGGATTATGTTGAGAGTTTAAGGTCATCCAGTATTTGTAAGAGCTGGCCACTTCTTTAGGAGAGTAAAATCATGGGTTTGTATAAAGGCAAACCTTACTTTCATCAGTTCAGCAATCTTAACCTTGATCTCCTCATTTGAAGGACTGTGGAAAAGGGTGTGTAAGGGTGAAAAGGTGTCTAATTGGAGAGGAAAATGCTTATTTTTATTGTTTTTATGCTTTGAAACAACGTTTACTTTACATTTCCTCACAATAAAATAAGATCTTTCTCGGCTGTGAAATTTTCCCCATAGAAATCTTACATAGCAGTAGTAAATAATGCAGCACAAGGTAATGACAATGACACATTAGAGCTTTGTTTGAATGCATGCTGTGCCTTGTGCATGAGGCAGANGGGGGGGGGAGAGGCTTGTTTGTGTTTGGATTACATAATCCACTCCTTTTTGTTGTTACTGTTCCAGGCATTTTGTCCAAAGATGTTCTGCTTCTCATAAAGTGCATTCAGCCTTATCTGGAGCTCAGAAGCCTAAGGCTTTGTTGCAAGGGTTATTTACAACTTAACTATTAAAAAAAAAGACAAGAAAAAAGAAAAATAATAAAAGATAGCTGAACAGGAAAACACTTCTTCAGTCATAAATAAATAGCTCATTTGTACCTAGGGAGGAGAAGAATAGCTTTCAAAGTTTCCACTTCAGTTGTAGAATCATGACTTCCAGGTAGAATTTGTTTGAAAGTGGCTCTCAAAAGTAGCTTTATGTGTTTGTGGTTGAAAGCTTATTGCTGAAATTTCCCAGATTGCTCTGGGGTTTGAATACTTTTGAGGGTTTTCAGGTGTCCAACCTGGGATGAATCTGAAAGGAGTCATTATAATATTAAGCATTTCCAGCTCCCAGAAAACCAGATAGCTCTGTCAAATATAAGACAGAAAACTATATAGATGGATTAAATTTCCATCTAGAAATGGAAGAACATGAAGTTTATCCTAAGAGAAAGTGAGTAGCAGCTACAGAGGAATATATTCATGTGGGATAATTTAAGCCTTTGAAATACAATGGAGGTAAAGAAAAGAAATCTTGATAAGTTTCCAGTCAATTATCTAAGTAACAATTTATGACCTACTGAAAATATTGATTTTGTGCTGAGAAGCTTATTTAGCATAGAGGTCTAACTCTTTACTGAAACTTGTAAATCAAAAACTATGCCATGTTTATGATAATACTGTTATGATTGTGTTTGATATTCTTATACTAGCATGAAACTAAAACATTGATAAAAATTTTTCTGATTTCCAAAGATGAATCAGCTATACCTAAATAACTACATCTCATGCTATCATTTCAACTATGACGTTCAACAATATCATAACATCAAGTAGAAATGCTGAAGTTCTGTGTGTTTACAAGACCTGACATACTAGCTCCAGCCAAAGACTGATAGAAACCTACTCAAAAGAGTTTGACTTTCAAAAAATCAGGGGGAAAAAGCTCAATTGTATTGTTCCCCTAATGTGCAGGTTTTGCAAAGATGTTTTTCCTTTTCATCTCAACAGAGTTCTTTGGGGTTTAGGGAGCAAAAAAAGAATAGAAGCATCAGAGTTCATACAGTGCCATTGAATTTGAACTACACATAAATAAGGTTGGTTACTAGATTTTAGTTGAGGCTGGTTTTGTGCTAACTGACCTGCTTTGCTGATCTCCCAGATCATCATCCACATCCATCATTTGGACATTTCCAAACTTCTGAAATAAACAGTGATATTTTCCTCCTCTTTTCCTGTTATTAGACTAGCAGACTACACTACCAATTTCCTCAGCATACAGGATTTCTAAGCAGCAACAGAGAAACTTCCTGAACTCTCCAAAGCACATGCTGAAATGCAGCATTTCTCTACTCTTGAATTCCTTTCAATAGGTGTTGAAACCTTTTACAGTAAATTGCATTTTACATGTTAGGGACTTCAAAAGAAGGTGTTAATATAATTGAGACATGATAAGTTTGACAGTTGGTGTCATTATATGAGTTTCACCCAGCAGCCTTCTGAAGCAAAAATAATAAAAAAATCTGTCTTCCTACAGAAAGGAAGCTTATGCCTATAATGATGAAATAACCTCTTAATAACTTGCTTTAATCCATAAAGTCCTTGCCCCAGTCCCAACATTCAACATTTTAAAGTGGATTACTTGTAACTGTTCTGTCTCTTATTTTTCTGATATTCTTTTTAAATGGATATTTTGCAGTAGTATCCTTGTATTCTGTGTTTATAACTCTCTTTTATATTTATATTTATATAAAGGTACAGATGGAGAACTATCTTACAGTTAGCTACTTAACACTCACTTTAAATTGCATTGCCCTTCAGAGTGTATCAATAGGCAGAGGTCCTGGATCAAATTGCCACTTTCATCATGATTTGCTGAAGTTCAAGTCAAATAACAGAGAAAGGCCTGGGGAACAGCCATGAACAGAGCTGCCAGCAATGTTATTTGGAGAGCCTGGGAACAAGAGACACTCTTAAGTGTCAATTAGTTGAATCATTTCCTGCTGAAATTTTGTCATCAACATGTGATTTAGTTATCAGTAAATGTTAGGATTTAGACTGTTAAAAAGGGTAGGAAGACTTTTTTGGTCTGTTTGAGGTCTATAAGTACAAGCCAAAAAAAATTGATCAGCAAACCCAAATGACACCAAATATGTGCAATACAAAAGGAACTAACTTTTTGTCTCATGTATTCTAGTGCTGAGCAAAATCAAGAACAAATACATCCACTAAATCCTTGGGAATATTCTTGGAATGTGTCATATATGAAACCAATTCTTTGCAAAGAATTCAGAAAATTCCTGGGGCTTGCAACCATCTCTCCATATTCCTTGTTAAAGCATGTATTGTGCTGCCTAATTTTCCTCTCTATTCCTTCCAGCCTGAATTTTTATAGACCATCCTTCTCAAAACAGAAAGTTTTATGAATTCTAAATATAGAGAGAGTCTTTCAGGCAGTCACCCTATTAGACATCTAGCATTCACTTTGTAACAAGATCCATACAAAGATCAAACATGACAGTGTATGGTGAAATGAGGCAGGAATGAACACAACAATAGACCTTCTTCTCCATAAACATTGCACTGTAAAAACATTTTACAGCTACAAAAATGAGACTTCAGGATTTTCAGGCCTGCCTATCACAACCCCAGCCTTCACAGAAACCTATTTTTTGCCTAGAGCTATCCCAGTGTCACTTAGCTGTCACTCTGACCTTGGGTGTAATGTTCCTTGTTGATACAAGTGAATCTGAATTTAAATCCAAATGCTTGTAAAAAAAAATCTGCAGTTTAGTGCTGCAGTCACATCTTAATCTTACAATCAATAATTTGTTTACCACAGCCAGCCCTGAAAAGGAGGAAAAGTTCCTCTTTTCAGCAGTTTGAACCATGATCAGAGGAATATTGTGCATGACTGAAACTGAGGGAGGATGTAGATAGCCAGGCTACTGGATGTAGATAGTTCATCCCAAAAAATTTGACAGCATTTCTGCACTACATAGCACCTCACCCATTTTCCATGCCTATGGACTCCCTCATGCAGCATGCCAGCCTCTAATAGTTCACAGACATCATCCCTAGATTCCTAACCTGGTCCTCCATATACATTGCTTGCTACAGTTCAGCTTATGTACTTATCATTGCATCAGACACCTGTCACACAACTAGCTTTTTAACAACCATTCTGGTGGTACTTTCATCAACATCTTTCCTGAGAGAATAGTTTATGTTTGTTTCCATGAAGTGGCTTCACACAATCAATGTGTGAATGGCACCATCAATGGCTCTGTCTTCTTGAAGGAATATTCTCTCAATACTCTAACCTACATGATCTACTCTGCACAACCTCAAAACCTTTTTGTGTTTAGTGGAGATTAAAGCTATCTTTTCCAGTTTTCATGGCTTTCATCCAGACCTGAAGAGAAAGGAAAACCAGAGCAGTGCAGGAACAACTTGGTCTGTCATTGTGAGAATATGACACATCCTCAAATTACAGTGGGGATAGTTGAAACATGATGGGGGAAGGCCTGTGTTATAGCACTAGTAAATTAAATATACTTTTGTAGCTTTTTGTCTTACACAACCCAGCAGGAATGACATGAGAGAAGATGACAGGCAACCACATGCCTCAGCTAAGGAGAGGGGAAAGAAGGTGAGGAAGCAGGAGGTGGTGGTAGAGCATGAATAGCTTCCCAAGGCATCCCCAGACAATCAAGCTGACAGAAGGAGTGGGAGTTTGCAGGCAAACTTTCTGCAGTCTCATTAGATTGGTAGCAGGCTGATGAGTGCTGTAAATAACAGGTGCTTTATTCAACAAGGGAGAGAACATGAAAATGAAATGAAAGAAAATTATTAGGACTTAAGCTTCACTGAGAGTGTTGGAGGCTGAAGGCGATGACAGGGAAGAGAGTGGTGCTTTACCTCTTTCTGTCCCTTTGGTTGTATGTAGGCTCAGAGACAAGAGGTCTGAAGGTCTCCTCTGAACACTAACATCTACCATCTCTGTCATAATGTGCCCATCCTTGCAAGGGTCTGTAGCTTCCCACAGCTTCAGCACCTATTCCTTCAAGGACAGACTAGTACTGTCAGATGGGCCTAGGACAAATGGCATTTCAGGTGGAGTTAATGGACCAGGTGTCTAGTGCAACATCTTATGAACTCTCTGTTGTGACTGGCAACTGTGAAAAACTTTCTCATTCATTAATTCTTTTGACTCTGTTACCTGGAGAATCTACTTCTGAGGTGGTCCAAAGCCTGTGGTACATAAGACAGCTCTGAGTGGCAGAGATACACTTCCACATCTTCTGAAAGTCAATGCTTGAGTTGAATCCCAGCCAGTAAAGTTTTTGTGACCCTTTTGAGCAAGTCTTGCCATTTCTTCTCCACCTTCCAAATTATTAGTAAAACATTCACAGAAAAATCTAGTTCTACCACTCCCAGGAACAGAACATGATCTACCATGAAATTCAATTCCCTAAATTTGTTTTTGGATAAGTGGCACCTACCTATGAGGATTTTAGCTCTCTGTAGTTAACCAAGGAAATTCTTATCAAGTTTACTATTAAATTGTTACCTGAGGCAGCATAACATAGGTATGTTGTCTTGGTATTTGATCATAATACCTGATTCTCCCTAAGCTCTTCAAGGCAAAAGAAGCAAACTGGAAGCTGCTTCCTTTCTCTTACCCTCTTGGAGGCAGGACAATATTGTCAAGTTGACAAGCTGTATCTAGTCTTGTCCATATCAGCATCCAGCTACCACATCTACTGGAACTCTAAGGAAATCAGGAGCTGCTACTCATACTGCAGTAGGTTACCACTGTGGCTGGACAGTTGGATTTTTGTTTTGCAGAGGAGAGGAAAAGTCAGAAATAATTTTTCACTCAGTGGGTGTTTTATATAGATATCTATACTCATATAGACCCATTTCAAATGTCATAACAGGGAAACACTTCAAAGTCCTGACAATATTTAAGTTGGGGTTTTTTTTATGTTGCCCTTTTACACACTTGCCTGAGGGAAGCACAGATTCACTTGCCTGTTGCAGTCTGGTTTACAGCCATGCACCACTACATATACAGAGATGTCGTGATTCATCTCATTTGACTTTGGATGTTTATTGCTTAGTTGCTTTGGCTACCTGTGGTTCTCTTTGTAATCACATCAGAGACCAGAGGGCTTTAAGGTACAATTCATTTGACCTATTTTAGACATTGGCTTTAGTATGAAACAAATTACACTCCAGAAGTTCTCATTTCTCTCCAAAGTGAGCCTCAGGTGACCAGCTGAACCACAGCTGCCTATGGTGCAGCTGTCTACTGCTGTGTTAAATCAGTCCCAACCATGAATCTCAGTCAGTGCCTGTATCCACAGAAATCAATGGTGAAACTCCCTTCGGCTTGGGGTACAGTTCTGCCCCATTTCATCTTTGAGAAGAAATGGATGTGCTTGCAGATGTTTTAAACACATGGTGAGTTTTTACTTTCCCAAAGATTTAGGATAGCTTCTTAAAGACTCATTAAATATCTGCATTGAGTTGCTCCTGTTCACTGACCTGTTTGAAATGAAAATTAAGTTAGTGTGATAGGGTTGGAGCTGTAGCATTCTTCTGCAGGTCTGAAATTGTAGAGGTAATTGTTTTATTAAAATATTTGCTCTTTTGCTCCCTACAAGGTTTTTGATGGCCTGGAAGTCATTGTATAGCACCTTGCTAGCCGTTAGTTCTTTGATTTCCACAATGCCTTTCTCTATTTAATAGGCCTGAAATATTGATTAACATTTACACATTCAATTCCAAGCACTTGCCAGGGGTTACAGAGAACCAGAGAGAGCTGGTTGTGCCAGTCAAATTCTGAGGTGTAATGAAATCCCCTACTGTGCCTGTCAACTTATCCAGTGTACAGGTCATTTCCCACAAGGTCTGCAGTGTTGAAAGAAGCAGTTTTCACTTGAAACATTTCACAGGCAAGGGGAAAATATGTCTCCAGTATTGTATGCTTTCTCCCTTTGTCTAATATTGAATAGGCTCATTGCTTCACACAATTTTTGCCCCTAAAGCTTTCTTAGTCAATAGAAGAAGAATGTTTCAGGTGGGCACAAGTCAAGACTCTCAGTGTAAATGCTTTATTACTGTTGTCAAGGAATTTCACAGTAACTAAGGCTAGAGATAGACAAGCCTCAAAAGGACTGGAATCTCAATTCATTTCAGCTAAGTATTGAATGATTCTTTTATTCTTCCAAATATTACAAAGCTCCCTTTTCAAGATACTTGCATCTTTCTTCCAATAATGCCCTCTTTCTTAATTTGTTCCAAGACTACAATTTTCCTTCAAAATCAAATTCTCTTACCTATTTCAATCCAAGTCCAAATAGAATCTATTCTATTCCATCCAAGTCTTTGTCTGATTTGTTTTTTTTTTCCACAATTAGGATACTTTTGTCTTCTCATCTCTGACAGAGAAGAGAAAGAATGTACAACAATATATTTTGCTTTCATAAGGTTACAGTTTTGCTTCTGCTACTAAACACCTGTTTTCAAAAAGGTTATTTTAAAGAAAGATATTTTGTTCTTTGTGTGATTGTCTGGTGAAGGTCCTTGTGATGGTCTTTGATCCAATAAATCATGTAGATTAAGAGTAGTTCCCAGAAGAGTAATGTTGCTTGCAGGATCTAGTTTTAGATCAACTATAACAAATGTCTTTATTCTGGAAGATTGAAGTAAAGTTGCTGACCTTAATGTCTCATGTGAGGCAGCATTATCTCAAGATCAAAATCTTTGAATGGAGCAGTAAAGGAGTACTGTTGTTTGCCTTCTGTTCTCTGACAGGGGTGACACACATATTCAAGCTAGTAAATGCTTTGAGTACCATATCCTAACCTGAATTCCAAATGGTGGCTTTGATTTACAGCTTTATAGTCGACTTTGGCTACCTTCTCTGCTAGCTTCATTTGTAATGGGACATTTGTCACAGATACATGGCTGGATAGAACTATTGGTAGATTCAAAAATAGTTTCTTCAGTATTTGCTGAGTATATTGAAAGAAGGAGGAAAATATCCATCTGAGAATGATGCATTGGATATTTTAGATATGAGTGGCACAGGTTCAGGAGGAATAAAGTATAGTAGTTTAATTGAAAATTTCTAGCTATCTAAATGCAATAGGTACTGCAAAAGGCAAAAAAAGGTTTTCTGTCACAAATGGATGATGAGCAAAATCCTACCATTTGGCATTCCACAGAAAGTGCACATTTTCTCCCTAAAATATTTATTTATTTATTATTTTGGAGCTTTGCACTAAAATAAGTTGCAAACATGAAGCCCTGATAAATAGTTTACTACCAGACCTCAGTTTTCCATCACCAGAAATGAGCTTCAGTGAAACTTTAGCTACAAGTATGACAATGCAGGAGACACAAGCCCCACTGAAAATGCAGTTATGAACCCCAAATGACAATGAACATATTTCTTTAGGCAAATTAATCAAGACCCAGAACTCATTGACTTTTCACTACATTGTTGTAGAATCATAGAATGGTTTAGGCTAGAAGGGACCTTTCAAGGTCATCTAGTCTAACTCCTCTGCAGTCAGCAGGGACATCTTCAACTAGATCAGGTTGCTCTGAGCCCCAAACAACCTGACCTGGAATGGTTCCAGAGGTGGGCCATCTACCACCTCTCTGGGCAACCTGTGCCAGTGTTTCACCACCCTTACTGTAAAACATCTCTATACCTAGTCTAAATCCCCCCTCTTCTACTTTAAAACCATCAACCCTTGTCCTGTTACAACAGGCCCTGCTAAAATGTCTATCCTTATCTTTTTTAAAGTACTGAAAGGCTTCAATAATGTCTCTAACTATAACAGAAGCTTAGAGATGTAGCAGATGTGTAGACACCTGCAGGTAAAATTATCTGGAACTTTCATGTTTCATCATGTCAATATAGGTATTGAAATTTCTCAGAGTATCACATCCGAAGCATCTTAGAATCAGACTGGCAATAAGAAGTGGTTTTATGGATCCACAACTCTATAGTGGACTTTAAATCAATGTAAAATTCAAGCTACTTTAACTTCATTCTGTTTCAAGAGATGAATTAATCAGAACAAGTTTTGTTACCTTAGGCACTTTTCTCTCATTCGGTGTTTGCAGAAAAGGTGACAATTTCCCCCCGTGCTAAAAGTAGGTGAGTGCAGAAGGAAGACTTCTCTGATCCTGGACCTTCTGGGTTCAGATGTCATGCACTGTGTGTCTGAGGGCTACAATCAACAGATAATCTGTGAATTTTGAAATCAGTGTGTAGACTGCAATAAGGCCACCCCTCAGCTGTGAGGTTGCCCCTCAGTCTCCTCTTCGCCAAGCTGAACAGACCAAGTGACCTTAGTTGCTCCTCATAACTCTCACCTTCAAAATCTTTCAACATCTTTGTCACCTTCCTCTCTAGAGTGGACACACTCTAATAGTTTGATGTCCTTCTTATATTGAGGAATCTCTAATCCTCTCAGATTGATTGGATTTCTTGGTGTGACTACTTACTTTGCCCAGGCAGACTGCTACTTCAACACTGAGATCATTTTGTTCTGTATAAAGTAGTTAAATATGAATTAGCATAAGAAATGCAACATACATCTGACTTCCTCTTGGAAAGTCCAATCAGCAGTGTGATGTAAACTTTTTTGTTTTATTTTGGTTTTCTGTAGTCCACTGAAAATGTCATTCATGCAAACAGGGGAAAGCAACAAGAAATTGAGAACAGTTGACTTCAGCACACTCACTGCACAGGTGAACTTGACCCTAAGTGGAGGGACAGGCTGATTTAGGTTAGTGAAGAAGAAAAGTGAACAGAAATATCTAATACTCTCAGCTTGCAAATGAAAGACAGGACTCACTAAGACACTCTCCCTTTTCTTATTCAGGCCTTCACTTTAAAAGGAAACACTGTTTCTAGATGAAGCAAGACTTGTTTAACTTTAAATAAGACAGCAAAAACAAAACAAAACAAACATTATCTTAGTTCAGATCAACTCAAACATTCTGCTTTTCCTAGGAAAGGATAAACAAAAAGCAAAAAGTAACAAAACCCTCGTGAAAAGAAGATATATTCAACAGAGATTGAATTTCAACAGAATATCTGCCCAACTCTCTTCTCATTTGAACAATCTGAGTCACAGCTATTGTCTCCTGGCATTACTATGGATTGGCTTCTAGCAGTGTGTCATTGACACCTCTCTCTTACCCCATCCCATACTCAACTCCATTCCTTTCAGCAGCTTTTTGGCTATGTGTCTCTGGATCAATCTACAAAGCTTTATTTTTCAAAATCTTTTCAAAATTTCTGCTTTCCTACATTTTCTTTTACTTAGGAGAATAAGTTCTATTCACTTGAATTAAGCTTGATTNAACACAAAAAAAAAAAAAAAAAAAAAGAAAAAAAGAAAAAGAAATCTTTAGCAACTGTGATTGACCATATCTGGTATAAATCAACTATGATCTAGTTAAGCTAGTGGGTTTTAATTAGGTGTACACAGGGCTAGGGACAACACTGAACATCATCAGGAAAAATCTCTGCTGCAACTAAGACATAATGTTAACATTTGCATTTGCTGGTGTCTCACTGTGACATCTTTCATGAGGGTGCTAGGCACCTAGTGCTAAGCTCACTTCCCCTCTCTGACCTTTAGCAGAATGGTATGTTGACTTCTTGCTGAAGCTATGAAATTCTTCTCTTTTTCTGTGTTTTAGTGATAATCTTTTTAGTAGCCCCCTCCTTCTCTACCTTTTCTGCATGTAGTCATCACCTTTCATTAACTGTAAGTAAAACTTACAGATGTTTCTGATAGTTTATTTTAGTTGTGGGGCTTTTTTAAGTTTTAATGCAAGCCAGCAAGAGTTTTAGGAGCACAGATCCTATTGCCTTCTGTGATGGTGGGGGGTTTTTTCCTACATATAATAAAAGTGCTTTTAAAAGTCTCCCTCTGGGTGCCTCAAATAGCACTTACACTGTAGAAACTTAAATAGAAGTGAAGATGTAAAACAAATGCTAAACACCCACAGCTTCCTTCAGCTTTAGTAGTTACTTCAGGTGCTTTATCACTTCTAAAATTTGCACACTTTTACTCAATTTGGAAAGACCAGCACATTTCCAAAAGTGAAGTCTCCACTCTGAAGAGTTTTGTGTTTCAATAAATGTGTTACCAAGGGAAAAAGTAGATGGAGACCTCAAGATACCTACCTAGTTTTAGCCTTTCATCTCAAAAGTCCTTCCTTTAATGCTTCATGATAACTTCAATCATTGACCAATTCCCAAACCATAAGCAGGGAATCTATATCTTCAGGATCAGACACAGCTGGAGATTTTTTTAACATGTCTCATGGTCACTTCCCAGTGTGTGAGAGTATGTGGTGTAAGTAAGGTGCCTGAGAAATCTACTACACTTTGAGCAGGGCAAAGGTAGCCATGCCTGGCTTAAAAGGCTCCTCTTGGAGTTCTTCCATTGACTTCCATCAAATTACATGAAACAATTAATCCTGGCAGAGATTTTGAAATCCTGAATAAATTGCTATGGGTTCAGTTCACAAAAATGTTACAGCACCTAATTAAGATCTGACTCTTTCAAAACTCAATAATCATTTAAATTAATTGCTGATTGTTCCCATATAGCTAGGAAGCTAACCTAATATTCAAGCATTTCCAGGAGATGTTTTCATGGATGTCACACCTTGTTTTGTTCCTTTGGGGTTTTTTTTGGGGGTGGGCGTTGATAATCCATAACTTATGCATATAGATTTTTTTGGACATATGAATGCAATCTTTTGAAAGCCAAGTAAGATATCTGAGAACACTCTGCAGGATTAAAAGGAAGCTAGGACAAATCCCCAGAGTCTTCCTTCCTAGTGCTAAGCCTGGGCCTGTTTTATAGTAGAGGGAAGGAGAACTTTTCAAGGAAACACATGTTCTAATGGAACATGAGCTAAACATACCTTTGAACTAGCTCTTTATTTTTCCCCTCATATCTTAACAAAAGATTATAGACATTATCCAAGTTGTATTAAAGTGTTTTCATTGAAATGAATGTTGGACTTACTGCTATTACTATCCTAACCTTCTTGAGTACCTGTTCCCAACAAAAAGAAGGTCAGAAGCTCAGTATTGCTAATCCAGGAGTTCAGACATTTCCTAAAGATTAAAAATGTGACTTAAACATAACTTTTGAGGGGCATTTTAGTTTGTCTTTTGACTTGCTGAGACCTCAGGAGCTCACATTTTCCAAGTTCTCCCTGTATCCTCGAGGGCCAAGAAACTTGGTTCCTTTGAAATGAAATCTGAGAAGCAGAAGCTTATATAAAAAAATGGAAAAATATGATGATATTCAGGATGAAATCTCGAGATACAACAATGTTGTGATCTGGACCTTTGTGATTACAGCTGCAGAGGAATGGTCCCATCTCCTTTATCTCAGAAGAAGGACTGAATCCTCTGTAAGATAGTATGACAGAATAACAAAGAAGACTTCAAAGATGATTCTCTTACCTCCATGGAAACTTCTGCACTCCCTGAAAGGGGAGCTTTGTGCTGGTTTTTTAACACTATGACTTTAACAGGTGCTGTGGTGAAGGTGATTCGGATGGAAATGTAGAACTTTAACAAAAGTGATTTCTTCATAACTATATAAAAAGTATAAAAGTCCTCAAATGACTGCACCAATACTAGAGAGTATGTGGATGTAAATTTAAATTTGTACATCTTTGTGTCTCTTACATAGTTGCTTTACTCAGATCTCCCAGTGGTTTGAAGCCATGACTGTGAAAGCTAGTTGATATTTTGTCATCAAGAATTTACATTTGTTTGAGAATAATTTCTTTTTAGTTGTTGCTAAAAACCATTACTTTTCCTGAGGACTTGGGAAACTGAAAAAAAACTTTTGAGAAAACTGAACCTTTTCCTTTATTTTCACTACCTAAATTTTTCCTAATTTTCAGATAGAAAAATGAGGAAAAATAAAAGGGAAAAGTAAAAAGGATCAGAGGCAAGAGAGGAATTAAAAAACTGCTTAAAATTTCATACTTTCTGTTCTAAACTCAGTTCATTCTATCTTTTTCCTCTTGTTTTCAGTCTTTTTTTTCTTTCTAGCCATAGCTGGTGAATAGTATGGCCTAAGCTATAGATCATTTATATTGTATTAATATTCACCATTCCTTATTTTGACAAAACACTGATAAAAGTTGTTTGCTGAAGAAATACATTCATATTAATAAGTGCATAATGAGTACTCTTAAGACTTTCATTATCTGTACATTCATAAGTTTGAAAGATGAACATGATAGCTGAGAAAAAAAGATTGCTAATTATGTTGCCAGCTCAATCACCAGAACAGCAGAGAAACACCAAAAGCAGCTATCAGAATATCAGCTGCAAATGTTAGAGTGGAGCTGAAATCCAACCTCAGAGTCATTGCTCAGTTCTAGCTTTACTCTTTATCTTGCCATAACTTTCTCAGTATTTGTTGAAAGAGCTCTTGGGAGTTCTTACATTTGTTGCAAAAGACTGGCCACACTTACTCCAGTAAGGGAAAACATTGCCCTTACTGTAAACAAAAAGCAGCTGGACTGTGCTGATGAGCTCCAGTGAGAGCACAGTTTATGCACATTTTGTTGTAGGTAGGCATTTGTGTATTGTCTGCTTCTCCAGCAGAGTTTTGTTTTATCTTGGAGCCAGTACTCTCTGCACCAAGATGCATGCAAACAGTCTTCCCATGAGCTCTTGCAAGAAAGTGATTTCAACACAAATAAAAACAGTCACAAATTTACTAAGCTGCCCTAAAATTGGTCTGGGAAGTAGTGAGGACTGAAGAACAGCTGGACTGGGCAAGTGATGGCCACCAAAGGCTGAGATAACTCCCTTACTGGAGTCTGGGATTGTTTGTTTTCAGGAGACACAAGAGAGCAAAGTCCACCCTAGGAAAATACTCTTGTCATCTTGTTTATGCTTTGGAAATTGAATTGCACAACATTTTTTTTGCAGGAAGAAACAAAACCAAAACAAAACCTTCCACAAAACAGTTTTACTGTACATCTGAGGACAAAAATAATAAGACCAACTCAGTCTTCAGTGTCAAGTAAAGTCAGGGAGAAAATTTTCTTCAACATTTTGACTGAGTCTATTAAGGCCTCTTCATTATAAAACTTCCTGTATTGTTCACAGTGGGAAACAATTCCAGAGTAACTTGCCTGTCAGATTTGTTCTTGTTTAGCAGCATGAAGATTGAATCTTTAAATTACTGTAGGAACTCAAACAGTGGAAATGGCTGAAAGACACTTTGCTTGTGCAAAATTGCACAAGTTTATGCTTGTGCAATGTAAATCTTGATGTATTTTAACTTTATTTGGACATAGCTAATTGCTGGGTCAGCTGGAAACTTGAGTTACCCAATTCGAGTCTGACTTGCTCTCTTAAAATCTCTGTCCATCATCTGCACAAGGAGATTTGTACAATTACTTCCCTAACTCACATGCTTCAGTTAAATGCCAAAAGATTTTTAAGATGAATCTGTATATCTGGGTCCATGTTAACTCATATTTTGAAATGAATAATGGATATATTTCCAAAGAAATCCTTCTAATTTCCTTGATGTGATATAGATAGCTTTTTCCCAGTGGGCTACATGAGTATTTCAGAGGGCAAGTTCAATCACCAGACAGTCCATTGACCAAAAGGAAGATGATGTTCTGATTTCTAGCCTAAGTGAAATGTTTTAATTGAAGCACCATTGTTAGGTAAAACAGGCAAAGTTATGGTATTTTGTTTTAAACAATTATTTTTTACCTTTTCTTTTCTGAGCTGAGGCTAATATGAAGGTATTTCAAGATGAAGGCATTTATATTTCAAGGAACAAAACAAAGAGATACTGTAATAGCTTATGTGAACTCCATTTACCCTGAGGCATTTACCATAAAGTTCAGCTTATTTTTTATTACATCATTCTGACAGCTGTGAATAGGAAAAGTGAACATATTGGAATTGTCACTGGGAACTACCATTTACGTCTTTTGATGCATGTGGGAGAGGGAGTATTAGGAAAGGTATCAGCATCTGTGTGTGCACATACAGGCACCTAGAGCCAGAGAGCTCCCTTAGTTCAATTGCATTTGGAAATCAAGAGGGACAAAACAGTTAAATCAACTGCTGGTTTTCTTACAGGGAAAGGAAGGAGAGAGTAAGGTTGGGAAAAGGAAAAACTGAGTAACGGATGGAAGGTGAGAGAAAGGGAGGGAAGGAGAGAAGAAAATAAGGAAGTAGACAGGTAAGTATGCAAAAAGAATAGACAAATACAGATTAAAGAAATAAAAAGAGCAATAGAAAGCAAAATTAAAAGAAAGTGAAAGAAAAATAAGGAAAGCAAAAGTGAGAAGGAGGAGTGAAAAAAGAAGGAAGGAAGAAAGGATGGAAGGAAGGAAGGCAGGAAGAAAAAAGAGAAAGAAAGAGAGAAAGAAAGTAAGAAAAAAAGAGAAAATCATAGGCTGAGCTTGTCCTTCCTCTGGAGAGGTACACACAGGTACGTTTTGTCTGCAGACACAATTTAAAATAACTTTCTATGAATGTCCTAGTGCACAAAACAAGAAAAACCCATCACTTTAAGTGTCTGGAAGAGTTCATTATGCTTTTTCTGGTCTCTATGGAGCATCTTTAAGCAAAAGCATGGTGAATAATATATCAATTTTCTATCGCCACCTATGAGTGAAAATACAGAACTGCAAATTGTTCTTCTGTGCATAATAGAGTGGTTGCAGTTCAATTATTTCAAGGCATTTATATCTGAGGTGAAACCAAATATGATCTTTCATTTCTGGAGGAGACAGCACATGCAGGGTTTAGTTATTTATTTGGGTTTACTTTTAACATAAATTTTGAGACTATTTCAGTAGTTCTACTGTCTATTCCTAACTGAAGCCAAAATGTGGGTGCTCTGTAGTGGAAGATCGAGACAAGCTTCTGTTTTGGACAGTGGATGCCATATGGAAACAAGAATCATCTCAGACTTCTATACCTGTATTGAATTTCCAGACTATAAAATCTAAGATACAAGTAGACTCTTAATGGCAACTGTTGCAAGAGAAGAGGAAATAGGAAAGAAGCATTGATGAAGATTTTCTAAAATCAGCAACAGGCTGAAAGTGAGATAGACCAAAAGATCTGAGTAAATGTAAACCAATGAGATATGGAGTGGTTGAACAACAGAGATGAGAGGGGACTGGAGATGGGACAGCATGTGCAGGATGACAGGATTGGGGAGGAAAAGGTTATGGCTGCTAAAAGTACATGGTTCACAAGGTCACACGGTAGCAATAAGTGAATCCTGTAACAAGGCAGCAGCAGAACTTGAGGAAGAGTAATGCAAAGTGAAGACAACACAGGATGTGTTAAGACACAACCTTAGGAATATCAAGAAACCTGGATATCATATTTAGCTGAACCATAAGCTTCCTATGTGATTGGAAAAAGAAGAAAAGTAAAAAAAAAAAAAGCAAAATAACAGTGGGCCCAATTCATGGAAAGAGTCTCTGTGGCATTCATTAAATGAATGAAACATTACAGTAGAGAGGGTTTTGAGCTAGTCTCCCCAAGCTCCTGAATACTCATTGAGGAAAAATATACATAGAGTGTGAATCATCTCTCTACATTTGGTTAAATGGATTGCATTTGAAAAGTGTTTATTTTTCTCCATTGTCTATGCAGTCAAGGGTGATTTGCTCACATGAAAGCTCCTGAAGCAGTCATTCATCTGCTTCCATTTATGAATGGAGAAAAATAGGCACATCCAGCATGTGATTCATTCCAGCTACCCCAAGCTCTTGTCCAAACTGCCTTCTGGGATTGCCTTTTATTTCTTTACTTAAAGAAAAACTCATTCAGTTATTCCCAAGTGACTAACTATCTTTGATAATCCACACTTCCATGTCTAAAATTAGGTGAGATGAATCTTTTATTAGGTCTAAGAGCTATGGACATTTCTAATAGTTTTGCTATGCTTTACTCTACTTCAATGGAGGTATAAAATGTGAATGTTATATTATGTGCTATATATCACAGAATCAGAATCACTAAATGACTGAGGTTGGAAGAGAACTCTGGAGGACAACTGGTCCAACCCCACTGCTCAAACAAGGTCACATAGAACCAGTTGCTCAACACCATGTCCAGATGGATTTTGAATACCTCCAGGGTGGGAGACTCCATAACATCTCTGGGCAACCTGTTCCAGTGCTCAGCCATTCTCACAGCAAAAAAAGCCATTTCCTTATATCCAGAGGGAGCCTCCTGTGTTTTGGTTTATGCCCATTACCTCTGGTCCTGTCACTGGGCACCAAAGGACAAGTGCAGTCTCTGAAGCAAACATACTTCTTGAGAAGGCTGTTTTCTTTTCTTAGGAAATATGAAAGTTATCTGAAAACTATTTTACAGTTAGTATTTCATATAAAATTAATATTTTTCACAAGCCTAACAAATATTCCCAAAATATTAAGGAAAAGTACATTTTCAGAAAGCCTCTGTGGAGTGTATGAAATATTTATTATTTCATATTGATTTTGGTTGTATTGCTGGTAAATATTTTAATTAAAGAATTACACAAAACCCTCAGATGAGATGATGAAAAAAAGCTTTTTTTCCAGCTTTTTCTTTTATCCCTTTTTTGATGATCACTAATTCTTCTGATAGCTGTGAAAGACATGCATCAGATTATAAAAGCTGGAAGAAGCAAGCAATAGAAGAAAGCCTGGTGCATTCTCCAGGTGCTCATTTTTAAATACTGCAGGAATTGATTTAGAATCAGAACTTAAACCATTTAAACATCAGAGTTTCAGTTTTCATCACTTGCTGATCAGAACAGATGTTAGGAATTTGGGATATAAGCTTGAGAGAATTTTCAGAGATCCAGGACTCTTGTCCTGTGAGAAGAAAGATCTTAAACTGGTGCTATTGGACAAGCAAGAATTTATATTTCCAGCAGTTATTTTTATCACTAAAAAAAGAAATCTGCTTCTTAAACCAAATTTCACTTCATAATTTCATTTGGCATCAGACATACTATTAAAAAGGTTTAATTAAAACTTGTGCAAGTCTCAGAGTATTTTGTACTGCACTGAAGGTATAATGGAATATATTTTAATTTGAGTGAAAGGATGTTAGAGATATAATAAGAGATTTTGACAGGTTTCTCAGAGAGAAATGAAATTTAACTATGCAGATCCTACAGGAAGAAAAAAAAGTGTTCTCAGTGATCTATATAATACACTTCAGTACAGCAAATATGGCTTTACCACTAATCCAGGTAAAATAAAAGCAATATTTTAAATTATTACTGTACAGTCTAAGGTGGTTGCCCTAAGCTCTTCAAGGATAAAATGGAATATGGAAAAATTCACTCAAGATACATGTGTTGTCAATAAAGCCTTGAGGGAAAAAATGGAAATTCACATGACCTTGCATCAAAAGGACAATTATTAGACTTTTGAATAGCTGAAATTGCTCTGACTACTCAACCTAATTTTTTTCTTTTAGTATCTGTATACAGTGTTAGAGTAGATATGTGCAGTTTGCAGTATTTATTGGGAATTATATTTAAATCTTAATCCTTAATTTAATAAGCCAAGAAACACAACAACCAACCAACCAAAAAAAAACCCCAAACCAAACAAAACAAACAAGTAGAAAAAAAAACCCACCTTAAAACTCAAGGTGAAAAGGCAATGTGGAGATTCTAGTGTTTCTTTGTTTGGCTTGGTACCAAAGCCCCCCTCCAAAAAAAAAAAAGGTATACAGGGGAAAACAGGCTCAGAAACTGGGCACAAATCACTCAAAAAGTTGTTTTAACCAATTTAAAGCTGGGTACTCAGTGGGTACTAATTGGGTGAATTGCCTGTCTAAGCTGAGGGCTAGCTTGCAGTCCTTACAACCAACCAGAATTAAATATAAAACCATGATCAAGCTGAGACTCCATGGTGCCAATGAGAAATTGCCAAAATCACTGGACTTCCATTTCAAAAATGATTTGGGGTCAGATTTTCAGAGGTGGTTACATGGCTCCAGCAATATATTCCTCTTAGCTAAAATCTTCAAGAACCCCAGAGCTTGTATCTCCTAGGAAAATGTTACTGTCACTGGTTTTCTCCCAAACACAAGTGATGTGTAAATATCTAATTCCTTTCATCAATGGATCTTAGTCTCTAAGAAACTTTAGGTTCTTTTGAAATATTACTTCCAACTGTCAGCTGACATGAATTTAATGATATGATGCTACTGATGCTCAGGAGGCTCAAACTTTGCTTGATTATTCCAACACACCTAACTCCAGGAGTCCTGCAGTGCAAGGATCAGCTATTATTTAGTAAAAGGTTAAATTGTTCTTCTTGCCAACCAGAAAAGAGTCTGAAAAAGTAAAACAGCACTTAAATCTAGAATCTGTGAATTCTGTTGTGTTTAGAAAATCTGACTGCTTTTTATACTGGACCTTTTCTTCCAAGGAGGGGAGAGACTCCTCAGTTGTCAAAGGCCGGGTTTGTCAGTACTGAGCTTCCCTGACACACAAAAAAGAAACCCACAGGTTGTTCTTACAGTGAATAGCAAGGAGATCAGCATTACTGTGTCAATAAGCAATAGAGAGTGAATCAAATGGAGTGTCTGTATGCTATAAATACCTTGAAATCAGCAGAAATGTCATTCCAAAAAAGGGAGACCCAGTTTTGCAGAACTGAAATAAACAATTCTACATGAATAGCCCAAAGGGAGAAATGGGTTACAAAACCATCTCTCCCTGCTTCTTTCTCTTGGCTTTTCAGCTCTCTGGTGTTTTTTTCTCCCTCTTTTTCTCTCTCAGTCCTGACTCAGTCAGTCAACTTGCTTATGAAGTAAACAGCCTTCAGAGGAGCTTGTCTGAGGAATACACTTCCATTAAGCAAAAATATGGAGTGAGAAACTCTTGAGAAGCAATGATCAAAGATCTAAGAATACAAATGAACAAGTGCATTTTCTGATTTAAATATGTTATTGTTATTAGCATCATTATTCATCTTCCAGGAGCTTCAGAACAAATGTCTCACTGCAGTAAATTTTCATAGGCATAAACAGTCATTCTGTCCTAAATAACTTCCAGTGTCATTGAAAGTTAGCAGTCTAAAACACTTACCAGGAAATGAGACTGACTCATACAGAGTCAACTCATTATGTGACAGGTGGCTTCCAACCTCTTTTTTAAGTTGGAAAAATGTTCTTTGTGTTGATACTGGGATTTCTCAAAGACTGGTTGTTTCTTAACATGCTCCCCTGCAGTGATGGCTTCTCTCCATTCGGCATTCAGCTGAACGATCCTGTTTCATAACCATCTTCAAAGCTTTTTGCACAAGAGAAGGCAAGGACTGCAGAATCCTCTGACTTCCTCTGAGGAAGACTTTTTTGCTGCAAAATTTGAGACAAGAGCAGCACTGGGACTCTGGTCTTCTGCAGCAGCCAAATGAAGCTTCTCCAAGTCCACCACCTAGCCCTTGTCCCATATCATCTTACTTTATCGTAAAGAATAATTATCAGTGTAGGAATCTGCTGTCTTTGCCACTTAAACACTTTTTGTTTGGGTTTGGGTTTTTTGTGGTTTTTTTGGTTGGGTTTTTTTGGTTGTTTGGGGTTTTTTTGTCCAAGGCCTACAAAACACTGGAAACAGAAAGCATTTCCAAACCTGCCTGGAGCAGTACTTTAGAAACAAGCAGAAGCACAATATCCCTGTGAGGCAGAACAATGCTATTATACTAATTTCACAGATGGATAAATTTGAACACAGTAAGGTAAAGGACTAGATCCTGTTTGGTGCTCTGCTTTGATATTTTAGGGGATTAAGCAGCAGAAAGCCTTTTTTCCCTAGCAGGAAAGCTGAAAGACAATCTATACAAGAAAATACAAGAGGAGGGAAAATATAAATGAATTTATTTATACAATATGCCCATGGAAGAGTGTGGTTTGCCAGCTAGAGAAAAAACTCATCTTTTCTGCTGAGCTGCACAGGTAGAGAAGACCCCAGTGCACATTATTCTAACAAGCATGCTGCTTCTTTTTTTAAACAGAATTAAAATGAGCCCCATCTTATATATCTTATTTATCTTATCTAAGGTGTCCTGCGTTGGCAGGGGGGTTGGACTTGATGATCTTTCTAGGTCCCTTCCAACCTCTAACATTCTATGACTCTATGATCTTCCTCACAGCCTCTCTTCTTCCATGTTGTCCAAGCTGTCATGAGCCCAAAGCAAATGTTACCTCTGCCTCAGGTCAGGATATGCCCATAACAACTTTGCCCAAGTATACAGGGAGCACCCAGATGTGTTCATGGACATGCTCAGATCTCTTCCCAGACACCCCTCTGAATATTAATGTCTATGTATTGTATGTTCCCTGGAAGAGACTGGGCTTTGGCAGGATGAAGGATCCTTTTGCATCCACTAGTTAAGAGGATTGCTGAGTCTGGTCTCACTCTTTCTCTTTGCAGAACATGAAATTTTTAATTTTCTAGTTGAGAAAGGGTGGCAGCTGACAATTGTTTTGTTCAGACTCACAGAGCTGATAATGTTCTGTTCATGAAGCTGAGGCTGTTAATGATTCGTGAGCTGATATTTCCTCACACTTGATTGTGCACAGTATACTTCATAATTTGAGCTTGTCATTTTCATTTTTCAGGGGGGAAAAAGAAACAACAAAACCTCTCTTTTTTTCATGGTAGACTTCTTTATAAGTGTGTAATTACATCCTGATGTTGCCTGTGATTTGTGCCTTGTTCAGGTCATTCAAAGACTCTTTTAATACATTTTCATAAAATACTTTCTTAGGTAGAAAAAAATCCTGTTTTTCCATGTAACATACCATGGGGGTACTGTTTTCTTATATATGAATACTTGACACACATATAAGATGTTTCAAAGAGCTTTTACAGAGTAGGGAAGCTATGACCATTCCTATCCTGAGAATTACTGCAAGAATTACTTGTCAGTTCTGGAAGTGACTGTCACTTCACTGTATGGAAGCATCTCACTGTCCACCTCAGGTCCTCACCACAGAGGTGATAAGAGTTTACTAGAAGGAGCCTTCTACCTCCAACAAAGCTTTAATAATTAAATCTTCAATATAAATGTAAGAGCTGTTTGCAAAATCACCCAGAAATGAACTATTCTGAATCATGCATCACCCAACTACTGTGGCTTTGCCTGTGTGAATTTAGTAGCTGAAAGATAAAGTATTTTCAGTATCTTAGCAGGTTTATCTTAGCTATTTCATAGGCATGAACAATCTCTCCATGGCACCTGTTCTGAAAGTCGTGTGACCATTATTATCATTAGCAGATCTGTACGAAATGCATAACTGATCCTCCATTCTCTGTCAATTTTATGCTTTTAGAAATCATTCATGCAAATATCATGCAGATTATTCAATTTAGTAAATCTATCTGCCCTCTTCTAGAGGTAAGAGGAAGAGTGGTTTAAAAATCTTAAGGACTATAATCTGAAGGGGGCCTACAAGAAAGCTGGTGAGGGACTTTTTAGGAGGTCAGACAGTGATAGAACCAGGGGAAATGGGTGTAAGCTAGAGGAGGGTACATTTAGGCTGGATATTAGGAAGAAGTTCTTCACTATGAGGGTGGTTAGGCAGTGGAACAGGTTGCCCAGAGAGGTTGTGGAAGCCTCATCCCTGGAAGCTTTTAAGACAAGGCTTGATGGGGCCCTGGGTAACCTGATATAGTGGATGGTGTCCCTGCTAGGCAAGGGGGTTGGAACTGGATGATCTCTGAGGTCCCTTCCAACTCTGACAATCCTATGATCCCCATTTCTAGCTGAATGAATTTCATTACATAGATGAGCTAAGTACTTCTGGATATTTAATTTTTCCTAAACTTTTCTCAGTTATTAAAAGCACAGAAATGTTCCACAGCAATCTTCCAAGACACTACGGCTAACCCACCATTTACTGTGACTGTTATACAATAAGGAAATACATGAATTATTATCTCTGTTTAATAAATTCAGATTTATCTCACCCAGCCTTTTGTATTTAAAAGTTAGACATCTACCTTAGTTGTCTGGGATTTCTCAACAGCCAAAGGAGAGAGAGACATCTCCTGAGTGTGATTTATCCCTCCTATCTTAAATACCTATCTCACTTTGGAAGCTGATGCAATTTCTCCTAACTGTTGAAAAAGAAATGTCTTATTTCTAATCTGAATCTGTCTAGTTTCAGCTTCTAGCTATTGGACCCTGACATGCTAAATTAGTGAGCTGTTTACTCTAAAAAATATCTTCTCTCTGTGCATGAAGAGTGCAAGTAATCTACTCTTCAAAGAACTAGATAGATGGAGATTTCTAGTTTCCCACTAGATGACATTCAGGTTGCTCTTCAAATAAGTCTTCAGAGATAATATTTCTTATCATCCCAACCAACACAGCTGGAGAAAAATACACAGGTTTCTGGGCACATAAGCTCTTCTTTAGGTCTCACTGAGTTCAAAGATTCTCAATGAAAATCAATCTTATTTTCACTTTAAAAAAATTACCTTGGCAAATTAAAGCTTTGCAAAGGAAGAAGCACTTCTTACATGTAATTGACACTCTAAGGTTTTAATTCAACAAAAAGCATCACAATAGTGAGCCAATTTGTCTCTTATTGCCAGAAGTCTCTTTCTGGTATGTACACAGCAAATTCCTTACATAAATGGGATGGTTTAAGATCACACTCCTGAAGTTTGCAGGAATCAATGGGATTGTTTCCACTAAATGACTTTCATTTAGACCTTTTGGTTCCACTTTCTATACTCATAGAGGATGAAAACTTTTATGGACATTGAACAGTAGTCATTAGGAAGCTATGGGGTGCTTGTAGGAATAAAGTTCACATAAATGGTGAGAGAAGGCACATTGTTAATTTGCATTTTGCTTTAAAACTCAAACTGTATTCTAGAAACCCATGACCCTATTATCAAAGGCTAGAAGAAGATAATGAGATTCTAAATAAGGCTCTGAATAAATGAAGGTTTTCTCTCAATTATGAATGGATACATGCTTACTATTATAGAGGTGTTCTCCTGTCACTTTTCTGAGGTCTGTGTCAAAACTTTCACTTTGTCAGATGAAGGTCAAGGAGACATTTTTATTTTCACAATTACAAGATCACTGTGAAGAAGGTTGCTAATAAAAAAATAAATCCAATCCCTAAAGAAAGACAGTCCAGCAACTAGAGGGGATGACTTTGGAATATTTGACATTTTCATGCTCTTGGAAATATATAGGAATTGCTCCATCCTTACTTTCCAGTCAGATCCTTAATAAATGGATTAAGAAAGATATCCCAGGATCCAAGAAATTAACAGAAAAATCAAAGGAAATAAAAGCAAAGCTGTAAAGGAATTGCCAACTAGAATAGAATCACAGATAGAAAATTAATCTGTTTTTCTGAAAAACTCTTCACTTTGGTTTTCCTTTATTCTTTTATCCCCTAGTTTTCACAATAAGATTTTAATGTAAAAAAGTAGCTATTTCAGTAAATCACGCAGGAAAACAACATTTCAATGGTAGCAGACTTCCTGATATGAAACTTAGAAGCTATTCTAAAAGCTTTCCTCAAAACAGAGAAAAATTATAAAAGCAATATGTTAGTGTTAATTTAATTACAGTAATTAATATTATAAGATCCATTGCTTACAGGAGAAATGTTACAAGTGACTTGGTCTCCTACTGTAACTATTCTGGACAATACCTAATAAACTGATGCTTCACAAAATGCCAATTACCTTATCAATACAACTTCTGTCCAGATATGCAGTAAACAAAAAATTTGGATATTGAGCAGGAATATCATTCTGTCCCTAAAGTAAACAGTATGTTTCCCTAAAGCACAAGACCTCTTTCCTCTTTTGTCATGGCTTAAATAATATTGTTAGCATTGCTTCATTATTTCTTGAATCTGCATTGAGTTTTCCCTAGGACATGGCAGCTGAGACATGCTTGATTCTCTTTATGTGCCTTGTTACTTTGTCAACAAGCTAATGCAATTAGGACTTTCCCTTCCTGGTGGTCTGTGTGTGTGCCCTGAGTGATTTGTTTTATTTAAGGATGGACCAGATTCAACATCCTCCCTAATGAAGAGTTCCACAAATCGCAGGTGCGACTCAAACCAGAGCCCAGTCACAATTAGTTTGGCATATTTAATATTTCTTTGAACCAGCTCTCCAGTGGAATTCTTGTGTTATCCTGCAAATAGTTGCAAATGGAAATTGGCTGCTGGATTAAAATAGAAATTCATAAGCTTCTTATAAAGTATCCCTGCAATGAATAAGGGTTGTGCTGAAAAATCCAACTGTTCGTATTATACACAGTAGACATCTTTCCACCTGAATGATTTTTTCTCTTTTTCTATCACATAAGACAAACAAGAAAGCCTTTCCTGAGTTAGAAACAAGCCTAACCCCTTCAAATCCACCAATTTGAAGAGAAAAGAACAAGTCATTCATTTTCTATTCATTTTTATTTAAAACTGTAACATTTATATCTCTGATGAAATAGGCAGTTTTGTTTCATTGGCAGTTACAAAGCCCTTTTGTGCTGTTATCTTATTCTTTATATTCATGTATCTTTCTTTTTGAAAGCTAACAAATGACAAATTTTTAAGCTGTCTCAAATCTTTTAGAACTTCTACACTTTCAAGAACTTTACTCACTTAAAGCTGTAAAAATTGGCAGCTGTGATAGATATTTTAAGTGAACTTTTGCAACTTGAATTTCTGGTTTTCAATAAAAGTCCTATTCTAGCATCAAAATGAGTTTGGCTGAGTGTAGCTCATTGGAGTCAGAAATCAATTTCAGTACTTTCTCTATGTTTAGGTGAGACTACTCAACCACATTTTAAATTTCAAAACATGAAAACAAAATCAAATCAAATCAAAACCAGACTTTGGTTGCTCACACATTCTTGGATTTCAAAGTCAGGTTTTTATATAGTCATTATTAGACTAGTATTTCATTTCTTTGTGTATAGCTGAAGAACTCTTGCAAAGCCTTTTTTTGTGTGTGTCATTTAAATCCTACCTGCAATACATTAAATAGGAATTATCCTTTTTAACTTGGATGTGATAAAAATAAAGCTGTAAAGGAATAAATAACATAGTGGGTTTAGTGTTTTACTTTGCAACAGTATGTCATCACCATTACTCACCCAAAGACAACTCCCCCTGTTATGTGATAACTTAGAAAAATGTTTATAAATCCCTGGAGTGTTACATTTTTACCATAGATATTCATGCAATTATTCATGTTCTGTCAGAGATACACTCACCCTCACAGTATTTCTGCCACCTGTAGTAAATTCTGGCTGTTGCATCTGATGCCACTAACCGAGACAAGACCTTGGTTTTCATAGGAATGCTCCAAACACTGGAAGGCAATTGCCAATTCACCAAAAAGCCTTTGAACAGAAGAGAACACATAGAGGTGAAGTGATTTCCCTGTGGCCACAAGGCGAGTGACTTGAACATGTGAAGTATAGAGCCAGGAAGGTAGTGATGGCCAATATGTGCTCCATTCACATCATCTGTATTGCTCAAAGGGAACAGAAGAGGGGAAAAAAATACCTCTTAAAAGTTGGTTGGGTTAGCTGTGCAGTTTTGAAGAGATTACCAATAAAGATATCTACTCCAGATAATGAACATGGAGGGGGGGAAAGAAAATATAGATGAGAAAGAGAGGTCCCCAGCACTAAAAGCTGACTGCAGCACGTGCAGCAAGAAATAAATCTCAGGCAAAACTGAGTTAGACATATAGAACTGCTCCCAGTAAAACTGATGATTCCACAACTAAAATAAATAGCAGAACCTATCACATCCCATCATAGGACAAAACTGCATCTGTGAAGCAATTTACCATTTGTTTCCAGTGGAACATTGATCCTATGTTCTGTAATATTAATTTCTAACTAATTTGATTTTTTTTAAAATAATTCTACATGTGTAAGAAAAGCTTTTCAAGTTTTCTCTGAACTGATTTATGCACTGACTATAGAATTCTGTTTTTTCATTTGGAAAATATCTTCTTTAAATATTTAGAAAAAACTGTCTATAAACAGCATGCAGTTTTAATTACAATTTACACGCTTGCATTTCAATTGCCTTTTAAACTAATTTAGCTTGTTCTTAAAGTTAATTAAACTCATTGGGGGGAAAATGTTTCTTAATTCAGTTGTGAAAATGGAGCAGATGTGGAGATGTGTTTGTGATTGTTTCTATCAGTCTGAACTTACAAGAACCTTTTTTATCTTAAACTCTTTAATAGACCTTTCAAAAACACTGTTTCCCATATGAGCAAGGTGCTCTGTGCATTTCCTTTGTGATTTCAATGGTAAACACTTGCACAGCACATTCTTTGTTAATTAGTTTGCCCCTTCTAAAATAATAAGCTGGATGTAGAAGAGAATGAACCAATGTCTGTGCTGTTAGAACTTTAAGTTTTGGAAACTATTCACTCTGAGTTTACAAGAATTTAAGTAATACTAGTTCAAAAGCAGGGCTTGATTTGAACAATTCTGACTTTTACAATGAGCTTCTGGGAGGCCTGTGAGCATTTTGGCAGTGATTAGAAGAAAAGCCTATTCTTTGGAGAGAAAAACATTAGAAATACATATCAGGTGAATTTGAGATTACTGTGGCACCTGCAATTCAATCCTTGATATATGTTTGAAGTGGTCAACACTGAACTACAACTGTGAACACAACTGCAGTGGTTGACAGCAGTTCTGCTGCTGTAGAACTCATTGTGGTCTGGCTGCAATGCCCACAAAGTCCAGAGCTCTGAGCAGTCAGTCCATACCAAACTCAATATTAAACTATTTGTGTACAGATGGTTCAGGTATGTCTACTCCAGACATAATTACAGCTGTCAACCCTGAAAATGTAATTATTTGTCTAGAAAACTACACAGTAAAAATTAAATTCCCAAATATTGATTTTTCAAGGGAAGTTCCTTCCAGCCAAACAGCCCTACCAGATGACAAGCTGAGGTTACTGTCCTGCTGTGGTAGTAGTCTGTGCATAGTGGTAGCCACCAATGAAGAAACTCATAGCCCATTTTCCCTAAATGACCTGTTCATATTCCTTTCCTGAAAGAATTTTTCTGCTAATCAGTCTAAACTAAATAACTTTCCAGTCTGACATGAAAATGGTCCAGTGAAGATTTCTGGTTACAGTGATAGTACCTGATACGTATTAAACATCTAGGGTACAACAGACAATTGATCTTTTGACAGATACTCAACACTAAAACCATAAAATGAATCCAAGCCTTCAAAAAGACCATTAAAGTGACCAGAAGTGACTACCCCACAATGTTTGTTAGAGCAGATCTTGAATGGTGTTTAACCAACATAAGCAAACAAAGAGGGATTTATCAGGAGGGCTGAGAGAGAACAATAGGCAGCATGTCAGTCACTTCAGGATGGAGTGCTTGATACCTAGAAATTCAAAAAGGAAGAAAACAAGAATAAAGAGAAAAACCACCCTTTTATGCTGACTGTATCCAGCATCTGTGGGTCAGTGAATTTGAGGTCACTGACATAGCCTTACAAGTTTTAAAAAGAAAGCCTCAGTTAGCCTATGGTTCTGTTATTGCAGCAGAAACAAGCTTGCTGCTGGTTTGTTAACTTGTTTTGATTCTGCTCTACTCTTGTTTCATTGACGTACACAAGGCTGACATCCAGAGACACTCTTCTTGGGCAGTCATGTGTATCAGGCCTGGTACACTCACTGTCAGCTTGATAGGGCTACTAAATGACTGTGCACTGATCCAGAAGCAACTATGCCTTATATGGTGCAACTTGTTGGAGCTTTTATGCATACTATATAGCGTGTGACAGCTACTTTTGAGCATGTGTAGCTACTCATTATATACACATTTAAATTCCTTTGCAGTACTGCCTGCATGTATTTCACTTACAGATAAACTTTATTTTTGTCTCCTTATGTCATGACTCTCCATTTTTCATGCTCTTTGGATTTGAAATGATTTTTTTCAAGCTCTTTCTTTACTGACCATCCATGTTTGCAAGAACTATTTCATTAACTGTTGCAGTATATAAACCTCATGGAATTAATCCCTTCTTTCACATCCAAAAGCAAATTGAAGTAACTTCAGCAGCTTCCATAAAACATGGCTGAGCTTGTGCTTTTTGGAATATTACTGAGCACAGAGATCTGTCCAAGTCCTGTTGGAGGATCTCTACATTTGCACAGGCACTATGCTTTTCTACCTTGTCTTTGTCTCATTAGTCTCTCTTCTCCAGTGCTGCAGCCCTGATCCCACAAAAATACATATTAAGAACTGTGACAGTATGTAGCTCTCTCTTTGAGGCAGCTAAACACAATTGGGAATCAGAGAATCATTAAGGTTGGAAGAGATCTCTGAGAACATCAAGTCCAGCCATCAGCCTATCACCCCCATGTCACTAAATCTTGTCCCAAAGCACCATATCTATATGCCTAGCAATTCTTTCTGTGAAGAAATTATTCCTAATGTCCAACCTAAACCTCTCCTGGTGCAACTTGAGACCATTTCCTCTTGTCCTCAACTTCATAAGGGTTCCACATAACCTAAAGGGACTTCTGGAAGCGATGACCACTTCCATTCTTACCTGACAAAAAGTTGTCAAGTGTCATGGATCACAACAGTCACATTATGTACATGAATAAGGAATTACAATTTCAAACAATTCCAAATTCTTATCTTTCACAAAGATTTCTCTAGGTGTAAAGCCACATTATGAATATTCCCCACTTTAAAAAGCTATAAATCTAAGTAATTTGGGGAGGGGACACAGGATATTATTACTACCACTAGAGGGATTTTTTACAGGTGCATTTTCATTTCACAGGAAACATTACTCTGAATTCTAGTTTAAATGCCTCCTGTTCACATTTTAAACCAGTCTGCAAGCTTTCTATGTCCATTCCAGATTTGGAGATCCACTAGACCATTTAAGGTCAGCACTACAAAGAAGTCATTTCCTCAGGTCTGTAAACAATGTTTATTGTCTGGAATATATTAGTCCAAGGTGCCTTCATTTTGTCATCATTAAAGACATCTTTTGAATCTTCTTGGATTCCATGCTGCTGGCATCCAAATTTACCCTTGGAAGAAAAGACTGTCTTAACCTTGCTAATACTCAAGTCCCAGAGCACAAGCTGTCATGACTATGCAAGCAGTGAAATAACCACAAGGTCTCTGTAGAGTTTTAGGTTATTCCCTGTTTGCACATAGGTTAACTGTGATATGAAAGAAGAGCAGAAAAAAAAATATGCTGCACTGATTCTTAAAAAAGAGCTGGTAAGAATCAGAAAGGAATGTCACTCATTATTAAAATGCAAGTGATACAATTTCCTTCTGTCATCCTTTAGTGATTTCAGTGATGTTTTCATTTTCCTTTCTTCTCTACTGATGGGCATACAAGTTATGAGCCATGTCAGCAGTTCATGAAGTATAATGGTTAGACCATTGCAAAGGGCAAACTTAAAGGGAAGGATTATTCTTATCTAACTTCAGCCACTTACATTATCTGAGCTGTAAATTTATCATAGAATCAAAGAATAGTTTGTCCTAGAAGGGATCACCTAGTCCAAATCCCCTGCCATGGGTAAGGACACCTTCCACTAGACCAGAATGCTCAAAGCCCCATGCAGCTTGGACTTGAACATTTCCAGTGGCAGGGCATCCAGAACCTCCTTGGGCAACATGTTCCAGTGCCTCAGCACCCTCACAGTGAAAAACTTCTTCCTTAAATCTAACCTAACCCTATCCTCCTTCAGTTTAAAGCCATTAACCCTTGTCCTATCACTACATGCTCCTGCAAAAAGTCCCTCTCCAACATTCTTGTAGTCCCCCTTTATGTACTGAAAGGCTGCAATAAGGTCTTCTCACAGCCTTCTCTTCTCCAGGCTGAACCTGTACCCCAGAGTCCCTTATTGCTGCTTCCATGGCTCTGTAATCCTTCTTGATACACCTCAGACTGCTCCTGACTGTATCACTGGTGCCCACATGGATAAAAGTTAGTGGAATGTACAAGGCTTGGTAGTCTCTTGGTGTCATTCAAGATACTAGACCCTGTTTAGCAGCACAACTCTCTAGAGAGTGTATGAGGTTGGCAGAAGGGTGCCTCCATCCTCAGAAGAGAGTTGCCTACAGCTACTACTCATTGCCTTCTCTTAGTTGTCCTGGTTCTCATCTGAGAGCAGACTGGGCTGCCTTACTCAGTTCCAGTGTCTCTCCTGATGTGACTAATCCTTCCTCTTCAGTCTGGAGAGTAATGAAGTGGTTCTGCAAGGGCACCTCATGCTTTGGGGTAAGTCTCCTATGCTCATTTTGAACAAGCAGGAGGAAGTGCTGTTTTTAGGAAGCAGTTTATTTTACATGTTCTGTAATAAATCATATAAACATGCTCCAAAAATGTGGGCTTGTGTGTGAATAGTAAATGAAGTCTGGGCATCTTTTTCACCTGCAGGTACAAGACATCTAAATTAGGGGAGATTCATTCACCTTAAATAACTTGGAAGCAAAAGAGAAGCAGCAGAAATCAAGTATTGTAAATCATTCAGAGAATAAACACAAGGATTTGCCACATATCTTCTCTGTTTGAATGGAGGTAACCTAATGGCATTTGAATAGAAAATACCTGAACTAGCATTTTCAACAAGCTCATATTGCATAATGTATCCTCAGTCACATAGGAAATGTCAATATGTTTTCTCTCTCCATTAACTTTAGAAGGCAATTAGAGGACTAGTTTACACTAGACAGATCACTTTTTGAAAGCTAGAAGTAAAAGAGATTAATTCTACCCTATATGTTTACTCTGTGGATTTATTTCTTCCAAAAATCAGGCTTGTGCTGTCACCCAGAGTGTAGTCTGGCTAGATCTATACCACTGACTGACACTTCAACAGCGTGTGGACAACACAGTGTTCAAAAGGCTCAGGTGTCCCTGCAGATACAAGTGACAGTATCATTAAAATAGCCCCATTTCTGCATATTGTCTTTGTCCTGACAGCTCAGCACAGAGCTGAGGATCAGAGAAACTTCCAATATCTTCAGAGAGAGCAATCTGGAAACACTAGCACAGGGAGTTCTGCTCAGCAATATCATTTCTTATCTCTAGCTTTCCTTACACTGAGCTAGGGATGTTGCATTTTCACTTCTGCAGCCAAAGTTTTTTATTGGTTCTGTGACAGAAATAAAAGATTTCTCTCTCACAGGGGTTTCAAGCAGCAAAATGGAAATATCTAAACACAAGAGAGATCTTCAGCCTTTAGTTTGTTCTACACAATCTGTCTTCATTGCCACTACTGTCCTGATGTCTGATAGGACATTGTCCACAAGCATATATCAATCAAGCTTATTTGCTGCCTAAGGCACCCCAGAAAGTACTAGAAGCTTTCACTCAGGAAGTTGATCCAGCATTTTTCAAGTATCCATCATAGATCCTAGATCACAAGCAGCAAGCAAGGTTGTTCACAATGCTGCACTGGTCTATCACTAAGCAATCTGGAATATCTTTCATGCATAATTCCTGGAACTACTATTAATTTTGTATTTTCTGTAGAACTAATAGGTAATTTGGTTAGTAACTATTTTCCAGTAGATCAGTAGTTTAAGAGTCACATCCCATATTCTAAGTATATTGTACTTTATCAGTTTCAGAGGAGAAAGCCACTCACTTGTATTTTGACTATAGTGGATGTGAATGTTTGGTAGATAATATCAGCATAGAATGCTGCTAGGATATTTTGTTGGGAGATTACTGCATCAGTTACAGCTCCAAATTCATCCAATTAGCAGAAATAAATGTTATCTTGATTCAGGAGGGGAGACTATGTAATGGCAAGAGAATAAAAAGTTTGGCTTAGTAGAACAAAGAATGAAACAAGCCCACTCCCACATAACACAAACTTAGTTTTACTTTTGAACAGCTTGTTCATTTTAAGAAGCTGGTTCCAATGTTCCCAAGTTGAATCAGGCCACTTATGATTTCTGCTGAATCCAGACAAAAGCAATTTTTTACAGTTTATCATCACAATATTGATTCCGTCGTATTTTTTATGATACAAGATTGATGTGGATGTTGGAAACTGCTAAAGGGAGTTCAAGATTATGTTATGTTCCAAAGAGTGGTTCATAATATACAGTGAAAAATAACATTTTATATTGTAGTGAATTTAAAAACTTACCTTGTCTTATAAAGAGAAGTGATCCATATATATGTGTATTTCGTCAAAAACAGCTCCTGGGATGAATTTAAAGAATGATAAATTAGATGACATAGACAGAATGAAAAATACCCCCCAAAATGTGTATGAAATCAATTAGAAAAGAATTAGAATTAGATGAGGATATTATAGTAGTTCATTCACTCTCTAGCACTAAATGCAGTTGAATATCAAACAGTTCTATAGAAACCTTAAGTCTGGTCAACATGATTTTCCACTTTTTTTGCTATATAAAATTGCATGAAAGACTTAAATATTGTTTTTAACCATTTTACATTTCTTTCCACTTTGCAATAATTGTATCTACAAATGTCCCACACCACATTAACAAAATCTTTCAGGGACTGTTGCTCACACACTTCTAATTATGTCTTTTTTACTGTCAGATTACATAGACATTGAAAAAATGTACATATCATTAAAATGCAGTTGCTTTCTTTCATATTTCTACTGTATTAAAATAGGAATATCTTCTACCATCTTTAAATTCCTCCAATTTCTTGGACTTGTCCTAAAATTTTCCAAACAGCAACTATCCAAAAGAAAACAAATATATGAAAAAGAGGCCAAAGTCAATATTGTAACCAGCACTGGTAATAAACTCTCCCCAAGTCTAGGTTTGTTTGGTAGCAGCTAGTACAAAACTTAGGTGTATGAAAAAGTTTATTTCTGTGAAAATGCAAGTCAAATGAAATTGTTTACCTTGTGCTATTGAAAAGCAAAATTTCCACCAAGGTTTAGAAATGTTCTCCCTAAGTTTCTCCCTAGACCCACAGTTATCACTTCCATCTGTGAAAGTGGCTTCACAGAGTACATATCAGGTTCTTCCCAAAACTCTTGCTGTTTGCCTTGTGACTAATAGTGGAGATGATTCTTTTTTCTTAAAGGCATTCTTATCCTTAAAGTACTTAATGCAAATGCTTAGCTCCATAGTCATCTTGTGCATTTTTCAGCTATTAACTAAGGCCCCAAGGATGCAATCCAATTGCTTGTGGTTGATGGAGAATGAGAACCACCTTCAGGAAAGACGCTCATGGTTCAGTGTGCTGCTCACAGGAACAATCTTAACTGACTACACTTCTAAACTGGTCTTTTCAGTCATATTTAAAGTTGGATGAGGAAAAGCCAGGCCTTGCTAAGTACAATAAAAAAGCAATGGTCTCAGGAGGTTAAGGTACAAAGCTCAAGATAACCATCTTCTGTTCCCAGGTCTTCTGCTGGTCAACCTTATCTCTTTCTGATGTGGAAGATAAAGACCTCTATCATAAAACTTTTTGAAATACATTTAAATGAATAAATAAATTACACACCCCCCTATACACAAGTGTCATGTTAACAAGTGAGACCCCAACAAGGGTTATTAGCATATATGTTATTTTAATCTTAAAATGTAGTGGAAACTTCACTAGGAACTTTCTTGGTTTTAAGCAGAAATGTACTGAACATTAAAGGCATAAAAACTTCTTTCAGTAAGTTTACAAGGATTACATCACTCCAATAAATGATGAACACAAAACATTGTGCAAAAGGTTCCATTCATTGCCTGGCTCCAAGATCATACTTCTCTTGCTAGAAAAATAATGAATCAGAACTGTCTCTTGTCCACACACCCTCTCAGAAGACTGGATCCATGTGGTGCCTTTAAAGTGTACAATGCTGATGGAGTGACAGATCTTGAAAGCCCATCTGCCCTAGCATTTCAGCTGCTGATGCTTTTGTTTTGTGGGAGTCTATTCATAATTTTTTATTTGCTGATGCTTTTCATCACAAATGTTTAAAAGTACAAGTGCATAATAAGTGCCTGATCGAAATCTAACTGAAGTCAATGGGAGCTTTTCTTCTTTTGACATCAAAAGGCTTTGGATCAGATCCATACAATGCAATTTAGTGCAGCAGTTAAACATGTGCTAAAGGTCCATGGACTACAGGGAGGCTTTAGACATATTTTCAACAAATGCCCTCAATATCTAGCTGTCTTGGGAAGATAGCATTTGTTTGGTGGTTTGGGGAGGGGGGTGGAGGAAGCCAAGAAGTAAAGGGGGACTGAAGCTGATTCAGGATAATAAAAATTTATATGAAAACCTAGTGAGTTTCTTACAATGCCCACTGAAACTGAGATGGTCACAGACAGAAGTGGGCCAGTAGGAAAGTTTCTAAACTGCAGAGAGATCTTACATTTGAACAAGACTTTCTTCTTTGAAGAAACCACACAATAGAGTGTCCTGGAACTGATGTTTTGTTCTGTGCCCATATAACACTCCCAGGGATGTTACAAATGCCTCCATGAATTTTGGGACTGGACTTATGGAGTAAGTATGCACTAGAACACTAGGAGTTGGATGCTCTTAGGTACAATATAACCCCTCATGTCTGAGCACTCATGTAAGACTGAAGAAAATTAAATTCTTGTAAGTGCATTAGAAGTTGCCTAATGCCATTAGACAGATGGTAAAGGTGCCATCTTTGAAATATTTTTATTTTTGTGATCTAAACTGTCAAGAATTTTTTGCACCCAGCACTCACCTGGTTGTGCAACTCACCCTTTGGAGCAAAATCTGAAAATGTGCCTGGATAATGATTACACAGTAGGTGTTTGGGCCAAATCCTCAAATATTACACTTCCAATGTCAAACAGAGTAGGAACTGGATACAGTCAGTCCCTGAATTGAGTTGGATATCCAGACTGACTATCCAACATATGAGAAGTAGACTCTCAGAAGGGTCTCCCAGTAGGAAACACTAATGTTAAATCATGTGTTTCTACTCCATCATTCAACAGGTGAAGAGAATTTCTAATGTCCCCTGGAACATCTACATGCTGCAGATCCACCTCCTCATCTTTATAGGTTCTTTCACTGGTCACTTCATTTAACTTTTAGAACCTAAGTTTTCTGGGCTTTGGACCTTGCTCTTTCATTGCTTGGGTTTATACTGCTGAGTGATTTCATTTATACAAAAGGAAATTGCTACTGTTTAGGGATTATAGACATGACTGCACAAGGCAGTTATATAGAAAAGTAAAATACTGAAATACACATCAAAGAGTGGTTGTTTTGAACTATCTAATAAACTGGTGCTTATGAAAGGTAAAACTCAGGAAATTTAGTTCTGTCTCCTTCCCTTAGTATTTTAATTAAAGAAATCTCAACCTGTCCCTGGAAATATCAAGCAGGAAAAAAAATTTTCAACTTTTTCTAAAGACAACTTTAAAGTAGACTGGGGAAAAAAAGCACTAACCTTTTATGAACTCTAAAAAGAAGGAAGATTAAAAAATGTTTGATCAATAGCAAAATGGATCTTGTGTGAGTCTCACATCTCTTCTGCTTTTAAGACAAAAGCACATTAACAAGCACACAAGCAAGGACAACAATACTAAGGACTGTACTTACCTTCCACTTACACCATGGAAAACTAATGTAAAGCATTTGATTCTCAGTTAATTCCTTCTATGTTAAAACCTAAAAATGGAACTTAAATACTTCTGTCACAACTACAAATCCTCCTTTTTATTGTACTTTTGGGGTTGCTTTTATTCCTTCAAATCATCAGGTTTAAATCTGATGTAAGGTGACAATCCAGACACAGTGAAAGACTATTCTCAGGAAAGATTGAGTCACTGCAAGTTGGAAACCTAATTCCTAGTAAAAGAGGGAAAAAAACCTTTTGGTAGTTTACTAGTTCCAAGAAAAGGTAGCAAGGGTTGCCAGCTCTTCCTGTTCTGCTGAAATATTTATAAAAGTGTCTTCTGGACAGATCTGTTTATTTGATAACTCCCTGGGGACTATTCCTTGAGGTGCCTATGACTCAAAGATCTCTTTTTTCCCCCTCGGGGAATGTCATCTTTGCCTTCAAGTGTCTTCAGTCTTTAGTGGTCCAAATACAGGGTGGGACTGTTGGGATTTTTCACCAGAATTATCACAGAATTTGGAAATGTTCTTTCTCCCAGGTCTTTCCAAACAGAATGCATAAGTATCTTCTATGCAGCCTGAACAAAAAGATGGACTGTTTCTTTCAGACCTTGATGGGAAAGAAAATGCAAGGGTAAACCATTTATACGGAGGACCATACAGCATCCTGACAGAGTTTTATTGTTCTTCAAAAATAATAAATATTCATTAAGCATTAGGGAATATTCCTCCACAGCCTTGTGGTGCTTTTTTTTTTTTCTCTGAAAAATACTCAGAATGCAATTTAGCTCCTTAATATGTTTGATTTGTATTACTGCACTAATCAAAGCCCAGTAATCACCCCCACCTTTATTGTGTTTTGACAAATGACTTTTATTTGGCTGTCACTGCAAAATATATCCATAGCTGAGAGCAGCAGATGACCTAGTACAAGTTCCAGTATAAGTACATGTGGGAGTTGCTGCAAACTCATCCTTTCTTTGCTAAGAAAGCACATCACTAATGATGGAAAATGGAAGACAACAATTTCATGCTATAGTAGCTGTTTGAGGTCCTCTGTCATCACCTTTTTTCTTTTTACTCTGAAATGGGATGAGAACCACATTTTTTTCAGGTTTTCCTCAAATACAAGTGTGTCTGTCCTGAAAGAAGAGGAGGTCAGATTCACAATATATTCACTTTGCCTAAAGAGTTTTTCACCTCAAGTTACTGTACAGTTCGCCAAGCAGTGACCTCACCTGTGTTCCCCAGAGCTGAAACTTCTAGCTATTGTGCTTTTCTTTCCTTCACTGATGCTCTTTCTTTCATTTCTTCTCACCCATATCCTCCTTAACAACAAAAAAAATCTGTTGAGATTAATTAAGTTATTTCTATGCTTTTTCTAATTGTTATTATTGCTGAGAAACTGAGCAGAGGTCTAGGGAAGTACATGGGCTGGTAACTCAGGCAGGATACCAGGTTTCAAGGGACTAGATTCAGTTCCTGGCTAAACTGAAGATCTCCTGTGTCACTGCTTGTGTGCATACACATCTTGTCAGCAATTGGAGAGCAACATGTAGATACTTGTATTTACATTTTTTAGCCTGGAGATTAATCTTACCCCAAAAGTTTGGAGTCATACTTTAAATATGTAGGGCTTAAAAGTGGTTCCTGTAAAAGAGAGGAGCTTGCCAGCAAGTTTGCTTCTGCTCCAACATGTCCTGTCCCTCTCAGTGACCCAAACCAAACTCTGAGCCTATAATGGCATCTGAAAACAGGTGAGTTTCCAATAGCTCTAGGCTTTTAAATGTCATGCTGCTCCACTAATTGCTTAAGCAGCTGTACTTTTATATCTTCTCTCCTTTATGAAAAGGCAATCTATTTGAACTTGTTTCTTTATACAAAGAAACTAAGAAAACATCAACAAACTTTATTTCCAGAGAGGGGTAGACAGGTGCAGGAACAATAGAAAATAGCAAATAAATAAACAAAACTCCCTTCTACCATATTAGTATGATAAAGAGCAGCAGAAACAAAAACAGTGATCCTGGCATAGGGAGCAAGGTTATTATATCCCACTGAATTATTCATTGCTGCTCTTGTTGAGTTATGTTGGAGATCACATGAAGGTTAAGTAAGAATAGTAGAAGAAATGAAAAATAAGATAGAAATGATATGGAAAATTTGATGGAGGAAAGTGATTCAGCTTTGCTTTGGTAAGTAGTTTTTATTGTCCATGGCATGGGTCCTCAAACTTCAGAGCATAAGGTGGACTTTGAGTAATGAGGCCATGGAAGGTAGGAGAGAACTCAAGAAAGCAGCTCTGGCATGCAGGCTTCTGCACTGTCTCACAGCTGACACTGTTCTGCATCATGCTTAAGATTTGCCATTGACTAGATTAAGGGCTCAATTTCCATTTTAACAAAGAACATGGAATATTTATTTGTGGAAATACCCTTTGGCTTACCCAAAAGAAGGTTAACAGGTGGCTTGATCTGAGAGTATCTAAAGAGCAGCTAGAAGAGAGCTCTTTAATCAAGTGGCCAGACACAAGCCAAGATCCAGCAGCTAGAAATTGAAGACAAAATTAAATAGGAAATAAATGCAGATTTTTAGTCTGGAGGGTAATTAGCTGTTATTTGCTGTTGGTTATTAGATTACAGGAAGAAGTGGTTGATCATAGGAACACAGGATGTTTGAGGTTGGAAGGGCACTCTGGAGATCATCTTGTCCAACCCCCCTGCTCAAAGAAGAGCCATTTAAAGTAGGTTTTACAGGGCTGTGTCCAGTTGTAATTTGAATATCTCCTTTGTTCTGTCATTGGGCACCACTGAGAAAGGTCCAACTCTGCCTTCTTTACTGCAACATCAGGCATTTCTATACATTGGTAACACCCCAATAAGCCTTCTCTTTCCAGATTAAACAGTATCCTCTCAGTATCTCCTCATCTCCATCATTTCAAATTTTTCCATTAAGAATGGAGGTCTTTCCTTAGCACTAGGATGTGCTCTAGGTCAACCACAAATTATCAAGCTTAAGAGTATGGGTTATGAAGTGATACTTGTCATGTAGGAAGTCAGATAACTAGAATAACACATTTTGCCATTAAAATCTTTCAGATAACACCTTTGCCTCTCAAAAAGAACAACCTTCACTGAGGGCACTGATGAATTTCATTCCTGCCTCAAAGAACTGTCATTTTCAGTCATAGGGACAGAATTATAAAACCTAAATAATTTTCTGGAAACAACAGCAAAATTCAAACATTTTCTTGGACCAAATGTTTAATGATTGATGGTTTGTGCTGTACTCACAGTGTTCTCCTGGTCTATAGTCACTTGAGGATCTTGTTAGAGGCACTTGTTTCCCTCCTAGAGACACCAGCATTTTGGATTTTGTGGGTCAGCAAAAAGGCAATGACATGACAGGAAATCCTAGACAATTATTGCCTTTACCTGCCATTAGTAATGTAACTGCAGCAGAGCTGCACAGCTTGAGATGCTTTACCAAATGATTTTCAGGGTGTGGACATTTTTCTGACATGACTTATTTTCTTTGCTTGAATAGGCAATCACCTTAGGATCTATCACTTTTCTTGGCACAAGGTGAATGCTATTGCATTCCAGATCTTACTGGGGAATTTTTGTTAGTTTTTGTGGTCTTTTCAAACCTTTCATTGGAGATCAAATGCTAGATTTAGTTCTTCACTATGTTTTGCTCAGCCTGTCCTCCCACACACATTGTATTTCCCTGAAAATGGTCTGGGATTAATACAGGAACTGGATCACAGAGCTGGTTACTTAAATGTACTTCAGGTAGATAAAAATTGGGACATACAATGGGAAAAACTCCCCAAATAGTGTTTAGCTCCAGCAGAGCTCCAGCTGCTGGGGCACTATGAACTGGCAGTTATCCAGAGGTAGGGAAGGTGGACATCATCATGAGGAAGGTCATGCATGGAAGAAGCATGCCTTCTCTTCACCCAGCTAGTTCAGCCATTATGCCCTTTTCAGCTTCATTCAAAGGGTTAGTGAGACCAAGCATAGGATCTGGATAATCTAGGATTAGTCATAAATGGGGACATAACCCAGATACAAGTGTTCAAGGAGTTGCAGGAAGGATCTTTTTGTTCCAGCAGTCCTCATTCTCTGGCACACGTTCATGTGTGCTCTCAGTCTCTAGATATGTGTCGTTCCTTGACTGCCTCCAGGCTCTCACTGGTATGCAGCTTGCATTATCTCTCCCTTCCTTTATCTTTGAGTTGTCTCAGTGTAAAGGGGTCTTGAGAACCTTTCCCTTAGTGCTTTTAGAAATTAACACTTTGGAAAATGAATTACACTGCCCACTAGCTAAATAAAAACATAGACTGATGTAAGAAAGTCATTTATTGATCTTTCTTTTGTTAAAGTAGATTTCAGGGTGCAAAATACTAACTCAACTAAATCAATATCCCTTTCTCTATCAAGTTTATCTTTAAGATTAGGGGGCTATTATGGTTCTTAATGCCTTCTTTACTTCAGACTTTAACAGTCAGATCAGTTATCCTCAAGGCATTCAGCCCCCTGAGCTGGAAGACAGGGACAAGGAGCAGAATAAACCCCCCAAAAATACAAGAGGAAGCAGGTAGTTATCTGCTACTCCACCTAGACACTACAATCTGTGGGGCTAGATGGGATCCTCCAAAAGGTACTGAGGGAGCTGGCAGAAGAGTTCACCAAGATACTCTCCATCATTTATCAACAGTCCTAGTTAACCAGGTGGGTCCCAGACAACTGGAGGCTAGAGAGCATGATGCTCAGCTACAAGAAGGGTCAGAGGGAGTATCCTGGAAATTAGAGGACTGTCAGATTGACCTCAGTGCCAGGGAAGCTAATGGAGCAGATCATCCTGAGTGTGATCACATGGAGGATCAGGCCCAGCCAGCATGGCTTCATGAAAGGCAGGTCCCCACTTGACCAACCTGATTCCCTTCTAAGTACAAAGCAATTTTAAACCCCTTATTAAAGAGTATAGTTACAAATTCTGGTTTAATAACTTTTCCCTGAGTCCTTCACTGGTATATATCAGCACAGCTTTACTGAATTTAGGGGAGTCTCACTGGGAATCTGGCCTGTTTGTTCAATAGCAAGGAAATATTTCTGAACATATCTATGTATAAGCTGCCAGCTAGATGTTAATTTATACAAGCTTTGCATTTTAAAATACTGTTTTATAGGACTTTAAACAAAAATCTCTTAGAAAATCATATATAAAAGCATTATTTTAGCTATGCTAAGGGACTACCACGTGTCAGCTGTGACTCATATCTTACAGTGATGGGCATGACTGTAAAATGTGAAGCAATAATGCAGTATACAGTTGGAACATAGTCCAACTAGAGAGGGAAATCAAGAGGAAAGTTAGTGCAATGGTTTTTTTGTGGTTTTTTTTTTCCCCAGATAAATTGTCCTACTTTACCTAGAAGAATTAAGAACAGCAATCTAATCACCCTTTCTATTTTATTCTTTTTTACACCATGATTTTAAAATTCTGTGCTTTTTCTGCCTTTTCTTTTCCCCCCCTTCTTCTTCCCTGCAAGGAAAGTTTAATGAGGCATATTTGCTTGTTTCCATGGTATTTCAAAGAAAGATTACTAGCTGAAGGCAAAGAAATATATAGAATAAAGCAGGGAACAAATGTCTGTTCTTTAGTAACAGATATAAACCTTACTTTCAGAATTAATTATATAGAAATATTTTTTCTATACTTGTAAAAAGTGAAACCATGTGAGTCAATTTTTACTTTAAGTTCTGATATTTTACAGAAAAGATATTTGTTACCTAATACTTTTCCATCCTTCAATCCAGAGGACATGCATATGTATGACTCTAAAGAGCTATTAAATACAGAAGAAAAAGAGTGTGCTTATGCACTTCCCAAATAGGGCCAAGTCCATAATTCACTGGGCACTCACTAACTCCCTGTATCTGGTATGATAGGAAAATCCAAGCTTTAACAAAATCAGAAACAAAACTTCATGAAACTCAAAGGAACATGCATATTGCTCTTGTTCATAGTCAGAACAAGATTGGTTTCTATTATTTTTATAGTTAATTATTTGACTTATTTTTAAAGTGCCTGAGAATTCAGAGCAGGAATAGGATCTCACCTTGCTGACCCTGAAGTCAGTGCTAAAATACCTATTAATTTCAGCAGTCCAGATTGGAAGACATAAAATACTGAAATTAAATGCAGAAAACACCAACAGAACTTGAAGCATTTACTGCAACACTTCATAAAAAATACCAGACAACTGATGCATGAATAAAACCTGGAGGTTCATCAAGAAACTATGACCTCTGTAACCATGAGCAAAGCACTAAAATTGGATCTGTCATTTAAAATGACATCCCTGAGGTAGGAGCCCCAGCTTCTTCTCTAGTTAACAGGAAAAGATCAGCAACTTCAGAGGGATTTAATGTACCTAAGACATGAACCTGCCTCATGACCAGTTTAATTGAAGTGCATAAAGCTAGATGGGATGAATCAGGAAGAGCAAATACACAAACTAAATAGTAGTGGCTGTCGGGACAAAACTGCTAAGGGCTTTGCAAATCCTCTTGAAATACAACATGCCTTATTTCTTGCTTTCAAATTGAGTTGGAGTTTCTACAACATCTCCAGAGATTTGTTAATACAACATGCTTTGTTAACATAAAGCATAAAAAGCTGTCTATTCAACAAAGGTGCCTTTTTTTATCGTTACAATCCTAGGAATAGTATTTTCCAAAGCTTTAGTTTACTGTTTGAGGTTTTATTAAACCTCTTCAAACATTTCTTCAAGCTACATGAACCTGCCCTTGCTGGTGCTTTCTTTGGGTTTCAGTGGGGGATTTGGCTGTTTTTGTGCAGATTCCAGCTCCAACCAATAATTATCCAACTATAATAAAAATTGTTAATTCTACTCAGTCACTGCTGGTCAGCTAGATCTAATCCTCAATGATTTTAATAGAATCATTGTGAATCAGCCAAGAAGCCTTGCTTGCAACACCAGCTCCAGGGTATGTCTATGCTAATAAAAAGCCATAGATCATAATATTGTCAACCTAAGTATCCAATTTTATGAAGTATTGTTATTTCAATATGATCAAATGAAAAATAAGGGCTAGCTGCTCAGCAGTTTAATGAAAACATACACATATTTCTTCTTACCTATGTGTAAAAAACAGTTACTTTATCTGCCATTCCTTTACCTACTTCCACAAACTTACAAAAAACAATACTTTTTTCCCCACCATCTTTACCTAGCGAATGAGAAGGAATTATTATCTTCATTTTATAGGTAGGACATTATTGTTCAGTAATATTAAATTACATTTCTCAAGTATAGAGGGTTGAGAACTGATTTCTCCTAATTTTCCCTGCTGCTTCACAGCTCAGTTACAAATACTGCCTCTTGCATCTTGCATTGTGCAGATTGGTGTGTCTGTCTCTGGCAATGGGCAATGAGAAGGTGATAGTGTCACTAGGGCAAAATTCCCTTCTGCATGGACATCTTAGACAACATGTTCTGCTTTTCTGCAGATTAAACATACTGAAATGTCCAGTTTTGACCTCACAGAGCATAATGGGAAATTCAGTTCTTGATTCTCCATCTATGAGGTTTAAATTAACTCCCATAATTAATCTAGAATGTAGGTACTTGTGCATAAACAAACACTGTGAAATAAAAACCAAAACAGAACTGATGTTGTTCTTGCATTCACCATGTTTTCTCAGTAAGATTTTTTAAGGCCAAAAAACCCCCTAAAAACCTCTATTCACCTAAAGTGTTAAAACATTATCCTATATATACTTCCAGCAAGCAACTTCTCGGCATGGGTTAGGCTCTACTTCGAAAACTATTGTCATCCAGGAGACAACCTGTAGTTTTAAATGACTGGGTTGTCAGTTCTTTAGCTCTCTGCACTTGCTTTTTCTGCTTTAGTGAATAGTAACAATTACAAGACAAACAGCATGTTATTTCCAACTGTGGGGTTTTTGACAAAAATCTTTGTGATACAAATATTGCAAACTTACCTTCATTTGCACGATTAATCTGGATGGAGATTTTCTCAAGCCTTAAGAAGCTTTTCATGAAACCCTACAGTCCTTAGACTTTGGAACAAAACTGAGGAATCTTTTAAAATATACTTTTATTAAAATGGAGTGCTTTAAATGGTGTAATTTGGGATATTTTTTTTTACTAGATGTGTTGAGATTTGCAAGCAGTATATTCCATATCCTGAGAAGTGTTGTTAACAATAAGAATGAAATAAAGAAATTCTGCCCCAGAAAATGTTTACAAATCACTTTTTTTCTGTATTTACCAATGAACATGCAAAATTATATCTGATAAATAAACATAGAACTATTACAACTGAGTCAGCAGGGACATCTTCAACTAAATCAGATTGCTCAAAACAACCTGACCTTGAATATTTGCAGGGATGGCTCTTCTACCACCTCTCTGGGCAACCTGTGCCACTGTGTCATCACCTTCACTGTGAACAATTTCTTCCTTAGGTGTAGTCTAAATCTCTCCTCCTTTAGATCCAAACCATTACCCCTTGTCCTGTCACAAGAGACCCTGCTAAAGACTGTCCTCATCTTTCTTCTAGGCCCTGTTTAGGTACAAATACATTTAGCCACGTGGGCTGCAAGTGAACATTGCTGCCTCATGTCCAGCTTTTCTTCTACCAGTGCCTCCAAGTCTTTCTCCAGAAGGCTACTCTCAATCCCTTCATTCCCTAGCCTGTATTGATACCAGGGATTGTCCCCACCCAGGTTCAGCACCCTGTACTTGGCCTTGTTGCTGTGTACCTGGATTCCTCTCCTCCCTATTCTGCCTTCTCTCTCAACTGGAACATGATATGCTTCAGGTGTTGATTTCTCCAAGCCTACTGACAAAGCTGCAAACTCTCTGTAGCTCTCTGAGAGCCTCCATGATTTAAGAGTGTCACTCCCAGACTGACAATCCATCCTTAACATTTTGTGACACCTGCCAAATGTTCAATGATTTAAACAACTGAGGAACAAGGCTTCACTGAGGATTTTTGTGAGCTTGTGCATTTGGACAGAGGAGAAAATGTGACCTTTGCATGCAATTGTATCACTAACCCACAACGACGTTCAAGCCTCAGACTACTTTTGCATCCTTGTTCAATTTTTATTGCATCTGCCCATGTTTCCCTCACTGTGCAGACATCATGGCATGCTTGAGGATTTTTTTTTTACTGTTAAGGTACTGTCTTTTCTTTCCACAGTCCATTTCAACAGGTCTAGTCTTCAGATGCATGACAAAGTGTGCAGTTTTTAGGATCCGAGGTCTTTTAGGTTGTGGTTTTAATTCAATGCAATTAGTGAAATTTGCATCAGAGTTAGGCTCTTTATTAATAATTTTGTCCATTTATAGGTAGATTTTAACCAGCAAAGAGGATTCCCTGTCCCTGTTCAGTCTGTTTGATCTCCACTGAAAAATTTAACTTAATCCTGATCTTTTCCACAAAAGCTTTTACATAAGTAGCTACCTATTATCCTTCTATATTACCTGTTAAACTTGCACACTAGTTAGCATTTTTATTTTAAATAAAACATTTGTTATCCTAATCAACTTTAGTGATGGTCTCCTAGCAACCAAGCTTTCTCAAATGATGACCCTTATAAGATGCTTTTTATCATTCAAGAGGCTACCTTTCTGCATTTTTTTATTAAATCTTTTTAATATGGCTCAGTTTCTGTAAAATGGCCTTATTAATTTTCTCAAGTCTTTGTAGTAGGAAAATGATTGATTCAGAAAATTATCTTAAAATTCAACATCAACCCAGCTATGAAAATAAGAAGCTGTTACACTGATAAATAAGCAAAAAATTTGAGGTAGTTTTTTTATTGTTTGTTTTGGGGTTTTTTTAATTGTTTGGGGTTTTATTATTCCAGGTTGCATGCAAGGAATGAAAACAATTCTGTGATGTCATCTCAATTAAAATGAATTATATTCTAAAGTATCACTTCAAATTGAAGTCAATGTTCCAATCACACTATTTAGTTTGATTGGGTTGAAAATGAAAAACTTAGAACCTACAACTTCCTAAGAAATATTCCTTGGCTTAAAGCTGAAAAAGCAATGTTGTCCTAACTTGAATTTCCAGGTTCTGGGTGTTGTTTTTCACATTTATTTCTGCTTTATCACTTCTTTCTTTACTGGAAATACTTGGAAAAAGACAAAAATAACTGTAAGGAAAAGCAATAACTGAGAAAAAAAGGGGAATAGAAGAGAGAAAGAAGGGGAAAAATAAAGAAGAGAGGGAATGGGAGAAATACTGAAGTCCTAAATAGTGTTCAGAAAGTTGAAATGGTTTCTAGGGGAATTTTTACATAATTTATGGATACAACCAGACAGTTATTTCCAGTTCTGTCATTCCAATTAAAAAATGTACTACCTTAACTCTCAGCTAAACCACCAAGCCCCGTGGTTGAGACTCAGGTGTTCAAGTGGTGACATTTCACCTGCATGGGGCTAGGAACATGCACAAATCCAAGTAAAATGGGGTTTTGAGAGACCTCTGCTTTGCAATCCTCTAGAATGTTTTCTTATAGTGAAGTAACTTATTAACACATATTAACAAAATTGCAAAGCAACCATTGACTCCTAGCCCCAGTCAAAGTTTCTTCCAAAATGTCATTCAAACTGCAGTAAGTGTATGAGGGAAAGGGGTCATTTAGGTGTGAACTAGAAAATTTAGCAGTCACAGTCACTATAGTAAGCAATTTTTGTCCCATTAATTTCCCTGTCAATGGAAAAACAGCAGCCAGCTCTAGTTGGATGTTAGCAGAATGACTGTTTTCCAAACATTTCAATTCCTCCTTCTATGCAGCATTGCAAGTGCCTTTTTTATTTGTATGGGTTCACATATTTAGTCCATTATTATTCACAATAATTTCATTAAAATTGCCACTTGAAGGTTGGTCTTCTTATAGGGGCTGGGCACCTTTTCAATAGTGTTTATTATTTATATGTCTCTGTGCCTTCTCTCAAGTAATGTTAGTAACACAGTAAAATCCTTTTCCAAAGAGCTTCCACTCCAAAACAGTAGAAAAAGTGGAGAAAGAGTACTCAAACCTGATTAAAGAAAACTCACTGCTTTCACAGACTGAAGTGAGCTCTTGTATAAAGCCTTCTGATATCTGCAGAGACAGAGCAGGACAAGATGCACAACTCCCACTTGTGAGGCTGGAAGCGCAAATGTGATGGCTTGGCTTGATATACACCAAGAACCAAGCAGGACTCCAAGGAAAATGTGGAGCAGGACAGGACAGTTTCCTCTTCTGTCTGCAGCTTAGAGTGGTTCAGTCTAGGAAACTTCTTCACTGAGAACATAAAAGGGTGAGAAACTGCTTCTACCTGTAGAAGCTCCTAAGGGCTCTGACTGCCAAGGGTTATGCCAGTAGGGAGGATGTGTTTCACTGCCTATCCTCCCATCTCCCAAGTTCACTGTCTGTTACTTCTTCCCACACCCCCATTTGAAAAACCTCGACTGTAAAATGGCAAGGAAGCAAGTACCTGAAGTCTCCTCTCCAGGTTTACACTGCAAATCTGTTGCATGGTCCAGGTCTGTTCACTAGACCACTACATCTGCTTCTCAGATGTAAAGGTTTCATCTAAAGAGTTCTAGCCAGTGAGGAGCATTCAGGTACCTTAGTTTTTCTCTGAATTTCTGGGTGATTTTCTCAATCCTTTAGTGTGGTGCCAGTATGTGATTCTTTTCTATTGATATCTCTAACAAAGGAACAGAGAGAACATTAGATATTTCAGATTGTAATTAATGAAAATACCCTTATTGTGCATAATGGAGCTGCTGGGTAAAATTGAATAAATGGACACTATTTGGAGACAGAGCAGAGATCAAAAGATCAGGAAACCAGATAAGACCAGAAAAACTGATCCATCAATTACCTGTTACTAAAATTAACTTTGCCAAATGTCAATATGAAGCTTTTTCCTTTTGAGCAGTGGTGCTAGTAAAATAGACTGGTAAGATTAATCATCCTTGAATATTTTTTTGTTATTGCTGGATAAATTTCCAGTCCATTCTTCTATATGTTAGTGGAAGTTTAATTGCAGCAGATTGTGCAGTAAAACTGTTGCTGTTTATCACTTCATTAAATAATTGTGGCCAAGAGAACATTAGAACTTTGCAGGAGTATATTGAAGTGCATTCATTCATTGGCTTACACTCTTGACTCTTACAGTAGAGATCTATATTTATGCATGTTCACTGTTTGCTTACTTAGAAATCTATAAATTATATCTATATGTGTCAGTCTAACAAATGCCTTAGCCAATATACCAAAGAAAAATTTGACCAGTAGAAATTTAATGGTGAATAGGTATTGAAATACACAGTAAGGAATCCATTAACCATTTCTTTTTAATATTGACAATTGTTTTATGCAACATACAGCTTACAACTGAAAGGAAAGAGCCAGTATCTTCCATTATAATCATACACTATTCACAAAAAAATGTAGAATTTAGATTGAAGACACTAATGGTTGCCTTTGTAATTGACTGTATGATTTTTGGGGCCTTCCCTCTGAAGAGATTTCCAAAATCAAGCACCAGCATGCACATCAGGGTGCAGAAAGGATATTGTCAAATAATTTTATTTGTGATGTAATGAGTGACAGCTAGGTGCAGTAGTGGAGGAGAGAACTGAGCATGAGCATTAAAATTATACCTGTGCTTATCCAGTCAGAGCTGGATGTGCAGTATATATCCTTGCTTTGCTCTTTGCAAAAGAAGGCAGAATTCTGAACAGTAGTTTCTCTATGCCTTTGCCACTGAGATTTTCATAGCTATCTCAGTAAAAATCTGTTAGTTAGCATACACAACATAAAGAAATACCTTATGACTGTCAAATTTTCAAAGTGTATTCCAAAAAAATACCAAGAAGGAAACCATAGAAACATTGCTGACTGTATAACAGTCAACAGAAAGACCATAAGTAACCGAGACGAAAACAAACCAAACCAACAAAGAAAACATGGAATTTTTTAGAAGGCTGAAAAATTCAGGAGCAATTTCTTTTTCCAAAGTAATAGCTGTGTGCCATCTTTTTGGCTACTTCCTTTTACATGTCATCTTGTTAATGTAATGACTGTCTGTTCAAGATAATATCCACAATAGTATTGAAACATGGAGAGCTCGAGGGGAGCCTACATGGAGAAATCAATGCTCACTATATAAGGATATGAAGTTATACCAAAGTAGCTGCTCTGCACCAATTTTTTATGTGGACAATGGCCTTTGCTACATCTCCCTTTATGTACCTAAGGGAATTAAATTAGAACCATAGGTGTCTTAATTTCCCCAGGTGGCAAACGGGTAGAAAGAAGTGTGTCCGGAAGGAGAGACAGATGTTAAATAGAGTGTACTCTGCTGTTGAGATGGTTTTCTCTCTGCTGCTTTTATAGGGAGAAACTAAACTGGACTGACTTCAAAGAAATATACATTCCTCAAAAAAAGGAACAGACCATTTCTTTTTTTTTGCACCTGGAATACTCAATACTGATAAGAGAATGGGATGCATCTCATTACAGATGCATATAGACTACAGATATTTAGAAGTTGGATTTGATAGAAGCATTGTGGTACTGAGGGAGATACTTTTTCATCCTATTTTTTTTTTCCTGTTATTTAATTCCAGTGGTACTTGTGCCTGAGATTACAGTGTATGTTCATAGTTACTAAAGAATTTTTCTGATTTTTGGCTTTCCTGATAGCCTCTGTCATGCCTGAGCACACAAGTTCCTGATACAATAGCTGAACTGCATCTGTTTTCTAGTGTCAGTTTGTACACCTCCCTTACATCCTTCCAAGTTCCCTCAGCCTTAAAATGGGCTTTACCTCACTTACTTTAATAATCTAAAAATTAGACCTGCAGTCAAAACTAGTCTTGGAAGTTCCCTCTGTACTCAATGAGAGGAGCACTGGAATCAAAGTTTTAGGCAGAGGGGACCTCTGCAGGTTGTCTACTCCAACACCCTGTACAATAGAGTTAATATTGACACTAGCTAAGATTGCTCAGAGTATTTTCCATGAGAGTTATGAGAGTTTCCAAGTATGAAGATTCCATAAGCCCATCCAACCTGTTCCAGTGTGTAGCCATTCTTCCTGTAAGTCTTTCCCCATATATCCAAAAACCTCCCTAATTTTTCTTCATGTCTCTCGCCCCTGTCCTTAGTATGAAACGTTGCTTTTGTTCCAAGGGACTCAAGACTCATGTCTTGTTCTAGCAGAGTCAAGGTGATTTGCCAGGGAGCTGTGAATATTTTTTGTCTCTCCTTCACTTGGGCTAACATGACTATTGTGGTTTGTCATGAGTGTCTAGATTGTGGTTAGATGTGGAAATACAGTAATAGATGCTTTCACGCAAAGATGGAAGGTTGTGACACCAGTGTCAAACCGACTATTTCAGCATTCCCCAGTGATGCATCAAAATGTCAAAATAGTGACAGAAGTTGAAAAGCATCTCTAACAGAGGAGGACCCTGAACACACCTTCCAGAGCAAGAAAAAGGCAAGGCAGTTTCAGTTGTATTCTGAAACAGAGAGTGTCCTCTTAATGATATGGCACCGGTTCTGGTAATGTCTGGTTTAGGAGGGCCATCAGCTGGGCATGCAGCCATGTGTAAACTGCATATTTCTTTGTGGACAAATAATCAGTGGATGCAAAATGTCTGAGATAATTAACAATTATATAATCTAAGCAAAATGGAAGAGGGTTATGGAAGTCCCAAATATTCTGGCAGAACAAAATAGAATTAAGTATCTGGCAGAATGAAGTAGAATTAAGGATCAAGAGCACTTGCTAATTTTTAGTCTTCTTCTGGGGATCTAAAGTACCTGTAATTTCTCTGTACTTTGTTTATACTGTGGTAGCACAGTTATGGCCCAGTGTGCCAGACAAAAAGCACATAATAATAATTAATCCTTGCACTACAGAATTTGCAATACAATTAACTACAATGAGCAAAGAATGGAAGACTTGCTTTGGGGAGATGTAATCTTACTTGAGACTAAAACGAGATTTACCCCCAGTTACACTTAGAATCATTAAGACACAGAGAATCAAATAACCTGCTGAAGTTTGCCAAACAACAGATGTAGCAATTCTAGGAAGTGATCATATATCTCTCAGTCCTGTAATGTGCTTCAGAATGATTGCCATTTCCTATTTCTTCTTTTAATTGCTATGTGTTTAGTACAGAGCAAGGAGCTGGATTTCTTCTGTGCTAAATATTCAGATGGAAAAAGGAAGCTCTAACTCCTGAGATTCCTGCTCCCTGAGGAGGTGTTTCCTACCCACATTGCTGAGGCACTACTATGCATAGCCAAAGAAACCAGAATGGCAAAAAGTGAACTCATTTAAGTTCTAACCTGTGACTGAAAATGTTTCAAGCACCTTTTGAGACTTTAAATCCCAAGGTCTTTATTTAAGCCCATATTAACTATCAGTTTAGATAAGGGTCTGAATAACATCTCTTAGCTTTAAGAGGTTGGCTTCAGATGAATCATTCTGAAATCAGTATAGAAGTCAGGGACTTAAAATAGAAATAAAGTCAGTGTCCTTTATTGCTGAAGTGCAAATAATTTTTTATCCTATTTAGCTTAATATTGCCTGGCAGAAACAACAACCTGGGAAAAGCTGCAAAGGTAATAACTCCATTAATTAAGCCATTTTTAATTTACTTAACATGCTGTTTTTTTAAAGAATTTGATACTCTTTTCCAATATATTAACATGTCAGTTATGCTAGTTACAGCAATTAGTTTCATCAAACTTATGTCATTGTTTACTTCCTATTTTTGAACACTGAGTTCCATTATTATAGTACTACTGCATCCATTATAGTACTACTGCAGTTCACTGCTGACCAAAGGCAGTTGTAGCAAAAACTAAAGCTTCTTTCAATAGAATTATCACATCTTCATTCTCCTTTTTAACTAAGAAGAAAGACATCACAGACATGCTGTTAACAGGATGATTGTGAGACCAATTCATTACTGTAATCCAGTTATGCCAAGCAAGTTTCTTTGGCCTACAGTTTTTCTAGTGGACTTTCTGGAAAACTAAAGTACCACAGTAAGTTGAGCAAATGACTGTCTCAGAATAGTCCTGTCAAAGGTAAGGCAAATTCCTATTACATGCAGTAGAAGGATGTTTTGACAGCTACCAGGACTAACCTGATTCCTCTTAGATATTACACAGATACCTCTGTGTACCTGTTTCCTACAATTACTTTTGCTAAGCATGGAAGAGAGTTTTCAAAGCCAAAGCACTTAAAATTCAGTAAACTTTATTTTTTGAGATGTGATTTTGCCCATTCCTCTGTTGAGAGATTTCATATCTAAAATGCAAGTGTGGCTGGATAATGCTATTTGCACTAGACTTATCCAGCCACACAGGAGAGGAATCAAACACTTTCTTTTTATTGTAAGAGGAAAGCTCTTTTGGACACATCAGGGGATGATTCACTGTGCAGCCACCTTCCATCACTGAAAATATCAAAGTTCTATTTTAAAAAGAGGCCAGAGTGCTTTGTCTATTTCACAGCCAAAAACTACTGTGAGATTAATTTCCTTCTATAAAGGTATAAAGTTCAACTTACTAAAATTAGCAATTGCTTCACCTGAGCCTCTTCTCTATGGGCCTATTCAAAGCAGTATTGTTTAGTCTTTCAGTGCCTGCTGCTTAAAATGTAGCATTCCCCATTTAATGTGTCAAAAAGCTATAGCTAATTATTCTCATAGCAAGCATAATCGTAGCAATTATGATTCTTTAAAAAGAATGGTGGAAACAAAGAAGTAGAGATAAGATTTAACAATGACAAGACAAATTGGGGAGGCAGGGAAATCTTAAATGTTGAAAACCTACAATGCATTCTTTTTTACAGGAAAGAATAAAATTACAGCTTTCTGAAAGACGTAAATTATCACCATTCAATCTGTGGAATTATGGATTATTATGATAAGGTTCCTGTTAGTTTGGAATGAAGGATAAAGCTGTCCCTCCAGCCTCAAAATCTAGGGCTGTAGGATATGACATTGTACCATCTCTATCTTAGACTGATAGGTGGTGGAATTTTAGGTGCATAGTCCTGCAGGCACTGGTCCACCCTTTCCAATACAAGTACCTCATTTCTCAGATGAAGAGAGGCAGATGAATGGAGGATTATGCAGTCTTCCTATGTCAAGTATCTATATCAGTTGATTGCCTTAAGAACACAAGCATTGCTAAAGGACAATTCAAACAGTCTAAGTTAGATCTCTGTTTCTCTTTATTAGTTTGCAGAGAGTACATGCTTTTTCATGCACCTGGGATACAGGCCACATAACCCCTTTTAAGGAAAGGTACTAAAAAGAGCAGACCTGGAGCTTGGTAAGAAAGAAAACAATGGCATAAATGAGTCCTATACCCCCAGCAAAGATAAATAATCAAGAAGTGGAAGATGTAGGTTGTCAGTCTAGAGGGTGAAGAGTGTTTTTCCCCATGTCAAAACCACCACAATAGGATGTGGGACAGCATCAGGGAGGTACACTCTGTGATCCTGCTAAAATTGACTCTTCATACTGGTAGAAAACCAAGGATCAAGGAGACAGTGAGGAATTTTGCTCCTTCTGCCTCCCTGCCAGACCAAATAGAGAATCAACTGGCTTTTCAACTCAGTCAGTGGTCTACTCCTGCAGCTATTACCACAGGAGCAGATAACAGGCCTGGAATTAATGACTTCAGTCACTTACTCGTGGGTATTGTTAATCACTCTAAATGGCTTTGCGACACATTTGGATTTCTCTGAACATAGTCACAACTTTGAGCAGGAAAATCACAAAGCCCTTGGTTCTGATCCAGATCACACAGACAGCTTGAACATATCTACTGTCACTTAAAAAAAAAAAATGAAGAATAGCATTGCACAATTGTCCTCTTGTACCTGACAAATTCAAAGCCACAGATTGAGTTCAAACAAGTGTTGCCCTGTTCTTCAAGCTCTGATAATAAAGACACCATGAAAGTTCTTGGCACAAAGGAAAACAAGTCAATATACACATCAGGACACTACAACAGATAATATTTAGCTCTGTTATAGCCAAGTATTCAAGCACTCTTGGAGAAATTGAATCTGCCTGCTGCCATTTCTGCCATACTTGCTTTAAGCTGTTCTCTTATACAACTCTCCAACTGTTCATCAAACAGAAGACATCATCTGGGTGCTAAGGAGACATTCCACCACCAGGTTGAAATGTGGCTTTCTCTGAAAAGTGCCACAATAAAAGGTGCTGAGAGATGGAAAGAGTAAAAATCTTTTCAACTCTCCTCCCTCTCCTATTTCAAAATCTTTTCTGAAGTGTACCCTCTGTTGCTAAGAGGCAAGTTTTATATTAAGGAAAATTGATACCAAGGCTGAAGAAATAAGTTGATGGGATGAAATGAAAAAAAAACAAACACCAAAAAGCTAACCTGTAAGCATACAGGTTGCCAAGATACTTACAAAAAACCTTGAAGAGGCTATTAGAAAGTTGGATATTTGTTTAGCAAGATTTAAATGAAACATGTTTATGTGGGGTCACATCACCCTTACAGAGACTGATTCTTCAATACTGCAGTGGAATGAGCACCTACTTAGCAACTGCTCCAGGCTGTTAACCACTATGGGGATTAGTTCACATTTCCACCTCCCATTCCTGGTATTATTTTGTTCCCAAAGGGCTGGGAAACTCAAGAGATAATCAGTAGGATAGGGCTTGGAATCCATAACCAAATTACAGGTGTCTATGGCAAGTCTTAGACATAGAGGTCTTGGAGCAACAGGACTGGTAGCTTGATCTCTGTTATGCAGAAAGTTGTGTAGCTGGGAATCATATTTACATTGAGAAAGTTAGTGCTGTAGTTCTGGATATTCAATGGTATTAAAAAATACCTTAAGTTCCAGGACCCTTCCCTGCATTTATTCTACCCTTATTCACAATCTTTGACTATTATTTTCCTTTATCAATTCCATTTTTATAAGGGATTTCCTTTGCTTTATATCTATGCCACATGCAACTATTGAGACTAGTTAACATCATCTGTAAAATTCCAACTTGCCTTGAATTTCCTTACAGATGGCTCTGTAAGGCAAAAAGGACCTTATGGCCAGAATGCATGTTTTGAGGACCTATAGGTGACTTTCATCTCATATAAACCATGTTAAAGTTTTCTGGTTTCTCTGTGCCAACTGTCAGTAGTCTTTCTTTAGGAAATGGAAAAGGATAACTACTTGCAGAGGGCAAATAACCCTGCTCATCATGAAAGCTTTTTAGATTAAGGAACATGCTTTGGAGCACTTCTCTACCTCTCCATGAATTGCAAAAGGAGCTTGGACCAAAAGTTTCCCTACTTCATAACTAAGTTCAAGCTCCTGTTGCAGCTAAATATAACTAGAACACTGTGAGACTAAGCTTAAAAGTCTTTTCTTTACTACAGCTGGTCACAGCTTTACTACAGGTCACCTGGCAGGAAGGTTACACACAGGTTACAGACTCTTAACACCTTCTTAAAAAACACTGCTCTGTGATAGCTCAAACTATCCCAAGCCACCATGTGTATGAACAGTCCAGGCAGACACACAGTTCTGAATGACACATTTGCTGCTAAGTCTATACAGGAGTCTTACTAAGAGCTCTTTGCAGGGCACAGGAGTTATCAGTTCAGCTAGTTCTGCTGATAATAAGCCTCATGTTCTGTCAGTGGCAAGCCTATTTTGACTATGCTAATAGCTTCACTCAGTTACCTTAAACTTGTTTGTGCATAGTGTCATTTTGTAGCCTGGTCTAATATCCAAGGGGGAACTGGTGGGTGAAGCATATAATAATGCCATGGTCAGGACAAGATTCTGCAGGGAGAACAGCCCAAATGGCCTCATGAGAGCACTCAGATTCTCCTCAAGGACCTGAGGGTATAAACTACAGTGAAAGCAAAGCCTTTACTACAACAGAACATGAGGGGAAATAATTTAGTTTCCCTTCTGTGCCCTAAATGAGAAGCAGCAGTCCATTCCCAGTGCTCCCTTACAAATGGCAAAGCATGAGGAACTGCCAAGGTGTGAGATGGGAGTTTCAGGTTATTATTAATCTGGTTGACATGCAAAATGCTGAGGTAGAAATTGAAAGCCTCGTTGCACATCCCAGCCCCCCTGAGATATTCAGTCTCTCAGGAACCATTATTTCCCCTGTACAATCTATTGTTTCATAAAGAATATTGTGTTTCAGCAGAAAAGTCAAATGTGTCCTCTCATAACTCCATGTGGCTCTTAGCTTACTGCTGAGCTAATACTTTGTCACATAAATAAACCTGTACAAAAAAGAGAGAGCAGGCTTGCAAAGAAACATGGGGCAAAATATAATTCATTGGTGCTCAGGGCTGAAAAGCTTGTGAGTTTCTTTCCTTTCCTTTTTTAATTCCCTTTACCCTTACAAGTTGATGTGTATCCAAACAGCTTGAAAAGTACTTTGAAATCCAACTTTAGTCAGCTATGATGAAGACATAAGAGGAGCTGATTTTTCCTTTGTGATGCTTTGTTTTCTCCTCTCTTTTATTCAGTGTTCACTTCAGCATGGCTGCAGGAGAGGAGGCAAGCATTATTTTTTGAAACTTTTTTCTTTTTTGGTGCAGTTAAAGATGTGTCTTGAGTTATACTGAGCAACAGTCACTCCCTATTGCTATTAAGCCAAGCTCAGCTAGAGAGATGAGACAGGGCTTGAACCAAACTGCAAGCCTTCTCAAACCAGGGGTAACAAAATATTTTGCCTAAGGGCTCTCTATTCAGTTAAGAAAATGCTGCTCTTTGTGGAAAGATGTCAAATAACTATATTTATCTATTTTTATTTTTGATGAAAACTCTACTGAAAAAATAAATTTGACAGACTTTCTAAGGTACTATTTGTATGAGCTCTTTCATCACACTGGGGACCAGCTACTGTGCTCAAGGGCAAGGCTGCCCCTGAGAGGGATCTGAACAGTTTACAGGACAGGATCAACAGGAACTCCATTGAAGTCAACAAGGGAAAAAAATACAAAATTCTGCACCTTAACCTTATGTAAGTTATATTTGTACAGCTGAGAAGCAGCTCTGCTGAAAAGGACTTGGAGGTTCTGGTGGTCAAACAGCTGAATATCAGCCAGCTGCATGCCCTGGCAGAAAAAAGGAGCAATGATCTGGATTGCTGATGAAGAAGCAGAGCCAAGAGTTGGAAACAAGTGATTATTCCTCTCTAATCAACAGATAAAATACATTTTTGGAACACTCAAAGAAAAGCAGTGGTAAACTGGCATGAATTCAGTGATGAGCCACCAATAACTGAAGGTGGGAGGGCACAAGGGAGCAGGCAGGAACTGGAGTAATTGCCCTTCACAAGATGCTGGGAGGACCTGAACTTGTTGGTCTGGAGAAGAAACTGAACTTTGGACTTCCTGGACAAGGAACAAGATTAACATCATTGTCATTATAAGAATTCCCTCTACACTGACAAGGATAAGAGCAGTTAGCTAAAATAAGAGAAATTAATAAATGTCTAGGCAAAATCTCAAATGTGTCAGTTAGCAAATGGCAAATAAGTTCAGTTGTGCTGTGTAAATTCACAATGTCTGAGAATCTTATACTGTTTCTTTACAATAATCAAAAATTAAAAACCCAACCAAACCCTTAAAATTAATGAAAACAGAAGGATGTATCTTTGCCTTGGAATACTTAAAAAATTATATGTAGTATTAATACACATGTAGATGACAAGAAAAATGTTTTCAGAATACTGCTTAAATGGAATGCTGAACAGTGTGGGCTAATATTAATTACTATTTGCACCATCATTCTCTTGATGTTCTAGGAAAGATCAAAAGAAAAACTAGCAAGACTTTTTAACTTGCATTGATATGCAAATTAATTTTCCATGTAACATCATGCATTTTCATGTGGCAAACTTCATCCTTTATGCTTTTTCCATCAAAGAAAGAAAGAATACTGTGTGCCTGAGGTATCCTATCAAAATTTGTGACCCATTTCAAGCTTAATGAATCAAGTATGCACAGTAAAACCATTAACTGCATGTTGTATGAAGGGTGACTCCACTATGTTTCATGGTGGGACTCAGGTCTTTTTTTTTTCCTATTTTTAATTATTTTCCTAATAACTTCGAATTACTTGCAATTTTTTCTGACCATTGCTAACCACAGAGCCAATTTTTTCACAGAACTAGTCATTGTAATTTCAAGATCACATTCCTCAGTGGCAACAACTAATTTTCAAGTTGTATATGGAAAAGTACAGACTGTTTTTCATGTATATTCACTAGCATTTACTCTTACACAGTTTTGTTTCCCCATTCATTAACTACTGATCATCACATGTAGCAATCACATGTATCACATGGCTAAAATGGACTGAGTTGTAGAGCTAGAGGACAAGGCAAGGCTTTAGTTTAGTTGTTAGGCTGTGCCTCAGCTTTCAGATTTTAGCTATCCCATAAACCTCTCTGCAGCACTTTCCTGTGTCATTTTCCTTCACAGAATAAATAGAGGAACAGAACTTCAGTACCTCTGGAACAGAATCTTTAATTCTTTGTATCTGTGTTCACTACATGTGAAATCTAATATTATTCTGTGCCAGAGATAATGATTTTCTCCTGAAGAACAGAAGGTGTAAAGAAAAATTCATTCATGCTTTTTAGGCACCTCAAGCAGGTTTTGACTGACCTAATTTTAAATGTTTACAAAGTAATAGTCTATACCTGAACTAGGTGGGGTTATTTTTCACTCTCAAGGACCAGAGAGAGAAATGGGCACTTAAAGGAACTGATTTATCTCATCCTGATTAGACATCCATAATAGGTCAGATGAAACATGTAATTTAAATGCCTGTTCTCTCTGTCTATAAAAGATGTTCAGATGCATACTGGACCATGAAGTTCAGATGTAGACATCTACACAGCTGGATAGCCACACATACTGAGATGAGCTTGACATCTTGAGTTTACAGTGACTGCTGTTCCAGCTTCTACATAGATATTCACTGGAAAGTTTATGCAATATATAAGTCTTTGGGCTATAATCTAATCAATATTTTAATAACTACACTTTTCACAGTTAGAAAGGATATTTCCCAAAGCCATATGAGCATAATTTTGTTTTAAATTAAGATTTGGAGTTTGTTGTAAACTGTAGAAACTGAAAGAAAAGTGCCATGATTGCATCTAGCATAATGACCCAAGGGATGCATGGAAGTTTGTTTGCTAAATTCTGAATAAAATAGCACAAGTACAATGAGATTACCCTATAATTGCATTTTCACCAAACTATATGATTACTTCTGAATTCAATAAAATCAGTTAAAAGTAGCTCAAAGAACTAAAAGGGGCCAGGACAATACAGAGGGGAAAAGAGATACATACTATATCAGAATAGTAATGAAGGTTAGCCCAGAGAAAACTGTGTTCTATACCCAAGGTAACAGGTAGGAATATACACTTTCAGATTCTTTGAGTATTTAATGTTTCAGAAGGATATAGGAAGCTGCACAAAAAGGGTGATAGAAGCCTTCCCAGCCTTCATGAAGGATACTAGCATGCATTTGCCATCAATTTGGTACAGCTAATAAAACAATAATGAAAACTTCTACCTTTACTTCATGTACATGTTCAGACACATTGTAGAAGTCAAAATCTTATGGCAAATGTGTTCAAAAGTCTGTTGAACATCAGGAAGGAATTTCCAAAAGGGCTCAAGGGGTCCTCTAATTGTTGTGGAAAAAAAAATTGGTCTCATAATAGTTCAGGCTTCACCAGGCCTGGAGTCCAGCCTCTGTACTATCAGGGTGAGAAAAACAGCTCTGAGGTGTCCTGCTTGTTCTTAAAAGTGAAGTTTTGTTACAGCTTAAACAAAATATAGTATTCTGGAAAAGCAGAAAACATTTGTTTTATCTAAAACTCACAGCTCCCCATGGATTAAAGGTAAGCCAGAAGCTTGAATGTTAGAGGAGCTACAGAAGCACAGCAAAACCCAAGGTCCAGACTTGAAGCAGGACACCTTGCAGGATCTTAGCCTTTGGGAGAACTAATTTTATAGGTTTTTCCAATTCCTTGCTCTCTTTTCTCAATGTGCCTTAAAACCAATTGAACTGTTATTGAATGGAGGAGAGAGACTGATTAGTAGCTGTATTTATGCAGCACCTACTCTACTCCACCCACCCCACCCCCAGAAAACACAGTCCAGTTGTTTATGGAAGCAAAGCTGTTTGTCTTTGCAACTATCTGTATTAAAAAGGGATAATGTGTATGCAGGTATAAACCTCTTCTGTTAGAATTTAGTGTTTATGGAAGATTTTTGGCTCACTGCTTCTGAGGCTGAGGTGCTTTGTGGTCAACCAAAGGGCACAGATAAGTGCTGACAGTGGACAACAGCATTCTTGCAGAAGTAACTGAGAGCTAGGGAACCTGGTGGCCACATAATCCTGGTCTCTCTCTGATTAGCCTTCCTGCTTTTCCTCAGTTGGGGCAGCAAATTGTCCAGACATGGATAAACTGAAACTCATTTCATGAATTCCACTGAAAAACCAAGAAAGAGGAAGAGCTTGAGATCACCACCAGCTTGGATGCATCAGCCTCCCTTGCTCCATATAGCCATATAGCTACTCCAGAGCTCTTGCTGCTACTAGACAGATAGGGCTTGCAGCTGAAGGAAGCAAATATGTTATGTTATATCCAGCTAAGAGGAATCATCCATGATGATAAGACCTTTACCTTTGGTGATCATGCCTGTGTGCCCACCATTTTTCTAACAGCTGCCTTCAGAAGGGTAGCAACCATGGCTGGATCTCTACAAGCAACTGACACCTTGCAACTGAAGTGCCAGTTGGAATGAGCCCTCTTGACCTCTGACCACTTAAAGAGATTGAATTTACCTTGTATACTGGCAGAGGCTCAACACCCTGCCTTTCGAGCTGCAGCCAGCCGAGACAACCACCAGGAGACACACAGGCACTAGATGCTGCCCTCCGAAGGCTTCTTATAGCCTGATCCGGGGTGGGTGGAGCTGGCTCCGCCCAGGCTATCTCAGCAGCCCACCCACACACCGGCAGCCCCCAGCACAAGCTCAGGGTTTATCCTGGCTTCAAAAAGCCCCCAAAAGCCCCAGTGTAATATAGCAGTGTCAGTTGCAAAGTGGGGGGAAAAGGAGGGGAGGGGTTGCCTCCAGTTTTATTCCTTGACGTTGCCTTCAGCAATTTATTTTGAAATTCAGTGTTACTTCCCTGAACAACTTCTGAAAAAATAAAAACTTTGATACCTTGAGTGATGATTTTTTAATAGTTGTCTACAATCCAAGTTTGCAACAAGTTATTTTAAAACTTCTTTTTTTTTTTTTTGGTCAACTTTTAATATATATGCAATCCTGAAACAGTCTTTTTTGCAATATCTTGATTAAGAAATATTAACAACTGCCTTCAAAGTGTTGGCTTCACAAAGATAAAAGGAAAGACTTTTGGCTTACATAAGCTGTCACATCCTGTGGGCTGATAACATTTTAGATTACTTGAGTCTCTAATATTAACATTTTCTCTAGACAGTCCAAATTTTCCTAGCAAGTTCCACTTTTTTGATTTTACTTATACAAATAGAGAAGCCCTAAGGGGTCTAAACTGAGATGCCTTAAGCAGCCTGTTTTTCCAATGGAAAATAGACAGTGCTCTGTCTTCTGAAAACTAGATGTCTTTAGGATGTTTGTTTATTTGGGCACACATAAAAGCTTAGTATGCAAAAATTTTGGGTTTAATAAGATTTTTTAAATCTCCCTTTTCTATATGTACCAGTGAAGATTTGTAAAGACTGTCATTGTAATATCACTCTCAAAATAAATTTGAATTCATATTTTCTGTGTTTCTGTGATGAGAGTTTGAGTAACCAGCTTACCTTTTTATATTTTCCTTTATTTTTAAACATAAGGAAAATCATAAGGGAGAGCAGAAGGGAGAAGGAATTTACAAACAAGTACCCATTATATATATATATATATATATATATATATATCTCAAATATCACCTCCAGTCATGTTCACAGAAGATAACGAGGTGACCCTACTGCCACTTGCCTTCGAAGCTGAAAGGGAGGTTACATTTTTGCACACTTAAAATAAATGTCTACATTCTGGGAAAGGAAAGAAAAAAAAAAGAAGTGTTGCTCAAGGGAAGTTATAAGAACTTGAGAAAACAAAAATCNTCTAACAGCTGCCTTCAGAAGGGTAGCAACCATGGCTGGATCTCTACAAGCAACTGACACCTTGCAACTGAAGTGCCAGTTGGAATGAGCCCTCTTGACCTCTGACCACTTAAAGAGATTGAACTTACCTTGTACACTGGCAGAGGCTCAACACCCTGCCTTTCGAGCTGCAGCCAGCCGAGACAACCACCGGAGACACACAGGCACTAGATGCTGCCCTCCGAAGGCTTCTTATAGCCTGATCCGGGGTGGGTGGAGCTGGCTCCGCCCAGGCTATCTCAGCAGCCCACCCACACACCGGCAGCCCCCAGCACAAGCTCAGGGTTTATCCTGGCTTCAAAAAGCCCCCAAAAGCCCCAGTGTAATATAGCAGTGTCAGTTGCAAAGTGGGGGGAAAAGGAGGGGAGGGGTTGCCTCCAGTTTTATTCCTTGACGTTGCCTTCAGCAATTTATTTTGAAATTCAGTGTTACTTCCCTGAACAACTTCTGAAAAAATAAAAACTTTGATACCTTGAGTGATGATTTTTTAATAGTTGTCTACAATCCAAGTTTGCAACAAGTTATTTTAAAACTTTTTTTTTTTTTTTTTGGTCAACTTTTAATATATATGCAATCCTGAAACAGTCTTTTTTGCAATATCTTGATTAAGAAATATTAACAACTGCCTTCAAAGTGTTGGCTTCACAAAGATAAAAGGAAAGACTTTTGGCTTACATAAGCTGTCACATCCTGTGGGCTGATAACATTTTAGATTACTTGAGTCTCTAATATTAACATTTTCTCTAGACAGTCCAAATTTTCCTAGCAAGTTCCACTTTTTTGATTTTACTTATACAAATAGAGAAGCCCTAAGGGGTCTAAACTGAGATGCCTTAAGCAGCCTGTTTTTCCAATGGAAAATAGACAGTGCTCTGTCTTCTGAAAACTAGATGTCTTTAGGATGTTTGTTTATTTGGGCACACATAAAAGCTTAGTATGCAAAAATTTTGGGTTTAATAAGATTTTTTAAATCTCCCTTTTCTATATGTACCAGTGAAGATTTGTAAAGACTGTCATTGTAATATCACTCTCAAAATAAATTTGAATTCATATTTTCTGTGTTTCTGTGATGAGAGTTTGAGTAACCAGCTTACCTTTTTATATTTTCCTTTATTTTTAAACATAAGGAAAATCATAAGGGAGAGCAGAAGGGAGAAGGAATTTACAAACAAGTACCCATTATATATATATATAT